>OZ026846.1:29396537-29996537 GCA_964023205.1 Lutraria lutraria | reverse complement strand
TGTTATTGATGCTTGCACCTTTTAAATTTTAATTTGGCGTGAGCCTTTTTTATTTTTGTTTGATTGTGTCCATTGACTTATACTGTGGTGAGAGTAATTACATGTGTCAATTCCGGAGAGTCCGGTTCTTGATCTATATCTAATAGATTAAGCAAACTAACATGCAGCTGTGAAACATGCATTTCATAAATCTGATCATGTTATATACATTACTGAAAGCACAGCAGGACATTTGTAATCAGAACATTCATAGACTTTTCTCAAGCATTTGATAAAGTTTGGCGTGTAGGGCTCTGGCGAAAACTCTTAGCTACCTCGATCAACGGAAAAATTCTTAACGTTATTACTAATATGTATAAGAATATAAAATCACGTATTTCTCTCCGAGGATCTTATTCAGAGGTATTTAGTTCAAAAAACGGTGTCCGACAAGGAGAAAACCTATCTCCGATTTTTTAATTTTTTTTTCTCAATGACTTACAATCCTTCCTAGAAATCGACGGTTGTCAAGGCGTAGAATTAAAGGATACTATTGATGCTTCGCACTGGCTTAAACTTTTACTCCTCCTATATGCCGATGACACTATCATTATCTTTGAATCGCCTCAAGATTTCCAAAACTGTTTTAACTCCTTCAATAACTACTGTAAAGAGTTGCATTTAAACGTAAATATAAATAAAACAAAAGTCGTTATATTTGGTGCGAGAAACACTAATAATTTCCAATTTACATTAGGCGATCATATAATCGAAATAACTAACAAATATCACTACCTAGGACTAACAATGTCAAGTAATGGTTCATTCCTTTCAGCCCGCAAACACATTGAACAACAGGCCACTAAAGCAATGTATCTCTTATTAAAAAGAATAAATAATGCTGATCTACCTACCGACCTTATCGTATGGCTCCGAAATCTTTGGCTTTGAAAATATCGAAAATCTAGAAAAGTAAACAGTTTATTTTTAAGCAAAAAAAGCACTCCAATGTATATGCTCTATGTTGAACTTGGACGTTTTCCTCTCTCTATCCATATTCACAGCAGAATGATCTCATTCTGGTGCAGGATTTTACAAGGTAAAGAAGAAAAACTATCTCATAAAATATATAAATACATGTTAAATCATCCTCGCTTCGAATTCAAGTGGATTAATAAGATTAAAAGCACTCTAGCATCTGTCGGTCGCAATGATGTGTGGTTATATCAGTCCGCTACACAATGTTTACACAAACGCGTTAAAGAAATCTTAATCGATCAATTCAAACATACTTGGCATGCACAACTTGACCAGTCCAATAAAAGCAAAATCTATATGTCTTTTAAATCAAATCATTGTCTAGAAACCTATTTCAAGATATTAAAACCTTACGAGTGCTTAACCTTTTTTTCGATTTAGAACAGCAAATCATAATCTTCCGATAGAACGTGGACGCTGGAATGGCACTCCTTTTCATAATGGAATATGTCCCCTATGCCCTAATAATGAAATCGGGTCAGAACGACACTATGCACTCTCATGTCCCTTTCTTAGCTTGCCAAGAAATAAATACCTTTCTGGAATAAATCTCATCGATAGTGAAGAAAAGTTTAAATCCCTTCTTTCAACAACTACCCCGCTACTACTATCCGATCTTGTCGGTTTTATGCGTACTGTCACAAAGATGATTACAGGTTAAACTAGTTGGTTGGATATATCTTTATTAATGATTACAAGTCTAAATAATGTACATAATATCTAATTACAAATCCACAACGTCCTTAATTCTTATGGTCACACAGACCGACAACTAGTCATATAGACTGACAGCTGGTCATACAGACCGACGATAAACTGATCACACAGACCGACGATAAACTGGTCACACAGACCGACTATAACTGGTCATACAGACCGACGATAAACTGGTCACACAGACCGACGATTAAATTGTCACACAGACCGACGATAAACTGATCACACAGACCGACGAAAAAATGGTCACACAGACCGACGATAAACTGGTCACACAGACCGACTATAACTGGTCATACAGACCGACGATAAACTGGTCACACAGACCGACGATTAAATTGTCACACAGACCGACGATAAACTGATCACACAGACCGACTATAACTGGTCATACAGACCGACGATAAACTGGTCACACAGACCGACTATAACTGGTCATACAGACCGACGATAAACTGGTCACACAGACCGACGATTAAATTGTCACACAGACCGACGATAAACTGATCACACAGACCGACGATTAAATGGCCACACAGACCGACGATAAACTGGTCACACAGACAGACGAAAAAATGGTCACACAGACCGACGATAAACTGATCACACAGACCGACTATAACTGGTCACACAGACCGATATCGATACATAACTTCACGCACTTCTTCCAAAACGCTCGTCCCTCCCTGGAACCACCTATAACACCCATACAAAATTTAGTATTTCTATCATCACCACCACATACTTACATAATTATTATGAATAATATTAAAACAAAAATATGAATAACCTTAACTATACACTACATGAACTATGATCAATTATTATTAAGAAATACAAAAATGTATACTAAAATGCATGTAGAATAGAAATAATGCTACTTACATTGTAACCTTTCTCTAACCACACAACCACTCTCTCCAAACTATATATTCGCACTGATTATCCGCTCAACTCTCATACACCCAATCCCCAATTATTTTCCCAGGATACATTGTTTGTATATAAAATGATTGTGATAAACACCCTACATTTACCAACATATGGCCCTTGTTTATACAGTAATTAGAAAGGAAACATTATAAAAATAACTGATTCTGCTGCGTCAGGTTCACATGGCAACATAAGTGCTTATAATTCAACTGGCACATTCTACCAATTCTTTACCTTCATAGAAATTTGTGACACGTACTATTATGAGAACTTTAAGTAAGTTTTAAATACGAACTCCAACGACTTTTTCTACTTTTTTCATTTGTGTTATTGTTATTACATTATTATTATATTTCTTACAATACAGAATAATGCAAATTGATTATTATTCCTCATACCATTTTTTCTCTCCTTATCTTTTTTGTGTAAAATTGAATATCTCTAACAAGTGTGTGTGTGTGTTTCGTTTTTGTTCGTTTTGCTTTGTTCTTTCTAAACAGGAACTCCAGACGACGGTTTTCTATGTTTTTCTATTTGTCCGAAATTATGTAACATTTTGTATATGTGTTATTATGTTATTATTATATTTTCTTACTATACATACTAATGGAAATTAATCATTCTTCCTGATACAATTTTTTCCCTTAACTTTTTGTGTAAAATTTATTAATTCCAATAAGCGTTGTATTTTCTAATTAATCAACTGAAATTATCTATCTTTGCATTCCCCCGAGTGCAACTCTAAACTGATCCTGTTTTCTTTTTGTATATCTGCTACCTGACCGGATTTAAATATGTTTCATGTTACATGTACTATGTAAATTCCCAATGTTATTACCATGTAATCTTTGAGAAATAAAGTATTCTGTATTCTGTTTAATTGATGCGTGTAATAAAAGTCATTCAACCGAGCAATTAACAAGCCTGTCCTTCTTTAATAATTAATAGATATTCAATTTAATTACCTGTCTATATCACAACTAGAAAACTAATTAATCGATTATTGCGTTTCACGACTGATATTTAAAAAGGTATAGCAATGAAACATAGTTAAAACATGTATGGATGAAATTAGACGGTTTATGGAATTGTTGTCATGGAATGCTATTATTTATGAGTTTTATATTTGCCCATGAAGCACATACTAAATTTCGAGTCAGTGTTTTATTACATTCTGTACGAATTATACAGTTATTGACAAGTTAGTCATTTAATATGATGCGATATTCACCGGCAGAATGCCGTATTGACACCAGCTTTGTCATAAAGGAAGATGAACGACTACGAATAATTATTCCGGTTATTTAATGTTGACCTGATCCTATTTTTAGATAAAGAAAATACCGAAATGTCCATTAAATATCATGTAACACCATTGGATATGACATATATGTGTGACCATGAATCATCTTTAGCCAAATCAAAATGTTTTTATTTAGAGATCATATAATAACGCCTGTTTATCAAGTAAAAATCATGTACAAATATTTCACATGAAGACATCAAATGATGGGAGAACAAACCTGTTCGCCCCCCGACAGATAACAGTATTGTGTTTCAATGACCTACCAGATAATGAAATGTTGCATTCAATCTAGATATGGCTGTAATCCAAAAGAATGGCCCTTTCCCATAACTAGGAAGTCTCCCTTGGAAGATTGTCGTTCTTGTTGGCAGTGCGCATGCGCTAAAAATATCATAGCAAACAACTCAATTATGTCGGTAAAATCATTCTTCTTTTTCGTGAATTCAAATGTATTATCTATAAAGTAATTGTACTAATTCATTCATGCTTACTATGGGCTTAAGGATGGGTATAATTACCCGGGTCTGCTAGTGGTGGTAATCGTTAATCGTAAGTGTATATAACTAAGACCACAAGCACGTATTGTCTCTCGCACGCCAGGCTACCGACTGACTTCAAGCCATACCAGATCTCGTAAAGCGTCTCTAGTTACGAGATCGACACAGATCACGCACCGACTTCCGGAAGAGCTAATCGGCCGCTTAACCAAATTCACTACATCTAGTTAAAAGTTTCAATGACGCCTTAAGTTGAAGGTAGATATTAGAAATGTTGCACTATGCTAAATAAACATTTTTTTTTAAATGTGACGATTCATATTAAAATCAAACTATTGATTTATACTGCATGACGTTTTTAATATCCGACCTGGCTTAAAGCAAAATGAATCTAAAGTAATTTAAAATGGTTGTTCCTAGCTGACTGTACTGTAGAACAAAATGACTGGTATCATAAATTATTAAAAGCACTGAGAGGACTGCAAACAGTGCTGGCTTTGCATGATAGTAAGTTCTGTATGAAGTTTTATTTTTTATTAATTTACTTTAAATCACATCAACTTTACCAATCGAAAAACACGCCGATGAATAATTAGACTACTATATACACATCATGATTATGTTACTCCACAGAATACTTATAATAGAACAGGGCATGAATCGTTTTGAAATATCTATTGAACACCACAGACTTGATATAAATAAAATAAAAAAGTTATATGATATTGACCTCACACTTACCTCCAAGAACAATTAACACATAAAAATACGTAAAATATAACTTGTACAAGCGCTCGACCAGAATATAAAGACAGACGCATGGCAATCAGCACTGAGGGCAAAACAAAAACAAACCAATATCCCTTTCCACATAATGATGACAAACGTGGCCATATTGGTCCATCAAAATATGTTGTTCCATAATGCTTACCAATTAGGCTATTTCTGAGAGTCAGATCAAATGCAATAAACATTTGATGTCATTAATGAGACAGAATAAAAATGAATGAATTTCATATTATTTATGTTGCCATGGCAACTAAATATGACAGATCTACAATTAAAGTCAGTTCGATGAAAGAGGGAACGAAACCAAACTGCAAATGGTATGCATTCAATATATCTACAAATATATCGCTGTCATTATCAGGTAAATGTACTGAATTAGTAATGAATACGTATATATTACAGTTCCACAGCCTACCTCGGGTCAAACACTGTTGAATAAAGTTATGACTTATTTAACGAAGTTGTTGTACAGCTGTTCTAACCATGGTCGGTCAGATACAACTACAAGAAAGTATAAACATATGTAATTGTCTTTGTTTAATCTGACTATGATTGTTAAGACTGATCATTCAAACTTAATCTGATAATTTGTCGTTTAACACAGAAATTCTACTTTGAAACATTACGCTGCTTGATCGATAACCATAAAGTGGTTATCACATTCGGTTTAGTTGTGTTAGTAAATGGAACATGATTTTGAATAATTAAATAAGATAGTGCTGTGGTAGAATTAGATATACTTGGCTACATCAGTTGCAGGTTAACATTGATAGCAAAAGGACAAAAATGAAAATTGAAGTGTGGACAATTTTATTTTTGATACCAAAGATGGTTGCAGGAGTATTTGAGATACGGAACGGTGATATGGAACTGCATTACAATATAACATTCTTCAACCATTGTCAAATAGATACATCCAGGATACAAATCTATCATAAGATAGCGTTATCCGACTGTATTACAGAATGTGGAATGCGCTCTCATTGTAAAGCTATGAACTATCATACTGGTATGGGTATGTGCGAGTTATTCACGGATATCGAAGCTGAGTTTACACCAAGTGGTTGCAGCCATATTCAGCAACAAGATATTATTGTTGAAAAGGTACTACATTTTACATTGGGCCTTTCTAAATGCAATTCCATTCTTCCCATTTGCAAACTAGTTGCTCTCGTGTAAGGAACAATATTCGTTATTTCATTTGAAATACGTAATAATCTTTTGAATTTTATCACACATGTCGTATTTATTTATAAGTTTGGAAGTACGAGGGTGATCATGTTGTTATTTATTATTGCTGTTGATTGGTAATTTTATTGTAAAACTAAACTGTCAAAATTATAATAAAGCATCTAAAGGACGTCATGTCATGACGTAATACTGGATAGGTTATTTTGAAAGTGTATACAAGCTTCATTAACTATACTGAAACCGGAATAAGCAATTACGACCAAAAGCACAACAGTAACAATCCCACGAACCCTAGGCAATAAGTGGTTTATGGCGAAATGACCATGAAATCTTAAGTGGTAGGCCTAATGTTAATTCTACGTGCAAGGAAAAAGGTTGTAAAAAAGATTTGCTAAATTAAATGTAGATTATAAACATCAGCCATTTTGTATTTCGCAAATATCTTCTTTCTAGTATCACCTGGACATAAGATCTAGCAATCTGCCTATTGATTTAAGTAAGTTTGCATTTATAAAAATGTAAATAACATAAAAATCCTTTATACAAAAAAGTTACTAGTATGTGACAAGGTAGCGTTTAATAAGATTTGAAAAATGATTAACGATGTTTACTGCTATAATCTAGCTAATTCAATTTTTTACAAAGATTTATTTTATTTCGAAACTTATTTATGTCAGCTTAACTTCATACCCAAAGAACATAGATAATCAATAAATAAATGTAAAACGTAATAATATATATGTATTCGAGGAAAGTCACCATCAAGAATTGGAAAATGAATGTTTTACCATTAAATCTCTTTTTCATATAAGTTATTAATTTTGTTCGTTATGATACTCGGGTCTACATGTAGATATAAAAAGATGCATTATAGGTCTGAGTCATTGGCTTTATTTAACTGTTATTTAGCTTTTCTTCCTCCATTTTCTGAAGAGTTACAAACAAATAAAATTTTAATATGAATATACAAGGAGACATGATAATAACATGACAAATAGAATGACCTGATAAGCTAATGATGCTAGGTCATTACCAAAATAGTCACCGATTCCTTCCATGTAGACTTGACGGCGTAATATAATGTCTTAGGTTTCACTGCATATTAGCACATGATAAAGTTCATTAGTATACATCAGGTTCCTGGATGGCTGTTTACAAATCGGTTTCGCTAAAAAGTTCATGAGATCTGTAGATTGAGGTTGTTCCTCAGCTTCGTGCCAAATATTAGACGTTTTCAAGTTATTTTGTATCACACTGTATCTCACGAAATCAACGTCAGTTTGAATTCTTGATAACAAACTGAATTGCCCGTAGCTAAGTACAGCTTTCTTACAAGTGTGTTTCCAAATTATTTTGCTCTGGAAGGACGTTGCGTTTACAAAGTTAATTAAGAAAGAGTTCAGGTTGTATTTTGTAAGATCCGGACAATGTCGTTTACAAAACCGAAGTTATTAATGGTGCAGTTATGCGATATTGAAACAATCTGTGAAAGACGAGCTGTAGAACAATATCGCTAGATTGTAGTCTTCAGATGGAGCCAAAGAAATGAAGCTTCTGATTATCAATGTAGGCTTCGACGGAAATAAAACCAAGTAATCCTTTCACTCTGTCTGAGCCGGGTTCTGGTAGGTAGAGACTGGATGCGCTTAAAACAAAAATGATGCGTTGATTCGATGAAGTGATGTTGTTCTATAATTCGCGGCCGAAACAGGCACGTGGTAACACTATAGAGGTGTAGAGATCTTAGCAGTTGTAGGGTTCATACTGTTATGATTGATATCGCATGTTTTTAAGCTGAATAAAGTACTCCTAGCGGACTGACAGATACTATCAACGTTAGCAAGAGTTTTCTTAGATTTGCACTGAACGATACCTAGATGTTTGTACTCAGAAACTTCGGGAATTATTGTAACTTGGTATTCCGTAAATACTGGAATATTTTGTTTCTTATTGTGAATCATGACTGCACATTTGCTTGAATTATAACCATATCGTCATTTTCTCGCGTAAGGACAGCAAATGTTCAGCAGACTGTCAAGAACGTTCTTTGTAAGTGACATCAACACAATATCGTCTGCTGGTGTAGGAGCACATACTGGATAATTGTTTATCCTTAGACATGGTGTGACTTAGCAAGTTTGTTCGAGTTCGTTTATATAAACGGTATATAGGAATGGTGTGCAGATACTGCCTTGTCTGTCGCCTTGAGAAATATTAAATGGATTCGAAAGATGACCGAATGTTAGCACTCAACTGAAACATACCCTGAGCATTTTTTATTAAAGATATGTAATGGTTTACCGCGAATATGTCAAGACAATAAAGTTTGTGCAGTATGCCGTCGATCCAATTTTTGTTAAATGACTAACTTGCGTCCAGATAACAGGTATAGCACGTGTCTCCGCGTTCAGTACAATAATTCACAGCTTCTTGGTACATAAGAGAAACCATTTTACATGATTTTCCCTTTTGGAATCCATGTTGTAGGGGATTCATTTGGGCACTTATGTAGCAACTTTCAATTCTCACCAGAAATAACTTTTCGAATATCTTTAAGATAGCCGGGAGCAGTGTTATTGCTCGGCAATTATTAAATTTTGGGTCGCATGTTGACTTTCCACCTCCTTTGTGAAGAGTTATTGTAAGACTTTGTTTGAATTAGTTTGGTATATGTTATGGCTTAATCATTTCATTGAATAACTTTGTGATACACTCAACAAGTTCATTACCGCCATAGTTGATATGTCCGTATGATATGTGAACCAACGAAGCAGGAGCCTTACCACACGGCATGCCACTCATAATTTCACCAAGTTCCGACTTTTAATTGGGTTTAACTAGAAGTTTGGATACATTACTTTCTGCACAGTCTGGTGATAACATGTTCGTTACAGCATTTTCAATGTCGGTGCTAAATTTGTCATCGTACTGTTTATCCATTGAAAAACGAGTAAAGTTTTTCAAAGTAAGTGGAGTTTTTGTTGTTCGGAAACAATCCTCTACCTCGGATTAATACAATATTTACTATCTGTACACACTTTAAAGGAAGGATGACGTCAAACTCCACGCGCTGTATATGCTACTTTTGTCTAGTTCCAAGCTTCTATTGTAAACAGATGGAAGTGATCATTGAATTCATGGTAATAACAGTGAGTCAACCAAATATTTAAAACTGTGGTTCATCGGGAAATTATAATCGATTAATTCAATGCTTATAACGTGTAACGTTTTCTTCGAGCATGTCTTCAAGTGTGAGATATTACATTCTGCCTAAGTTGAGTATACGAAGGGGCAGGTAATGCAGAATGCAGAACTACTTTTGGTGATCAGATGGGAAACATAAATCAAAGTGCTGAAAGCACATGGGACGGGAACAACTTTACCATCGCATAGCGGGTGTAGAAAAAGAGTATTACTTTGTTCTGCATCACAATGCATGATCGAATTATCATTCGGATTCCAAAACTCAGCCCAATACCACACCCTACAAAGAAATTCAACTTTTTACTATTATGTAGTTCCGAACAAAAGCAGAACCTTCAGAACTTTTATCACTTTTTGTTCGCTGACGTAAACTTAATAACATTGTAGATCTTATTTAGTCTGTTTATATCTCCTTTTAACTAGTTTTAGTTCGCCTCATATTTTTTCAGGATTTTATTTGATATGTATAGTTTTCTTCTGTTGATATCTTTGGTAACAAATGACATTAAGTCTTTTAGCTTTAACTTGGTAAACATGACTTTATTCATGACTGGCAAAGGGCATAATAATAGATATGTAAAAAGGACCACAATTACAAAGAACCAAGGGATTTCAATAACTGACAGTTATTTTATTCATCCTGACTTACAACTTCTTACATTAAATATAATGTGCAGGCAGCTTAGTTAGCAGAATAAATTGAATTCCTTATATGAGCAATAAAATCATATAAAAGCCTTTTTAACAGAATTCGAGTAACCCCGTAACTTCTATATCTAGTCAAAGTTTTGTGTTAATGTCTTACTCATATTGGAAACACCGTGCTCTTCTATTGACGAAATACTCAAAGACAGTAGTTTGAATAAATCTATATATTAAGCAACATATTGCAAGTGCCACACTTCGTTGGATGGTATAAATGTTTCCCTTTTCTTTATTAAGTAATATCAGGGGAATCCTATGTCAGTGATAATTAAGAATGGTTCGTGTCATCAGATAAATTTGCCATGCGTATTTTCTTATTATTTATTAATGGTATCTAAGTATACTAAATATTATAGTTGATCTAGAATATTCTACATACTGTTTTACAGACACCATGCGGAATGGAATGTGATCCGGGACTAACTTGCGATTTTAAAACACGATCATGTGTCCTCAAAGGTAAGCGAACCGTACTTAATTACTCTTATCCTTTTCTTCATTCATGTTCATTGTTTGTTTGCCCAACCCCTGTTTGTATTTATTAATCGATGACTATGTTTGATAATTCAGCTGTATTCATACTTAACAAATACAAAGGGCCCTCTTCTTAGAATCTGGAATTTGTTCGGATTAGACTTGTTCGAGTGTGTTTCCTCCCCAAAATTAAAAAAATGTTTTCTTCTTCAATGATCTGTGAGCTCCATTCCAATCATTTCAGTTTTAAGACGAAGACGCTTAGAGTAGTCATCACTTGTCATTACATCTTCAATTTTTTTTTAAATTTAGCAAATTTTATAACATATATTTCATTTTCTTAAGAATGCACAGGAAGCTTTCCAAATCCACAGAACGGTGTTGTCCTTGGAAACCACAAAAAAGTTGAAGCTAAAGTTACTACCAAATGCTCAAAGGGATTTCATACAAAACCGATCGAAGAAAAGTATTCCTACTGCACGCATAATGGACAGTGGATTCCTGTGGTTATATGCACAGATGGTAAAGTTAATTACCTCGCATTTTTACAGTTCTCTTCAAAAAAGGGAGGGATTAACTAAAAGTGTGTTTTGATATATTTTGTATATAGGTTATTGTAGGGACGGGATTTAACACTTTAATGGGAAATATTCAAAGATGTAGAAATATTCTCTAATTTAATGAAAAGAAAATAAGCATTCATCTCATTACGTATGGGAGATGAACAGGGAAGTATTTTTATGAATTGTTCCGTCTTGGAGCCAAGAGCAAATTGTTACTTAAACCGTCTTCAATGGTATTCAGTAATTGTGAAATTAAAAGCTTTTAAGACAAATTTTAAGACAAAATAGATGAAGCGCTTTTGTATAGTTTTCAGTGGTAAGAGTACCAGATCTTGCAGCTGAACCTCTAGTTCCAAACACGCTGTCCAAAAGCAATACGCACATAATCTGAAACTATGTACGGTGTGTTAATTGAAATATGGAAACTGTTTGAAATGAGAATGGATGCAGTTTTGTAAATAAGACTGAGGTCGACCCGGCATTTAAGGTCGTAGGTTCATTATATACTATACAATGCATGTACCTCACGAATGTTTATTTGTTTCAGAGATTTGCATCCATGATATCTGCTATAACAGCTACATTGACCTAGATCTGCCATGACACGACTTATCAGGAGGCATTAACGCAAATTCTTTCGAAGACTGTTCCAAACACTGCGAGTCAGAACTTAATGAATACAAATCTATTGAGTATTGTTCATTTCCAGTTTGGAATGGCAAGAACTGTTTCTGCAAGAGTTCAACAACACAAAATGAAAATGATCTGACTGGGTTAACCAATTGTTCCTTCTACCATAAGATAATATAATCTACTTAAACTACATGCAACGACAAACTGCTTATGGTTTTCAACAAATCTGATGACTTACACATTTGTTCTCGCAAATGCACCTGACTAATAATAGTGACTATATAATTTTATCTTACTTATTATTAATAATACAATTGTTATTTTCAAAATTATTGAATAGGTTGTCCCATTCTCAAGAAATATATATAATCTTATCTAAAACTCAATACCATAATTAACATATTTTTGTTGACATATTTTGATATGTTTTCTCTCAAAATACATGTTTTATTGCTATATATCCATCATCCCGTCTCATACCAGCATTCATTCTTTTATCGTCCATGTGTAACAATCACTGTAGTTCGTTTTTATTATCATAAAATGTTTTAAATCATTACTTTGATGATTCTTGCACTATACATAACGTGCACTAATTGCAGTTAATTATATACAAAATAATATAATATGAGTTACAAATCACCATATAAGAAAGTATTGAATACACTGCATTTTTTATATCTGACAATATTTTTAACATGATGCCAATATGTCGTTGTGTTTATATAAGGACAATATACCAACTTTACATCTTTGAAAATAGATAAGAGGTGTTGACTGATGAACAGTCAAATGAGGTATATGAATGTTATTAAAAAGCAAATGACCTGTTCAAAAACCAGACACCGGTACAATAATCTTATGTCGCTAAACAAAATAATCCACATTGTATACATATGTATATGCATAAATCAGAACTGTCCAAACGTATTGTATAGTCGTAAATACCATATATCTGTTAAAGACCCAAAATCTTACATGTACTACTAATACTTAATATAATAATCTTTATCAAAAAAGGTTACTATAATAATATTGTGTCGTCATCACATCAGAGACGTTGATCCATAATTGTCTAGATTTATCTAAATATAATTTCATATTTATGTACATTATTTGTTTTTATGTTGATAAATGTTGTTGTTGGTTTTTTTTTGGGGGGGGGGGGTTGCTGTATTACTTATTAAATTATATTACGTCGTACCTGCGCACAAGTGAAAATGAAATTATGTTCTGTTCTGTTTGACATACAATAAAAAGATTTGTAAATCTTGTTAATTCATGCCTTCATGCTCAGGTGAGCTAAATTTGAAGTGCATAATTTTATGCGCTGAGGCGAATATATACAAATTACAGTCATGCGCAGTATATATCACCAATCAATGATAGTACTCGTCTAATCAACACTTCAGAGGAAGAACTCAACGAGACAACGTGAAATTCTTGGTGGTGTTTTTGTTGGTGCTTGTCGTAACAGCGACGTGTGCAGGTAAGGAAATTGTATTGGTTAAAAGAAAAATAATCATTATTTTATCATGTTCTGTCTTATAATGTGGTGATTAAACAATGCACTATTTTTTTACGACTTTACTTCGAGAATTAAATTGTTCGGGTGAGGTATTGTTAACCAGCATTAATATTTTCTAATTTATTGAAAGTATTACGATAGCGATTGTGTTATTAGAAATAATACTCTACTGATTCAATTGAACGAACAGCATTTTCAAATGTTTGTAAAGTGTCTGTTCGTAAATGAAGTCGAGCTAGGCAAATTTTAAGTAATTTAAGTAATGCGAATGCAATGCAATTCAAGTTTCGAAGTTTATTGGCATAACCAGCAATGATAAATTGCCTTTGACCATTTACAATATAATACGATTTTATGACAAAGACATAATGCAGAGTTCAACATGTATAATACAATTTATTAAACAGTGAATAGAAATACATCATTTTCTTATTACGAAACGAAAAAGCATTGAATAAAAGATGTATTGCATAAAATATAAAATACAAGTGCAAAAAGTATACTCGTTATGTACTGTGGAAGTACGTAAAGTTGAGAATCAAATTTTTTTTTGTTGAAAATTACATAAATTATATAGTTAGGTAGGTATTAGTTAAATATTGTTATAATGTGATCTGATATTTTTCTCTGCTTTAAATATTTAGATAGATAGAGTATTATACTCACACATAAATGTATTATTTACATTACATTGTTTTGTCAAGTTTTCACTTTCAAAATATGTTTTACAAATACAGAAGCCTGCAAGTGATAAAATTAGGGTCATAAGATGATATTTGTGACTATGTATTTTATAACCAACGACTACGTATTTAATCGTCGTAAATTTCTGGATATACCAAATTTGTCGAAGATATTTTGTATAGAGAAAATGTAGCTTGGCAGTCAATAAACAGATACTGAAATGTTTCAGTTAAATAACATAAATTGTGAATTTTAGGGTAATATTTTCCATTTATATCTTTTTCCATTTGATGTAAATATATTTTGTATTATTCTGTATTTGAATTGTCAGGAATTGAAAGTATATACTTCAGACCAATTGGCATTTAACTAACGGCCTCTGATAAACTGGTGTTTAGTTGTTGCTGGAATATTAACTGATGGACCATAGCAGCAACATACTGCAGTTTCAGGCGTTTTATGTCTTTCATTTTGACAAAAGAATTACTACAGTAACACTTCTTTATCTCGAGGAGTCATCGGACCAGACATAATGCAAGAGATAAGCCTGGTGCTAGTTACAACTGGGTTTTTGTTTGTTGAATAAAAGATCAACTGAGTACTAGTATATTGCGTATCATTACGTCTCGCTAAAGCGACCATAAACAAGTTGGTGAATATCCGACTTGATGTAGCAGGTGTTTGATTGTTGTAGTTGTAGTTTGCTGTTAACATACATATACATTTTAGTAGAAAATATGTATGTACTCGTATATACATGTTTAAACTGAACGTTACAAGGAAGTCGGCATTAAAAGCCTTTGGCTATTAACAAACATGTATTAACGACATGCACATATTGACTAATTCAATTCGACATTTGAAATGTTAACTGCTAACTTCATTTATTTATGTATTATAAAATGAGTGCAAAACGTATTTTGACTCTCCGAATATCTTTAAATTCAAAACATGCTAACTGTTGTACTTGTTATAATATACGCAATTTGAAATGCGTACAAATTTAAACCTTTGTTGCCAAAACTGAATACTTACATCAAATTGTAATGTACTATAAACGGAATTCTTAAGTCAACAAAAACAAATGTAAAATTTACATTGTTATATTAATTTGTATACATTTATATACAAGAAATCATGTTTGTTATCATCTTAAGAATAGTGACTCTCCACATTCCTCTGCTTTCTCATTGTTAGAGAATTTTCATTCATTATTTTAAATTCATGGTTATGAAAATTATTCTATATTTAACAATTGAAAAGATGTTTGTCTCCTCATTTTGTCATGCATGTATAATAATATGAGTGAAAATAAAAGGATTTTGACATGACTTGATTTGTCTAGTATAAAAAGGGGAAATCCGTATTGTCAACATGTCTGATCATAAACATTATAATAATAAAAAATTATCAAACTTGTCGTTCTTTGTTTAATTTTGGATGTCACATTGTTTGCATGTCTGCACAAAAATGTTGAAGTACTCAAAACCATTAATAAAAATAGGAGCGCTATGGTTCGCCTGCCGTAGTTACACTTAATTAATTCGTATCGTGAAAGCGTGAATCGTTTGTTTTCTGAGCGTTAACGTATCGTTATAATTCGCTTTCATGCATCGCAAACAGTTCGCAAACTATCTATACTGAAGAATTCTTGTCAACGAGTATCGGCCGCAAAACAATAATCAAGGGACGCTAATGCGACTTTGTGTCTTATGTCACGCTTCAATTCCCTTGTCGATTATCGATTAAGTATTGACGTTTGGAGTTTGATGGACGAAGCATTATTCGTCAAACATTTTTAACATGCTCAAAGAAAGATTCAGAGCGTAACACAGTGGCATACATGATAATCACATAAGTAGGTGTTTTGTCTAACATCTTAAGCCGCGGTCACATTTACGGTCACGCACGTAGTTGACCGTAGTAAGAGGAAACCGTAGTTGACTGTACTTTCACGTATCCGGCGTAGTTATAGGTAGTTAAAGGTAGTTATGTACGTAGTTCGTAATCATGATTTCTCCGTAGTTAGCTTAAAAAAATTTAACATGTTGAAAATTTCTCTACAGTCGGCTTGGATACAAAGACCTACGGAGACCGTAGTTTGAACGGAGTTGACCCTAGCTGACCGAAGTGCTTATCGTAGTTGACTGTAGTAATATGACACAACCATTTACACTACGTCTAGCACTACGCTCATCTAGGGCTTACTAGCTATGGTTGGACTACGGCTTAAGGTACGGTTAACTAGGATCAAGTAGGGCTAAGTATGTTTACAAGTAGATAACCGTAGTTTATCGTAGTTACACGCAGTTCTCCCTAGTTAACCCTGGTCATTTTACACGTAGTTAAACATAAGTTGGCTGTACTAACACGTAGTGACACTACCTGCGTGACCGAAAATGTGACTGAGGCTTAAGAGAGATATCATTTTTGCGCAAACTCAAGGGAGTTAGTAATACATTTCGTTTTTTTATTTGAAATTCCGTGTGATCAGCAGAATGTCTCGACTGAGAACATATGACTGTTCTCAGCCACCACTATCACAAAATTACAAAATATATAAAGTATAACTTCGTAATTACGAGCATCGATATCTCGAGCACTAGGCTTATCTCGAGTAGATTTTGAAGACCTTGAAACCCGTCATTTTTGTTTGTTCTTAGATGTATATAAATTTCATCGTTAACTAGAGAACAAATGGTGGTCCCTTGGCTTATTTTTAAGCGTTAAGAAAAGATCAGCAAGTATTGCTATCCAATAGAACTTAAATACAAAGATATGAAAAGGACACATAGAAGAAGAAACATTTGTACAAAACATCCTACCTTCCCCCAAGATACTACCCTTCCACAAATTACCAAATCAATAACCAACTAGTCACCATTAAAAAGGGGAATAACTTGAACGGAATGATAATGATGCTTATCAGAATTAGCTTTTAGTAAACATTGAGATAATATTTCAAGAAATTCCTCATCAAATTTTTTTAACAGTATCGCGACACAAAACTAGACTGACTCGTGACAGAACAGTTACATTGTTACAATATGTATTTTTGGCCTCTGGTGTTCCCGGTTGGTGTAAACTTGGCTCTTCAATCATGCATAAAGTAGATAATGCAAGGAAAACAAGATGGCTTGGCACTGTAGTCCGCTCGCATACAAACCAATTCCAAGGTGTCACAGAGAGCTGGAAAAACGGCGCAGTCCTACAGTTCGTGAAAAGCTTATATTTTCCCCTTTGACTGGCGAATGTTTCATAATATTCGGTGAAGAAATAAAATACATACGGCTATTTTCGTTTTCTAAGCGTAGCAAATGTTTACAATTTCGTCTTGGATAAGATGCCTTAAGTGACGACAGAATCACGTGGTATTGCTCCACTGATAGTTGCAATGAATAAGTTGGCTATAAATTAAAACGTAGTAAGATACTGTGTATTGGTTTCAGATACAACTTAGTATCACTGTGATTTATTTCTTGTTTCAGATGAAGAAAAGCAGTATGGTCAGGTGGCTTGTGCTAAAAGAGCTGCGAACATAAAGGCACATGGAGTAAGCAGTTTTACCTTTTTTGTTCTATTATAAACTAAGAATGAATTCAATTCTATAACACAGAGTCTGATCAACGAAATGGGAACGTAAAGGCAGACTGTTTGTTTAAAAAGAAAATACTAGTTAGTAGAAATCAATCGTGATTTCGAACCAGTAATTCCGATACTCGCTAATATTTCTAAAGTTTCACCTTCAAATCTGTTCTTTCTCTACCGGTTTTAGGGGATCAACGTGTGATTTTAAACCATTTCTTAAATGCGCAATATTGCTTCCTTTTGTTTCATTGTCCAGAAGTTGACAAGTTAAATGCAGCCATACAAAAAAACATAAAGACAACTTCAATGATGCCCATGGTAGAAATGTGCTATTATAATTATATACTGACAATGATTGCCTCATGTTAGTACTTTTTCATTTTTTTACATACCGAAAACTTAAATTACGCATCAAATAGAGCGGTCATATGAAACTAACTCGCCTGGCTGCATTTAACTTGTCAACTTCAAACGTCATGGGAATTGAAGCGTGACATAAGCGCATAGTCGCATTATTGGTTTTCGGCCGATACTCGTTGAGGAGAATTCTTCAGTATGAATGCCGGAATCTCCGTCTTTTCGGAGGCCCGTGGACTGTACTGGTCATTTCATTTCTGTGACACGGAGGTCAGAGTTTCCGTTTTTTCTTCTTTGTTTACTTTCACATTGAACAGATGTAGGCCTTCACGTATATATTATACAGATTTCACAACTGTATTCTAAACAAGAAATTATTATTTTTCTAGGTACTAATGAACATACTCATGGAAAGCGTTAATGCAGTAGATCCTAATGCTTATTGTTGTGCTATAGATCATCCATGCTGCAATAATTAGGTAGGTATGACTACTGTGCAATATCAAAGTATTGTAAGTACTCGTAGTAACTGAACAAACACTGACCTACACTGACACATGGAATGGAAACTAGTTTAACGACTGCATGGCAGGTGTAGAAAAACGTAGTACTTTGATCCACATCAACATTCATCCGCGCCGAGCAAATTTGTTGTATTTATATGCTCGAGTGCTTATCAGTTGTTGTTGTTGTATTTATTTATTTTATAATTTGCATGTATATACGTGGATAAACAAACAAAAACTAATCAGGGTCAAAAGGAATGCCTCAGCATCATAACAAGCAAACTTCACAATTAATTTTGTCTACAGCTTGTTTATGACGTCTGTAACATTTTCAACATTTCATTGTATTGCTTTTTTCAGTGGCTTTGGTGTCGTCATGATGTCATGGTGTCGTCATGGAATA
This sequence comes from Lutraria lutraria, assembly GCA_964023205.1. Taxonomy (NCBI): domain Eukaryota; kingdom Metazoa; phylum Mollusca; class Bivalvia; order Venerida; family Mactridae; genus Lutraria; species Lutraria lutraria. The sequence continues at coordinate 29,977,442 of OZ026846.1, read as the reverse complement.
CCCGGGACTCGATCGCCTATAATTTCGTCAACCAGTAATAACTCTAAATTCATCATTATTTATACTTGACAATATTTAATTCATATAATTGTGAGAAAAGGCAATATTTCCAAAATCTATCTAAGAAAGTAAAAGTGAATCAATAAAAAGGGTCTGAAAATTCCATTCTGTGCGCCATAATTTGCTTTGTTCAATGTACATATAATCTGAAAATTATAATTTGACACAAATATAAATATATAACGCAGGATATGAAAGAATACGTTGCGGACGACATTTACATACACTACTATATATACAACTGCTGTAAATATATATTCCTTAATATAATAGTTACGCTTCAAAATTTATTTCCAATGACACAAGGTGGCGAAGATGACCTTTGTTTAGGTCATATGCATCACTTGCAATTCATTTTGTTAGGAAAATTCCTAAGTGTACTTATATTCGCTCTTCTGAATAAACATCTTGAACTATAATGAAATAATGTTTGCTCATTTTTAGCGAAATTCATGGTATTTGAATTGTGTTTTATATTTATGTATTTGTTATGTTTACTACCTAAACCGAGAATGTAATTAGACTTAAAGATTGTTGCTGAAAAAAAAGAAAATCATCTTTCTTTACTTGTGGAATGGTGTTTTTTCACAGGTGGCATACCATGCAATTCGATATAAATCTCATTACAGTATATTATTATGCATCATTATATATTACAGCTATCTTAATGAACATTTTACTTAAAATGAAAAAAAAAAACAAAGATGTGTACAGTCAGGCATGTTTAAATTAATACACAGGTGTATGTAGTCAAAGCATGTGTAATGGAATACACAAGATTAAAGTCAAGCATTTTGTTTGTAATAACAAATTGCATGAAGTCATGCCTTAGCTGAAACAAATACACGAATGTATTCAGTAAGGCAATACACAAATACAGACAGTCAGGCCTTGGCTGTAACAAAATACACAGATGTAAGCAATAAGCAATCATGTTAAACCAGTGATTCCTTTTCGTCTTACTCTCATGGTAATTTGTTTTCTAAAGCATTGTCTAAAGCAAGATTTTTTATTTAATTCAGTGCAAAAAACAAACGATATTATAGCTCTAAGCACGGCCCTGTCAAACTTACATAAAACTCATTGTAATAATTTTATATTACTGAGCGCACACACTGATGTCACTTGTTTTCTTAGGCCAAGCTTATTTCACAAATACAAGAAAAAGAAAGTGTGCACTTTGTTGGAAAGAAATAAGCACAATATAGGCAATATGAGGTATCAAATGTACTCGTCGCATGATGTTTTATTTGTAAATGAAATTTCATAATCATCAGTTGTTTTGCATTTCCACGAGACGAATTGCGTTTTGCACTGATTGGATGACAATTTTGCATTACAATTTGCATAGAGAACGTAACAAACTTAGTTTCATACACACAAGTAACGAAATGAAAATGCATGATAAAGTCAGTTGAGAGCATGTCTATTTTTGGCGTGTCGTTAAACAAGAAATGTAAATGATACCAATTGAAGTAGTTCTAATCAAAATATCAACAAAAGTTTTTTTTCAATCTTTGCATGGAGTAAAGTGTAAAATGATATTTGTATCTGGTTACCGAACCGACCCCAAGTTCCCCCCGCTACCCTTGACTTTTTATTAAGGCCGATGAAAGGTAATTTCACTTTCTTACTTTTTAACCTTCCCTCAAGCTTTCAAGTGACTAAAAAGCACAGGCCTCCCTCCCCTGTTACTTATGACAATGTAACAAGAAACAATTACTTTTTAGGACTAACTTCCAATTCATCATTATTGGACAGAATAAAAATCACTTCTCAGACTCAGTAAGATTGGAGAAGATGTGATTAAATTCAAAGGAATTATCGCGCAAATTTTGTCTTCAGTACTTGAAAACATTAAAGTATTTGCAATCATGCAATTCATTTTCTACTTGATTGGATTCTTACAACTGTAAAAGTACAATCCCGGGGCAGGGGTATTGAAATATGTCATGAACCTTATGAGTAATTTGGCGTTATCTGCCCTTGATATTACGTTTCGGCGTCATGCCGGGAACCAAAGTAGGCAGGGATCCATACCACCCTCCAAGATCTTCTTTCAGATTGAACGCAGCATTTCGAAATACGAAATAGTGTACTAGGATGCAATCGGTTCATTTTAACATATCATCCGAAAAGTCCCTAGGGTACGTTGGTAGATTGTAACATGTGTGTTACCACACACGGAAGAAAGTATAGAATTCACTGTTTATTTATGTACGTACATATTAATGTGGTACAAATTTCACACTCTGCAAACAGTGCAAACAGAAATCGGTATACAGTTATATGTAGTAAAAATATTCAATGCGTAATACAAAACACACATATTCACATGTACTCAAATACAGAATGCGTCTAGTGGCCTATTACAGCATGACTAACTTATTTGCTCTGAAACGCATGGACCACATAACAATACACAGCACAAAACAACTCAACAGTACATTGCATAAGACTTACCAATTAAGGGTTGAATCTCTCAATGGTGACTGTTACTCTAACTGTAATGTTGAATGTTAACTATGAGTAACATATCTATAAAGTGTGACTGAAGTACCTATCTGAAACTCACTTAAACTCAAATCAAAATAATTACAGTAAATACATCAAAACTGAGTATATGACAAATACTAAATGCAGACAAATAAGCAAATAACCACCGCATGGACAATCAACTAAACTGCAACATAAGGAAAGTCTACATCCTTACAACTCAATCTAAAGGTTCTGGCTGCCAGTGCGCACCTTTTTCAAACCAAGAAGTCCCATGACAAATACCGACCAAGCATTAAAAACAATATGAAAGGTAGTTCAAATTATCATAAAACATGAATAAGCTTAACAGAGTTGTCTCCCTTAAAGAGGTGAACAACGGGTAACAACAATAACATATTACTTCCCTAAGACCTTAGGACTGGTTCAAACCAACCATGTTGCATGCTTTCCTGCTCCGAAATATGACGTTCCGTCATTTGTCCAATATGTCTTAGGTCAATTCCTATCCAAGTCTATACAATACTAAGTACACATTACAACTAACCATCTGACCGTTCATATGTAAACTTACATACTAACATAAATAACTGCAAAAACATCTACAAAATTTCAAAATGTTGTATGGTTGAAAGTTGATATTTAAGGACGTATATTACAACAAACTCTAACGGGCAGATTTTTTTAAAAACTTTGCATATATAAAGATTAATCCTTTCCTACCAAAAAAGAAAAATATTAGTATCAATACTCATTTGCGAGTTATGTCCGATTGTTTGACATCTATAAAATCATTCTGTGAGGATTATCAAACATGTATTTTTTTAAAATGGCTGGTATTCCTTCAGCAACAATCAATCTTTACACACTTTTTATTGGAATGGAGTGCAAATATTGTTTAAAGGACAAAATCCAATTTTACCTCAATTTGGAAAAAAGGGAGCCGATCACATTTTGGCCCCGCCCCGGGGGAAAAATTATGCAACTTATGATTGAAGAAAAAAAAACATTTTTTAACGGACATGTTTTTTTAACTTTGAAGAATAACACACTATATAATACTAAACAACATAAAGAGAAAAAAGATGGGTATCCATGCTACTTTTTAATACACATTATCACAAAGTTGACCGTTTTGAAATGTAGGGATTTCAACAAACATCCCAAATAATATAAAAATCATACACAGTTTTCTTGAATAATTAATTGTTATTTCACAACATAATATATAATACACAGTTAATGTGTGAAATAATACATAAAAGCCATAATTTTCATGACTTGTACCTAACCGTCAGCGGATACAAGCTCGCGTAATCTAGAGCCGGCGAATACACACTCCCCATGCTAATAACTAGTTTTTATTGTACTTGCGCAACAGCGATGCGCACAAGCTTCTGCGGCCCTGAAAAAATATATAACAGCCAGAAGGGATATTCTTTTCAAAAACTACTTTCCATTTCAAGACAACACTGTCTGTAGAATCAATGAACAGTTACGGTTGAATGCTTCTCGGCACATGCTGAACCATTCATGCAGGAGCGAAACGAGTTTCAAATAATCAATTTAACTAGTATACGCACAGAAGTTAAAATCATTAAATCATAGAAAGACCATGTCAAGGTCGATATTGTTTAATTGATTTTATTAAATAACGAATTTTTAACTCATCACATATCATGTTTACACATCGGAATGTTCTTTTTTATTCAAATTATCTAACAATTATCATAAATATGGAATAAAATGGTCGATGTGACCGCACGAACAAGCCCATGGCGGCCTCATTTTCAACAATAAAAACCGACAAAAATCGTATGATGCTGAAGTTGAAAAATGTTTCGCGCTAATGGCATCGCCAAATGTATGTACAACATGATTATGATATATCAAAAGGCACATTAAAGATTCATTTAGTACATGAAAGAAAATGACAGAAAGTAATGTAACAATTTCAAATTGTTAAATACGGGCTTAGGATTATGCTCTTGTTTCGCACTTTCATAACATTCGTTTTCAATGTCACTGAAACAGATGGCTGGATTTATCCCCATATTATCTGATAAAATGTCAATACACGTAGACCAAATTTAACAAAATTAAACGGCACCATCTCAGTATAGCATATGGTACTTTTTCTACATAAAACGCTGCGTCATTTTGTCTACGTGTCTAAGTTGAAACTGTATAAATAAAAATTGAAACTTAATAAAGCACTTCCGAAAATAACATGGGCTTGACCCCTCCCCCAAATATCCTAACTTTATCAATTTATGTTCGTGAATACAAAACGATTGATGAAAACTGTACTTGATATGTTTCCAAGTTCCTGTTTAATACTAAATACCTTTTGTTGCTGTTTTTTTTTTGGTACTTTTTATGTGTGTGTTTTGTAAGAATGACACAATAAGAAATAAATTAATTGAAATAACAATCATGAAAATAATGTTAATATGCATGCTTTGACATACATAAAATATCATACCGAATATTATTGAACTTCTTACTCAAATAAAGCATACAAACATCGTATTATATTATATGTTGATACATTTGCATAGCTTTTATTAGTTTCGTTTATCTTTAATCAAATATGCCACAATGTACGTAGAAACATAAACATAATCTCGTCAAAAAGTCAAATATTGCGTTTTATCGCAGTCTTTATTGATTATGATGTGATATCAAATATGGGTGTCAGATCAAATCTTAAAACAAAAATTGTTTAATCTAGCACACGTTTTGATTCAAATCACAATAGCAGATGTAAAAATGGCCACATATTTGGCCATACTAGTTGAGTTTGATTGATAAAGTAATTATTTCGGTTTCATGTCAGGAAGCTGGAAGAAGTGCCGGAAGACTAGTCTGTACTGTTAGATATTTAACATCATTAATGTGGTCGACAGCCGACTGTTAAGAAAGGAAATACTTTTAAAGATGCTGACTATTCAAATACTATAAATCATTGTATATTTTTAATTAATACTGCAATTCATGCAGTCAGCGACTCAGAGGATGTTGAACGAGTTAGGTTATTTTTAATTTGTTCAAGCTGTCTATGACATAATAATAAATGTGCTGATTGAATGCAATGCATGATGTAATTTCAGTTATTTTCTTCCTATACACTTGTACCACTGCTCTATTTCTAAAAATAACAAGAAATTTTTAAAGAAATTTATTTTCCTCCGATGAACATCGCGAGTATCTATTATTTGCTACGGTATTTCTCAAAACTTAAAAACAACACTATCTCCCAATCAATTTAATGTTGCAAAAAGTGTAAGTCACTGAATCGCGTCCAGTTACAAGCATTATATACACATCTCTAGAATATGATGTAAAAATTGCAAAGAATAATATACGAACTGAACAGGTGATTTCTGTTTATACATTAATGTACTTAAATATCGTCCCTACAATATGTCAGCTTAAGTAACTGGAATTTAAGATATTCATACTTATTTCTATGGAAATTCAAATCAAAATTACAACGTCTTTCAAATATAAAGCATGTGTTATTTACAAAGAACAATAAAAATCATCTTCCATCTTTCAGTTTCAAAACTCTGCTATATTCACATACTAGTTGTCATTTTGAGAATTGAAATTAATTTGGGGTCAGGGAGAAGCTATGGGAGAAAATGAACAAATTATTTTCCAACATAAATACAATTACAATTACTATCAAGTGTACGTAATAATTAGATATTTGAACAGGTACTTAGTCACATAAACAAAACAAAATATACATTATACATCATCATAACAAAATATGTGTTTAATATTTTTACATATAGCATAAATAGAACGTACAGTAACATGTGTTGAATGATACTTTTTTATCCATAGCGCTCAATGTGTCGTCCAAATAACATCTTTACGAGAGCAAATTAGACAAAATGTGCCAATATCGACTTATATTGCCATTTTCTGTAGAAGTAACTAACGATGGCCTAACAGAAATAAGTCAATATCGGTATACTAGGCTGTTTCTACGTATAAGAAATTTTGTCTACATCTCTTTGAAAATCAGAATGTCACATGTTATGTAGTATGACATAGTATCTTTATGATATCAAATTTCTTAACTGATTGAGTGAAAAGTGTTACTTTATCATAGTATGATTTGATATAGGATTTAACACAATCATAATAATCGCGTTTTTTACTAATATTGCTACAAAACTTTGCAACATATATACAATATAAGCGATAAACCGATACTGACAGGAGAACACATCATAGAAAAATACAACGTGACTAAGTTTTATCATAACCCAAGTGGTTAGGAAAACCATCAGCTCTCCCTAACAAATGCAATAAGAAATCAATAAACACAAAGGAAAGTTTCTTTAGAAAGCAATATTTAGTTTATAAATCGACATTGGTAACGTCAATAAACTAATCAAACGTTTGGTCACACATAAACAAATGCATACAATATTCAAAGACATTGAATATTATCATATATAGGGGTTCAATATATTCATCCCGGACATTGTTCACTATTCAAACAATAGTTCCTATTTTTAATTGTCTGTGTGTGTTTGGTAGTACTCATTGACTTCTCCCATGATGGCATGCAGAGCATCTGTATGTAAAAAATCAAGAGTAAATAAATTGAATGAGTACAAATATCTATCGTAGCTAGATAAATTGTGACCTTGTTTTAATGTCAATAAGGTTGTTGTTTTTAGGCTCTGTCAGTAACATATTTTTACTACCTGAATTATTTCCCTTCCAGGTATCTTTGAGTATATGAACATGGATATCATATCGCCATTTTAAGACCAAATCAATTATACTAATGTACCGACACAAACATTTATTAAAACTAGTTTGTATAGCATTTATACATTTCATGTCTGAAGTAAAAAATAAATAAACAATGTATTCAATGTGGCATACACATAATTATTATGAATTCCATCGAGTATCGTCAATTAATTAATTATTTGCTCGAATTACTTCGACCAAGCTCAAAACCCTCGTGAATTCGCAACAAGCTTAAAATCCCATAAGCATATCAATTTTCCGGTCGTTATACTTTCTATTAGTCCTATAACAGAGGAATCCGGTGTGTTTTCCTCCCGTGCATACTTAATAGCAAGAAAAAATGTTTCCAAACCACTATCGTATTTTTTTCAATGTCATTGAAAAAAATACTATTTATAGAACAGCTGTGTTTTCCCTCGGTAATGTTATGCTAACGGCATTAAGTGACGTCACGCGCTCTATATACAGTAAAACCTCGATTATCCGAACTCGGATTATCCGAAAACCTGGTCTCATCCGAAATGAAATTTCGGTCCCGAATTTCCCTCTATATAATTCAATGCAAATAAACCTCGATTATCCGAATCGTCTAATCCGAATACCATGGCTTATCCGAAGTGATAAACTGGTCCCCACAATCATCCGAATGCGTATTTTCACACCTGTTATCCGAAGTCGACAATTAACTCTGATCGGTCAGTTAAATCCATTGTAAGATTTCTTAGCGTGTCAAAGGGTGTGAACAACAAATTATCAAACCACTGTACGTGAACAATGGATTGTTGGTTTGGATCATTGTTTGCAGTAATGGGAACAAAATTAGCCTATTGCGATACGGACTCGGTTAGATCATTCACCTTCTATTTATTTTTCGCTTCATTTATAAATTGCATCATAATTTCACTTTAATAAGCAACTAACATTAAAAATGTTCATTTTACTTTTGAAGTTTGCTAAATCGACAAACAATACACATAACCAATATTAATCACCGGCACTCGATTTCAAATTCATCCCATTTTCGGAAAATGAATACAAACACGATATGCTAGGATATCTTAGGACGACAACGATTTGTGTGACGCTCGTAAGTGTCTGTGACTGTAGCGATAAAATGAAACTTTTATTTTATTTCTGTTTATAATTTATCTAAATAGTCTGCTTATTCTATATCCCGTGTGTATTTCATTTCATGATTTCTTTTTATCGATGGATTACCGTGCTTGAATTGTAAAAGACATGTGCTACCGTTTGGGTATTCATTTGTATTCGTAGTTTCACTTTGGGATCCTCGTGACTTTGACTAATAAATAATGGTACAAACTACTCATACATTTCTTTTTTACGTTAAACATACACATGTGTATCCTAAAATGTATTTTTTCGAAAATAAAATATGAATCATAACACATTAATTTTGTTTGTAAACGTGTACGCCATATATATGGGAGTGATCTCCCTTTATTTTCATACGTTTGTCTAGATTTCCCTTACCCTGGATTATCCGAAACCCCGAATTATCCGAAGTAATTTTTCGGTCCCGACGACTTCGGATAATCGGGGTTTACTGTATTTCAGGTTTACAAAAGTAAAATTCACAGCGAAATGAATGTATTCAGAAGGAAAAGGCTTGTTCCGTCGGTAATAATTATCTTGGGATAATATCAGCAATTGTTTGTTTTTTTGCATATATTTCTTAAAGCAAAATTTAAACTTTAAATGTTTCGCTTTTCATTTAATTACAGTATATGCTGTATACCGACCTTGCATTCTTGAATTTGCAAGTGTCGTAAATTCAGAAAATAGAAAATGAACTTACTCAACATTGGTAAGTCAATGGTTTCACTCATCGTGTTCCCTTTGACGTAATTCTTTACAAAATGTATTCTATTGTCCATGAATCCAAACAATTCGTTTAGCTCCTTTCGAATATCTTGTGAACCATGAACCAAATCACATTTAATCATGATGGCAACATTCGGTATTCCTATAAAACAGAATTTATTGGGTTTTAATATTATATCCACACTGAATCAATGGTCTTTCTAAGAACAATATTTGGGATAAAAATACTCGAGTTGAGCAATGCGATTCTTGTCCTATATTATCTCGTTGTAGACAAACAATTACCCCGTTCTCCTTTTCATTTATTTAATATATACATTTGTATATGTTACGTAACTATTTTGTTACATACATAATCACTTCTTTTCCATTCACAGACCATTTTTGTACATTGAGTAATCCTTTAAAACTATCCATATTATATGTATCAAACTTGAATGTTTACTAATTATCAGTAATATTTGTTTCTCGCAATTTATTACGGGAGATACTTGTTTGGTTTGTCATTCTAGTCATATTCATTTATTATTTACCTTTCCAATGGTTTTGTTTAATATCCTTAAACACTCCATGAAACTTATTATACATTCTATGTATTGTGTATGTATTCGTCTTTCTCGCTAGTGATTCGATCCAATAACTGAAATATACATATAGTTTACAATGTGCGTGAAATAATTAAGTATGTTTCGTGTCTTGAAAGAGATGTTTTAACTCCGAGATAATAATCAGTTTAATTAAATTTAATATATTTCCAGACATTATACCCGTCGTTCCATAGCTTAAAGTATTACGATTCTTTCGAAAGTCTTCCACGATGTATATACTTTCACCAGCATACATAATCCTACTGTAATACATTACCATTTTATCAAAACTAAATGAAATAAAGTTAGAATAAATAAATATGCGTGTCTCTAAAAAATATCGAAGATTGAACAAATAATTAAAATTTGTTCTCAACAACCCTACATATTGAAGCCAGTAACAGAAAACAACCAAAATATCACGAAACTTAACTTCAGTACTAACAGGTTGTTTTGGAGTAACTTAAAGATTATGAATCAGGAATGCGAGGCATGTGACAAAGCCCAGCAGTCCTGTATATTCCACAGTAGGGGGGGGGGGGGGCAATAAAACAGACAGGGTCATTGATAGACAGTTATTGAGGATTAACCACACTTTATACTTTCATGCCCTTTATACAAACATATACGTTCACAGTTCCTTCCTCAACTGGATCATTCACCTAAGACTATACTGGTGTTTTACAATCTAATGTCCAGTGATAATCTACAGGTTGTTCGTAATACAGCTATGTTTATATATTATGCATTGAAAGAAACAGAACATTACCTCACTGTTTATACATAAAGTATAACAATCTGTAATATTATGTGACTGGATAATGGCTTATAATACATATGATATTTATATTATGTATGCTAATATGTACATGTTTGAAACATCTTGATGTACTTGATACTATTAATTTTATGTATTTATATTATGTCGTTTGTGTATTGGCCGGAGGCCTTTTTGCGCAATAAACTTTGAAATTGAAATTGAATGGCCAATATATAGCTACTGTATAGATACTTCAATTGATTCAATGTTTAATTAATAATATAAAATATCTTTTTTAAAACCAGAAGTGTGTTTATAAGTATTAAATGCAAAATATTAAGAATAAGACAGCTCATTTAAAATATGATTAAAGAAATTAATTTCTCAAATAAATGCTTTTCGCTGTTAACACAATTGCAAACAGTTTGGTCTGGATGATTTTGATAAATAAATTAAACAGTCCATTTTGTGAAATTAATACAAACTTATTTTAACACAACAGGTAAAAATATTTCTAACCAACAAGGACTTAAATAATTCCTTGTAACCAATAACATTTTCCAAGCAGTACTGGTATAAACATAGTTTCTTTGCAAGTTATTTTAAAGAATCTTGTAAAAATAAATAGAATGATTTGATTCAGAAATAGAAGACGTGTACAGTCACATTTTAATGTGTAAAGACTTCTTATTAATTAAAGGATAACATTCATTAATTACATAAAATGCTTATAAAAAGCAACAGGAAGTTATCCATAAACTAATTATCACTAAAAATCAATAAAAAAAATTGCCCCTTTTATATGTCTAGGTGTCAAGTCTACAGACCGTGAAAAGACAGGATTAATCTGATTAGGGACAATAAACCAATTAAGACAGTAGACCACAATTGGATTTTTGGAGGTTCACTTATATAGTAGCTGTTCAATGTCTTTAAGCCAAACGTTAAAGTGGAGTTTACGAAAATTGTAAATAGCCAGTGCACTAGACATGAACGCATTGTTTTAATTAGAGATGTTGCGCAAGCACTTTATTTTATTTTAAACTATGTGGTTATTTATGATGCACATTCAGCACTGTCACTGAACTGAAATCTTGGTTCATTAAGTGTAACAATGCCCTTCAATCGCACTCGTATTTGTTCTTGATCCACTGCATTCTTGAAGTCAAATTCAGGCATATCGAAGAATTTAACTTCAGTCGTATGCGTGTTCTCCCTGTTGTCCAAGAACTTCAATGTAAAGCTTTTTAACTGAAATGCATCAGAGACAGCTAAAAATACTCATTTTATGACTGTTTCTGAAATATCATCAATTTTACATCAAAGAATAAAACGATACAATGCAATGTAATGCAAATAACGCTGGGTTCCTTAAAACCAAGACAGGTATGATATCTTCAAAATAATCATCGTTTTACATATCGTCGCTTCTTATTTTGTACGTGGATTGACATTGAGTTTGCAGTGACGTTTGCTGAACGTCAACATATACATACATATCTCAGTTAAAACAAGTTGTGAAAATAATTTTCAAAATAAAATTTTGCATAACTTAATGCTCTCACATGTGCCATATCATTTAGCTTTTTTAAGTTATGCGTATTACCAATTTAGTTCCCGCAATCTTCGTGTTTTGCCTGATAAATCCTCCACTAGCTGATGATCTGCGTTCGTCCTCTAATGCTGACATAATGGTATCATTGAAAAATGACTTTCCTGTATTGACCTAACCAACACACAACACATTAAGCCCTCTATCTTTCACCTTTTCGAACAGCGTATTTAAATATTCCTACAACAGAACTGGTATCATAATGTATTTGGCGAACATTGTTGAGGCCTTCTTTATATACGAGGATTGTCCATTAAGTATGTAGACTTTTCTCATAACTCCGAAGTCCTTTATGATAACTGAATGACACTTTTCATAGACAAAATACTTTTCATATTCTATTTCGTGATTTTGCAATTTTAGACGATGTTTCACTTTGAAGTGCATATATTAATGTTTCCATGACAACCAGAAGCGCTATGCGGCGCACGAGTCATTTGAATAGTATGCGTTGATATAAAACGCTAAATAAAACAGTTAAAAATGGTGAATTGCGCACAAAATTACGTCTGCCTAAAATTCGATATCATGACGTCCTATCTTGTAAAAAACAACGGAAACGCTTTCTTTTTGAGTGAGAAATAACAAGTTTGGTGACGCCGTTAAAAGACACAAACTTAAAAAAGAAGACGTCGAGTTGGGTACAACGCTCCAGGTCTGTGAGGCCTTAGGAAAACACTCCAGCAAACCTACAGTATGATACGAGACTTTGAAGGAATGTTGTCGAACCTTAGTGCTTAAATGATATAAACAATTTAAAGACTGTCGTGAATCTGTAGAAGATAAAACCCGTTACAGACGACCAGCGAAACTAAAGTCGACGTTTTAGCAGGGTGTTAGAGAATTGCTAGCAGAGGATAAGCGATTCATCATTCGCCCTTTTTCATCGCAATTGGAAATATCAAAATCATATATTCACCAGATTGTAAAAGAAATGCTGAATTGTCCGTGTGAAAGCACAGAGAACCTCACGTCTGAAGTAGGTCAGAGTGTTCAAATCTGGCGGAAAACACATGTTTGTGTTTTTTATGGACGCAGAGGCATGCTGCTAGTACCAGGCGGACAGACAGTAAACGCAGCGGACTACAGCAAGGTAGCCTATTGACAAATTAATACTTAAGTTAAATATTAATTCATAAATATTAGTATTTTGTTATTTATGAAAATGGAAAAATAAATAGACAATACACATCCCTGTTATACGTCATAGAAATTAGGTTTCAAAATATTGAAAAATATCCGAGTTATGAGAAATGTCTACATACTTAAAGGACAACCCTCGTACATAGAATTAATTAATACATACAACTAGTAATTGTTTTCTCAAAATTAGGACATGACATTAAAATATTAAACTTATTAATGGAAGCATTATTGTCATATGTTCAAGTATATATATATACTGTTGGGGGCAAAAGTTGATAACAAGGACAAATAAGGATAAAATCATATTCATCCTCCTTACCAGTTTTGCAATAAAATCATTTCGATAATTTCTATGAATTCCTAAATGTATCCCCGTCTCCATCAGTAAATTATAAGCTGATGATCTAAGTGAAGCGAAATTGATTATAATTTTACAATATCTACAGCATCAACATAATTCTGTTTCAAATTTCGGTTAGATATGTTTGGTATAAAAATAGTTTATTGCTTTCAAACATTAGTAAACATGTGAAACGAGTCACGGCAATATCATTCACGAATTAGATTCAAATTTGTGCTGCAGTAAGTGAAATATATTGGAAAATAGAACTCTGAGGTATAATTTCAGCAATAGTGTTAGAAGTCTTCTGCATGTTGCTACATGCAAAATATCTAAGCTCTGAACCTTATGCTTTATACAAAAATATTTTTTTAAACATTTTCATATAAAAGTCTATGTAAAACGTGTGGCCCTTGGAGCAGGACCAATAATGACACAAGGAGTATTATTTTAGCAACTCTGTTTACTATATTATGTTGTCCTTTTGATTGCCATGAAAATCATTTTGTATAGAAAGAAATTGAATATTTGTTGTCAAAAGGTAAAATTTCTAGAAGTGAATTAATACCACATGTGGTAAATCCGCTCACTGTAGTGTACAACAGAAAAGGAAAACTAAGGTTACTATTAGACTGCAAACACATAAATCCGTGTTTACATCAATTTAAAATTAAATTTGATGACATTGAATACATAATAAGTGAGAAAAAGGCAATGGAAGATGAACAAAAAAGTATACATACATTCAAAAGACATAAGTAACTATGGACACTATGTCTATAAAAAAGACATACATGTACTCGTATATAAATGTGCAAAAGAGACTATATAATATGATAGGGGCAAAACATATACTGATATTCTAAGAGCTAGAATTATTTGTAACCCGCGTAATCATCTTGTCGACAACGAAACATATGAAGTTTACAAGGTATAACTAGTGAATGAGAAAAGATTAAATGGTATGTACACAAAACAAATGCATGAAGACAATTCACTCATTTCAGGAGTCCCTATATATATATATAATATCCTTACAGAGATAGATGTTTGTACCTTGTAAGAATATCATACACAAATTTGCACAAGCGTCTGATGAATATGCGTTAGAGCGTCATTATCAATGAAATATTGCCTTAAATAATCTATACTAAGTAGTTTTGTAAAATATTTTCACCGTTAAGTAAAATCAACTGCGAATCTATTACATTTGAAAAGTCACTAGATACACAATTCATGTAGTTTCGGTGAGTATCACTAAGCCAAACGTATTCTATAATGATATGTCTTTTATGTCTTAATTATGTTAGTGTATTACATAGAAGACACCATTGTGTCTCTGTTCTGTTGTATGCAAATGTTATCACTGTCACTGTTGTAATAGCATGTATAATGTCCGTCTTAGAAGTAGCACAGGACCGGAAGTACGAGGGTGCTATTCTATCCTGGGTACATCTTAATATTCTAAAGTCCGTGTCGTTGGTAGTATACGCCGTACAGTTTCCGTTTATCTACGTCTGCTATCATAGGTAGTCAGCCTAACAAGGACAATGCAGAAACGGTTCTTGTCCGTGAAGGTAGGTATTGTACACATTTAGCACAAAGGCGAATAAAACGCTCCAATAAGATAATGTCTTGAGCGGTTAAACTATTCAAGAGTTCTGCATCGTAGAGACCAACAGGTAGTGATGTTAGGCTATGGGCTACTGGGCGAAACCCTCCCCCCCCCGGAGGCATTTTAGTAGACACCATTTTTTTAAATTTCAATGCCTGATCATTTTCCCAGTGTCTACAATCTGGGCGTTGGGTTGTTTGTGAACTACAGCATGCTAATTACCGTTACTGAAAAATACGTTTGATATTTTTTTTGTGTTAGAAGTCTTATTCTAGATATTTTCAATAATCCATCAATTTGAACAATTCCTTTGACCACAATAAGTTAGCAGCGGCGTTACTTGTCGATGAAATGCATGCTTTTCACTTTATTACACTATATATGCTATGTAATTTACGTTACCCTGCGTAACCCTAAAATGACAAGGAAATGACAGTTGTATAATTATGTTAAATTAACACAAAAGCAGTCGTAAACGATGTATCTATTAATGTTAGGCAATTTCTACCACAAAGTCATGTTTTTCTTTCATTAAATGCTCGTTTATGTCTTCATTTTACGTGAAATACGTTACATATAAAAATATACGTGTTACATGGAAACCTTTATATTACTGTGATCACATGCTATGATCAAACAGGTATACAGTGATAGGTAATCATGATACATTCAGTAATACCCATAACTGGAAAACATTTCTAGTTACGAATGTTGTAAAGTTTGACTGGCATACTAGTAGTTTACGTTAACTTACAAAAACGTTACCTTGATTACGATAAGTACTTAACACGCTTTACAATGCATAAACATTGATTTAATATACAAAATGTATATACTTGATTACTGGCAATACGTACATGTAAATTAACATTCCAACTTTTTTTAATTCATCACTGATTGTGTTTGGCGTTACATGGTTTTATTTGTGTTACGTTTGAAATGATTCATAAACGAGTAACAACATTTCTATGAAACTGTTATAAAATCATCATAGAATAAATTCTAAGAATATGTATCTGTTAAACAATCAAATTTACAATGACAGCGACAGTGCAATAAACATTGTGCCATTGACACACATAAACACGTGTGTGCCATTTACGTTACCATTTGCTACATGATTATTTATATATATATACTTAAGTGCAAAATGGTATGTTATGTCAGATTTCATTAGTTGTACATATTGACATCAAGGTATTTTTGTTGTTCTGATGTCAAACGTTCACGAATTTCACAAATCCTCATCACTTTTCTGTTTCATAGACAGCATCGACCATACTACTGCGCTCAATGTCGTTTTTATCACCAGTTTGCCTTTGGAACAATATTATCCTCGTACCAGTTATATTCCAGCATGTTGTCAGGATCGAATTTCCAACCAATTTCATCCACTTTTAGAAGATCATGATTGCCCTCTTTGCATGGGTCCTAATATACACCTTATAATTACCCGTTACACATTGAACATACGAGATAGGATCTGCAGGGAGTGAATAAGCTCATGTCCATACCACTTAAAGCGTTCAGTAAGCAACCATGGCTTTGATACTTGTCATACGTCAGTTTGTTGACGTCGTTATATTTTTAATGACCAAAGAACACATATACAAATGTCTCAATGGCACTGTAAAAGTTCATCCGAACAAACATGCTTGGTAAATTGGCCAATATTGTCATGTTATCTTCATTTATAGCTCCTACAGCTATACATTACTTTTTCTAATTACAATTACGTGACGCCTCATACATCCGCTTTGAAAAATAATATAAGTATACATTGCAAACTGTCTCTGAGATTAGTGAGATTACGTATTGACACATGTAGCTTTTCCTTCGTAATTGTGGTTAATTGGCCAAATGATGTACATCTGTACAGACTATACATACTTGACATTCAAATTTTAATTCAAAATGATGATAACACAGGCCTTTAAATTGTTTAAGGATGATTTCATCTAACACATTTAAACTGCACTGTAATCTCAGTGCTTTGAATCTCAGTTAGTGTGACTGTGACGCCATCTCTATAAGACTGCTCAAAGATTAGCTTTATTGACTGTGTCTTATTGTCGTCATCAGATATGAAGCCCATCCGATTTCATGGAGTTATTTTTTTTACCTGACAGCAAGAACGTTGGAGCTGCCCAACGTCATCGGCGCTCATCTGATTTGATAGACTGTTGTATGCGTCTGATATAAAGTCTACGAGACGTTTTAGGCAACTGATAAGAAATCGTCTCAACTTCTTGCTCGAATGTGTCCGGAACTGCTATAAGTCTCTGCAGTTACCAAATTAGGCGTTACCATTAACAAAATAGGATGCGCCTTCTGTGGAATGGCTAGTTGTTGGTTCTATCGCATTTTGCCTCCTTATGCTCCTGTCAGTTCAACATGACATAGACCTGAAGCTTACCTGGTCATTTCTTCCAGGTCGAGTGCCTTATATTAAGTCACCAATAGAACCAACAACTATCCTTTCCACAGACTGTTAAGGGGAACAACAATGGCTATTATGAACATTTCGAAATTACATCTGCATTTAATCTTATACCTTACTTGAAGCATTAGTTGTCACATGGTCTATAGTTTTTTGTAGTATTTACATCCAATAGCATTTAGTAATTATAACATATGATGCATACATTTATTCAAATTCCTTACTGACTTTAGGCGAAACATCCAAGGCGTAGTATCGCACTTGATTGATCAATATGTACAGTTTTATTATTGTTTAAAAATCTTGACGCATGATAGGACAACAGAAGAACTACTAATGTTTGAAAAATCAAAAACGGTCCACTACCAGTTAAAAGGCACTATATTCGCGAGACAATATATGCAGTTACTTTTAAGATGGATACAATAAGTCAACAAATTGTTTCATTTAACTTCATATGTTAAGTGATCATATAAAGGAAGTTAAAAGAAAAATTACTCACTATATCCATTGTAATCTGTGGCACTTTCAGGAATAAATGAAAAGAAAACACGATGTCACTTAAACAGAATTATTATATCACAGCTTATTTAGATAGGTAGAAACTGGCACGAAAACTCTTATTGAAAATTCTTTACTTTTGTGAAGTAAGTTGTCTTGCCATAAAGACCACTAATGAAGAAAAATGGATACAACTGCACTAATCTTAATACATGTGTAGCCTTTAAATGAATATGTCACGTGCAATCTTGTTGATAACAATAAGAGCTGTTGAAAGTCATATTATCTTACGCATAAATGAGCATATCTAACTGTCTATCCTCAGATATATCGAGCATGATTTTGCTCACTCCGCATTTTACTTGATAATATATTAGTCCCAACTCAGTCTATCTCGGCGATGATCCGGTATTTCACTATCTTCTCTGTTTTTTATCACCCAATGCTCATTCAACTCGAACATGATTCCATTGGGTCTGATGCCAACCATATCATGCTTCGTGAGGTGGGCAAGCGCTTACATTACATATTTAAGGAGCGTTTAATGATTGAACTTTTGCCTACGGGTTTTCTCTCAACAGTCACACCAGTACAAAATGTGCAAGGGTAGTCTTTGTAAAATAACTAGAAAACCACTTGCGAGATCCTTGTCGTCCATTAGAAATGGAAAGACGAGGTCGAGTAGATGTCAAGAAGAGAATTGTGAAACAGGAAAAAAACAATATCATGTGAATGTATCAGATTGAGTGTCCTAGACAATGGTAATTACGCATAACGATCATAGCGAATGTTTTTGGCAGGAAAAAATGGGTTGCCTTTGGTCTATTGAAGATTTTTATGCAAGTACTCAAAGTATACTGATTTTCCGAGGCAAGTCGGAATAAACATAATACAATAAATGGTGTTAACAGTATTTTTTCCGCACTCACCTATTTTTCCATTTATTGAAAGTTCATTCAGCCATAGTGACATTAATAAACTACATTGGACAAAGGGGATGTTCAGCGCGAGTGGACCTGAATACAATCGGTTAGTCTAACATTAACCGTATGGCTAAGTATAACTTTTACTTAATGGTCACGTGCACGATCATATTTTGAAATGTCGAATGAGCAATTAAATAGATTTAAAAGGACCATCGCAAGGAAGGTAAATTGTAGCAAACTTTTATATGTATATAAAATCAGGAAGGTGATTGATTTACCTAGGGTATCTTCACCGTCGAAGTCCCTGTGACGATGACTGCAATCGGATGTTAAACGAAGTATGAATACAGTAAATTGGAGGAGACCAAGCAACGTTATTGACATATCCATTCAAACATTAACAAAAATGTGAATAAAGTGATAACCGATAGACGGACGTATATATACATATACTAATAAAAATAACATCCCCGGTGGGATTCCAGCCCACGACCTCTGGATTAGAAGTCCAGTGCGCTATCCACTGCGCTACGGGGACATATCAGATAATTTTGTTATTGATAAGACTCTGACGTAATACTTAAGAAAACTTAATAAGTCAATCATAGTTCACGCAGTATCTTTTCGAAGATATTGTATACAAAGTTCTTGTTTATTAAGTAAGTTATTCGATGAAAAGTGCTGGTAATTCAGACATATTGGGTGCAGATTGTTTATACCGCCTCTTGACCTAACCCAATAACCATGCGACCAAGCTTATCCCAGATGTGCTCAATATAGGTTTCATATCTTGCAAGAGGGCAGGCCAGGATAATATATTCACTTAAGTGATGTCGTTACCCCGAGCAAGCATTGTTAATGCTTTAATTCGCTGAGTTTCACGAAGTCGCGACATTTTATTATAGCCCAGATTTTAAAAAATACGTTTTTTTCATTAATTGGAATGCTAAAATAGAAACATGTACACTTGCTGTTAAAAAATGGCAGACAAGAAAGCTCACATACTTTGGTAAATTTCAAGTAATAAAATCACTTCTTTTGCCAAAATGTACATACCTTATACATTCTTTAACAAAATACTTAATCATGTAAAGATTCAAATCGAATCTGTTTTTTACCACTTTCTATGGAACTCAAAAGGAGAGAAAATAAAACGAGCAACATTAATAGGAGAAAAAAGCTTGGCGGATTACAAAATTTAATGACAGATCTTAACTCTTATATATACTCACTAAAAGTAAAATGGGTGATATTATCTCAATATCTTTGGTAAAAACAGTCTGATATTTTACACATAACTCAAATAATTCAAAGGGGCATGCCCTTGAACTGCTATGTTTGTCACTTGTAAAACCAATTATTACCGAAAAGTTAAAGAAGAATGTCCGCTTAAAAATATATTAATATCTTGTTTCATATACGCAATAATGTGTACTATAAAATATACATGCAGTATGTAGTAGAGAAGGAGATGGACTGTTTACTGTTATTGATCACTTCTTGCGACGAGGAGACAGACACGGCGAGTGAATGGGATGATGCGTGTTGAATTTACATGTTTGAATTGTTTTGAAACGAGATAATAAAATAATGAAAAAATAAACAATACAAAATAAAAGGATTTAAAATAATCAAAAGAAAAACAAACATACAAAATATAGTTATAAAATGACAATAACTAGCTTCGAACCAATGGTTAAAATGATATAAATTTCTCAAAATAATCAGCACTAACCTTTACGCAATTATATGAGGTAGTCTGGATTACCTGCCCCTGACACTACGTGATACACTACTAATAATCGAAGGAATAGTGGGCAGGGAACCAAACTATTATATGAGGTACTGCTCCGTTAGGATATTGTATAGTGACGCAGTGGTCGAGTCCATTTTTACGGTGTTAAACCGTTGCCAAATTATCATTGGACATGTAGGCTGACTACATTATTTACAAATTTCAATAAGTACATCAACTTTCGGCGTAGCGCAGTTGGTAACGGTGATGTCTGACGATACTCTATTGATGTGAAATGAACTGTGTGAGACCGCGAATTAGAACTTTTTCGTAAATTATTTTCTATTTCTTTATATCTTTTTTTAAATATCGTCAATTTGTTCGTCGTTTTTTATTTATTTTTTTTGTAAGGAATATACTAGATCTAGTGTTTATATTATTATCATCATTTTTATCGTTTGGCATATCTTTTTTGAATATCATTTTACATGTAATAAACATGATGAAGAATATTCTTAGACATTTCGTCGTAATTCTGGTAATTACGATTGGTTCGCAATTAAAAGTCCACCTATTTTCAGTCAAATTTAGCAAGTTGGCCTTCAGGTAAGTTTGCACGAAATACTAGTGCGCGGTATTAATACTTCAAGTACTTTTGTACTACACACTTGACGTTACACAGGACAATTTTATATTATGCATTCTATTTCTTTACAGTTTACTTCTAAAATAAAATTATCACGAACCTTCCTGTGTACTACAATTAATTTGCGTCTGGTGTGAAGTTGAAAAAGAAAACGAAAAAGGAGACAACCAGTGAGGTTCGAACTCGCGATAAAATTTTAGCTCCTGAGCAATTCTAAAGGCTTTACCAACTGCGCCAACCAGACATCTTCAATATTATTGCTAATCTATAATACCATATTTGTTTCTTATAAACCCATTTTACCTGTTCAGACAATGGATGTAAACTTTTGTGTACACATAAAATGAAACGTCACTATCGCATTATCCTAACTGAACAGTAATTATGTTTTCTCTATCTTATCTATAACGGGTACTTGGTTTACCTGTAACACCTATATACTAGTATTGAAATGAGACTAATCCCTCATTAGCATGCAACTTTAAATCGACTATAGATGGACAGACACGCGTATACACTTAAAACGACTAATAGAAAACTACAACCCCGGTGGTATTCAAATTCACGACCTCTGGATTAGAAGTCCAGCGCGCTATCCACTGCGCTAACAGGTCAAACTGTAATGAATCTATGCAAAAATCAAAGTACTGAAAGTACTGTCGGACTTGATTTTTACCATACGAGGCAAAAGAGAGAAATTTGTACCCACATCGTTCGAGCCCATACAAATAGTTAAACATTTAAAATTACGGACAGATTTTGCATTCATATTGTAATGCAGATCATATGCATGTAGGTAAATGACATACGCTAGGGTTTTACTGTAGTCCCTTTCCTAAACTTTCAAAATGAGAAAAGCCTGATATTGGAAAGTTTAATGATTAGCACATGAATTGAATACGATTTAATTGCATTAAAACTATTGTACACAAACTAGTGACCAACACTTCAGTAACAGTAAATACAAACACTGACTCTTCTGGTTTTAACACAACAGAACATCGTCGCATTGAACACATTCAGGGTCACTCAAATCAAAAAGGTCCTGACACAGTAGAGTAAGACTTATATGACCTATAGTTAACCCGATGTTGCATGCAATTCAGACGTGATTATGTAATTCTAAATAATCTGGCTTAAAGGGAACTTTTAAACTGTATTTTTTAAAGACACGTATCCAGTAATTTACGTTCGTATATAGCGACTCGAATTATTATTCGTAAGCCGCAGTTAAAACATTCAACCTTCGATGTTTACCTGACATGAACTCATTCAATAAATCAAACTCCCCACACCGGTTACGCTTTGCTACTTGTCACTGGGGGGAGTGAGACTATAAATAGCGATTCCGTCATCAAACTAACACTAGTTGGTGTGAATATCACGGAAATACGATTAGATGAGAATTCGCTTTGTATTATTAAGAAATGTTAGAAAGGCACAAAACACATACATCGATGGTAGATTGTTGCAAATGCATGAATACGTCCGTAGATATGTTTCTGAACTATCGAACGAAAACCGAAAGTAGAACTACTTTTACGGCATGATATTTTATTGGACAGTGAATACGCGGTTTTAATTCTACGCATTTGAATATCTCATGTGTCTACCGACAAGCACTTATTTAGATACATGACTCTTTCCATGTAGTTACAATAACATGATTTGAAATATATTTAGATCTGACACACTTAATTGGGGAAAGATTCCAGATACTTCTATATAATCACACCATTTAGTTGCAGACTATTTCTTTTATTCTTTTGACCAAGCTGTTATGGAGTCCAGCGACAAAATTTTGGTCAACGATTACAAAGGACTTGATTTTGATAAAAATCAAGTCCAAAAATGTGTACATATTTTATACAACGTTCTTGTGTAATGAAGTATAAGTAATTCGAATAAAAGTACTAATGATTCAGTCGTATTTTACATACAGTAGCATAATGTATTACCTATATCGCCAACACACTAGAAATTATACCATCACTAACAGTTCATCTCATAAGGTTATAAAAGAATAGAATAAAAAACTTTATATCTTATCTTTCATGACCTATTTTTGCTTTTCAGTTGTTTATGGTGTTCAACTCATAGTATTTGAATGCCTAAAAAAATAACCAAGTTTCGAAATAATGCTTTTCCACCGTGAAATTAAAAGAAATTGATAAATGATTAAATGTATATTTCTACTTTACATTATATCTGTGTCAATTTATTTAATGCTTGTATAAATCATGCGTCTGATTGAATTCATCCATTTTTTTTCGCTTAAAATGTTTCTATTATCATATGCTATGATCATGCAAAGTTTAAAAAAATCTCTCCATATGTTTTCATTTTGCCTATATATTTAATAGTACAATTACTAAGATGCGAAATAGCAACTATCGGATAGTATTACGTCTTTAAGATGCACATATTCAATTATCCATGATAAAAATCGAAAAAATATTATTATACTGACTAAGTGATATATGTGGTTTTAATCAAAATATATTTTTACAATGGGTGTTTTTGAAGAGTTTTTCGGTATATATTATACCAGTATCTACGGAAGTAACAATGCTAATTTTAGTACCGATGGATTCGGAAAATTGTTGGCTGGATAATGGGCTACATGAAAAAAATCGAAACATGTGATAACTTAAATAACCTTCGTGCTAGGTTGATGAAATTTGGTACATGAATTTTAGAATATGTACACCAATAGATGGCAATATTGAGATAGTGTATGTATACCTAAGCATGAATATCCATTGACTGTATAGTTCCTAATTCAGGATTTCTCCCAGTAAGTGCTGTGTTGCGAACAACACCAGTGACTTCAATGTGTACACCAAGGTCACGTGATACTCACATCAACCTGTGTAACATCGCGCTTTCAATGCTGGAAAAGGACTAATTTTAACCTCTGAACTTCAACGAAAACAATGAACTGTCATAATCTACAGCTCAGGTAGCGATGCCAATATAGTGCCGAGTCTTTATCTGGTCATTCATGTTACTATTTAACAGCGTGTTAATGAACGCTACACAATCTGTACAGCGTAAGTTACCCATTTATGTATATGCGAGACAAGCTAAAATACTTGTATCCCCTTACCGGGCCGGATAATTTCAAGAAAATCTTTCCCTAAATCCTTTGTATCTTAATAACAGTGCTATGCACAAAATTTGTCCAATTGTTGAAGGTTTGTCAAAGCTAAAAACTGCAGCTATGTCTTTGATCAATGTAAAATTATCGCCCATATTGCTATTGAGAAACGAAAGTAAAGTATGCATGTGTATTATGACGTCATGCAACTCGATTACCTTATAAACTTTGATGTAAATAAATGGTTATGAAAGTGTACAAAATAACCACATACAGTGCTAAACATAAAATTTGCAATGATTCTTTATTAGTCCATCTTTGTTTGATCTTATGATTAAATGAAATCGAACGCCACTATTTTCCCGACTTTTAACCACCGCGTATGTAGAAAAATCAAGATTTTGATGATTATGCGTCTTAGGATAGAGGCTAGTTTTAGATTGATGACGCAGCCGCTATTTATAGAATGCCAGTGACTTGTCTCATATGGAAAAAATCAAGTTCCGACAGTACTTTCAGTACTTTGATGTATATACGTCTCTGTTATAATTTAGATCATGTTAATTTTCTAAATATAATTACATATATATATATCTTGCTAATGTATACCTTCATGCTCAGCTGAGCTAAAAGTGGAGTGAATGCTCGCTGAGGCGAATATAGAAAAATTAAATTCATGCGTAGTATATATCACCAACACGGAAAAAGTACTCGACTAATCAACACTTCAGAGGAAGAACTCAACGAGACAACATGAAATTCTTGGTGGTGTTTCTATTGGTGCTTGTCGCAACTGCGACGTTTGCAGGTAAGGAACTTCTATTAGCTTAAAAGAAAAATAATTATTATTTTATCATATTCTGTGTTATAATGTGGTAATTAAACAATGTACTATTTTTCTGACTTGTTAATTACAACTTTACTTCGAGAATTGTTTGGGTGAGGTTTTGTTCACCAGCATTAATATTTTCTAATTGATTGAAAGTATTACCATTGCGTTTGTGTTATTAAAAATAATACACTACTGATTCAATCGAACGAACAGCATTTTCAAATGTTTGTATAGTGTCTGTTCGTAAATGAAGTCGAGCTAGACAAATTTTAACAAAGTAATGCGAATGCAATTCAATTCAAGTTTCGAAGTTTATTGGCAATCCAGCAATGATAAATTGCCTTTGACCATTTACAATATAATACGATTTTATGACAAAGACATAATGCATATTTCAACATGTATAATAATATTAAACAGTGAATAGAAATACATCATTTTCTTATTACGAAACGAAAAAGCATTGAATAAAAAATGTATTGCATAAAATATAAAAGTGCAAAAAGTATAATGTACTGTGGAAGTACGTAAAGTTGAGAACATTGTGAATCAAATATTTTTTTTTTGAAAATTACATAAATTATATAGTTAGGTATTAGTTAAATATTGTTATGAAGTGATCTGATATTTTTCTCTGCTTTAAATATTTAGATAGATAGAGTCTTATACTCACACATAAATGTATAATTTACATTACATTGTTTTGTCAAGTTTTCACTTTCAAAATATGTTTTACAAATACAGAAGCCGGCAAGTGATAAAATTAGGGTCATAAAATGATATTTGTGACTATGTATTTTATAACCAACGACTACGTATTTAACCGTCGTAAATTTCTGGATATACCAAATTTGTCGAAGATATTTTGTATAGAAAAAATGTAGCTTGGCAGTCAATAAACAGATAATGAAATGTTTCAGTTAAATTACATAAATTGTAAATTTTAGAGTAATATTATCCATTTATATCTTTTTCCATTTGATGTAAATATATTTTGTATTATTCTGTATTTGAATTGTCAGGAATTTAAAGTATATACTTCAGACCAATAGGCATTTAACTAACGGCCTCTGATAAACTGGTGTTTAGTTGTTGCTGGAATATTAACTGATGGACCATAGCAGCAACATACTGCAGTTTCAGGCGTTTTATGTCTTTCATTTTGACAAAAAAATTACTACAGTAACACTTCTTTATCTCGGGGAGTCATCGGGCCAGACATAATGCTCGAGATAAGCCTGGTGCTAGTTACAACTGGTTTTTGTTTGTTGAATAAAAGATCAATTGAGTACTAGTATATTGCGTATCATTACGTCTCGCTAAAGCGACCATAAACAAGTTGGTGAATATCTGACTTGATGTAGCAGGTGTTTGATTGTTGTTGTTGTAGTTTGCTGTTAACATGAACATACATTTTAGTAGAAAATATGTATGTATATACTCGTATATACATGTTTAAACTGGACGTTACAAGGAAGTCGACATTAAAAGCCTTTGGCTATTAACATACATGTATCAACGACATACACATATTGACTAATTCAATTCGACATTTGAAATGTTAACTGCTAACTTCATTTATTTATGTATCATAAAATGAGTGCAAAACGTATTTTGACTCTCCGAATATCTTTAAATTCAAAACATGCTAACTGTTGTACTCGTAATAATATACGCAAATTGACTTCAATATAACATTGAAATGCGTACAAATTTAAACCTTTGTTGCCAAAAATAAATACTTACATCAAATTGTAATGTACCATAAACGGAATTCTTAAGTCAACAAAAAAAAAATGTAAAATTTACATCGTTATATTAATTTGTATACATTTATATACAAGACATCATGTTTATTATCATCTTAAAAATAGTGACTCTTCACGTTCCTCTGCTTCCTCATTGTTAGAGAATTTTCATTCATTATTTTCAATTCATGGTTATGAAAACCATTCTATATTTAACAATTGAAGAAATGTTTGTCTCCTCATTTTGTCATGCATGTATAATAATATGAGTGAAAATAAAAGGATTTTGACTTGACTTGATTTGTCTACTATAAAAAGGGGAAAATCCGTATTGTCGACATGTCTGATCATAAACATTAAACCAAGATATGCTATCAAACTTGTCGTTCTTGTTTAATTTTGGATGTCACATTGTTTACATGATTGGAATAAATTACAAAATTAATCATCATGAAACTAGCCTCCTCCTTATGTATGAACTACAGGTACATGTCTGCACAAAAATGTTGAAGTACTCAAAACCATTAATAGAAATAGGAGCGCTATGGTTCGCCTGCCGTAGTTACACTTAATTAATTCGTATCGTGAAAGCGCTAACCGTTTGTTTTCTGAACGTTAACTTATCGTTATAATTCGCTTTCATGCATCGGAAACAGTTCGCAAACTATCCATAGTGAAGAATTCTTGTCAACGAGTATCGGCCGCAAAACAATAATCAAGGGACGCTAATGCGACTTTGTGTCTTATGTCACGCTTCAATTCCCTTGTCGATTATCGATTAGGTATTGGCGTTTGGAGTTTGATGGACGAAGCATTATTCGTCAAACATTTTTTAACATGCTCAAAGAAAGATTCAGAGCGTAACACAGTGGCATACATGATAATCACATAAGTCGGTGTTTTGTCTAACTTCTTAAAGCCGCGGTCACATTTACGGTCACGCACGTAGTTGACCGTAGTAAATGGAAACCGTAGTTGACTGTACTTTCACGTATCCGGCGTAGTTATAGGTAGTTAACTGTGGTTATGTACGTAGTTCGAAATCATGATTTCTCCGTAGTTAGCTTAAACTTTTTTAACATGTTGAAAATGTATCTACAGTCGGCTTGGATACAAAGACCTACGGAGACCGTAGTTTGAACGGAGTTGACCCTAGCTGACCGAAGTGCTTATCGTAGTTGACTGTAGTAATATGACACAACCATTTACACTACGTCTAGCACTACGCTCACTTAGGGCTTACTAGCTATGGTTGGACTACGGCTTAAGGTACGGTTAACTAGGGTCAAGTAGGGCTAAGTATGTTTACAAGTAGATAACCGTAGTTTATCGTAGTTACACGTAGTTCTCCCTAGTTAACCCTGGTCATTTTACACGCAGTTAAACAAAGTTGGTCGTACTAACACGTAGTGACACTACCTGCGTGACCGAAAATGTGACTGCGGCTTAAGAGAGATATCCGTTTTTGCGGAATCTCAAGGGAGTTAGTAATACATTTCGTTTTTTTATTTGAAATTCCGTGTGATCAGCAGAATGTCTCGACTGAGAACCTGTAACTGTTCTCAGCCACCACTATCACAAAATTACAAAATATATACAGTATAACTTCGTAATTACGAGCATCGATATATCTCGAGCACCAGGCTTATCTCGAGTAGATTTTGAAGACCTTGAAGACCCGTCATTTTTGTTTGTTCTTAGATGTATATAAATTTCATCGTTATCTAGAGTACAAATCGTGTTCCCTTGGCTTATTTTTAAGCGTTAAGAAAGATCAGCAAGTATTGCATCTATAACAGTCTAGCTTGTCTATCCAATAGAAACTTATGCAAAGCGAAATATAAAGATACGAAAACGACACATAGAAGAAGAAACATATGTACAAAACATCCTACCTTCCCCCAGGATACTACCCTTCCACAAATTACCAAACCAATAACCAACTCGTCACCATAAAGAAGGGGGATAACTTGAACGGAATGATAATGATGCTTATCAGAATTATCTTTTAGTAAACATTGAGATAATATTTCAAGAAATTCCTCATCAAATTGTTTCAACAGTATCGCGACACAAAACCAGACTGACTCGTGACAGAATAGTTACATTGTTACAATATGTATCTTTGGCCTCTGGTGTTCCCGGTTGGTGTAAACTTGGCTCTTCAATCATGCATAAAGTAGATAATGCAAGGAAAACAAGATGGCTTGGCACTGTGGTCCGCTCGCATACAAACCAATTCCAAGGTTTCACAGAGTGCTGGAAAAAACGGCGCAGTTGCTGGTGGAAATCCTACAGTTCGTGAAAAGCTTATATTTTCCCCTTTGACTGGCGTATGTTTCATAATATTCGGTGAAGAAATAAAATACTTACGGCTTTTTTTGTTTTCTAAGCGGAGCAAATGTTTACAATTTCGTCTTGGATTAGATGCCTTTAGTGACGACAGAATCACGTGGTATTGCTACACTGATAGTTGCAATGAATAAGTTGGCTATAAATTAAAACGTAGTAAGATACTGTGTATTGGTTTCAGATACAACTTAGTATCACTGTGATTTATTTCTTGTTTCAGATGAAGAAAAGCAGTATGGTCAGGTGGCTCGTGCTAAAAGAGCTGCGAACATAAAGGCACATGGAGTAAGCATTTTTACCTTTTTTGTTCTATTATAAACTAGGAATGAATTCAATTCTATAAACCAGAGTCTGATCAACGAAATGCGAACGTAAAGGCGGACAGTTTGTTTTAAAAGAAAATACTACTTAGTAGAAATCAATCGAGATTCGGACCAGTAATTCCGATACTCGCTAAAATTTCTAAAGTTTCACTTTCAAATCTGTTCTTTCTCTATTGGTTTTAGGGGATCAACGTGTGATTTTAAACCATTTATTTAATGCGCAATATTGCTTCCTTTTGTTTCATTGTCCACTCCTTAATTCTTGACTTATCTTTAACTAGAACTGGATGGGTGTTTTAATTTTTTATAACGCAATGCCTCCGTGACCTTGACCTGTGACCTAAAAATCCTGTAAAGATAATCATGAGGAACCAACATATAAAGTTGATGATTGTATGTGGAACCTTTTTTGAAGTTTATAAAGGTGTGAAAAAAGAATAAATTAATTGTGCAGCAATTATGGACCCATTCTTATTGAATATTGACACTTTAATGACGAAAGCATTGATTATTCAATTTGCTATCTTGTTCAAAAGTATACATATCTTCGGCATCTCAGTTAGAATGATCGTGGAATTATTTTTAAAAACGCTTTCTAAGTCAAAATAACCATAAAAGCTATAACATAGCTATCATCTCCATCCTTTCGAACACATACATTATAGCTCTCAATTCTACGTTTCACCTATTCCGGCTCACATTTGTATAGTGTTGTGAAACCACTACATGTTAGTAAAAACACATAAATACATTCATTAGAACAGCCTATCCTTATAATGTCAAAATTCTATGATGTTCTAAAAACGGCTATATCTTTGAAATACCATGTAAAGTTATGTTCTGATTAACGACTGGTCCGATATTACGACCGACTCGTTTTCATACCATTTATTTCCACTTCGAAATTACTGTATGTCCGCTAAGTACTGTGCATAATAAACATGAGCAGAAAAGAAATTTATTTCAGACGTGAACATGATACATTATAAAATATACACAAATACATAATGTATATACAAATCTTAACATGGTCGTCTTAGCATATAAATATTCCATTGAAAATAATCTAACTATAATTGGTGAGAATTTGCTTCATAATGATGATAATTCAACAACTTACAGAGGTAAAATATTTGTATGTCAGCTTAACAAATCTGTATATCAAAAGATACATTCCAGCTAACTTGTGCACAAATATCATGAACTAAGATTGATGTAATAAAATGTAAAAGATATCATGTTCCAATTTATCAAAATACAACATTTAACGATATTGCATTACTTAGATCGTATAGCATAACATATAATACCGTGTCCTTTTATGGTCCAGTAAACAAAGTACCAATAAAATGTATCATCTGAAACATAGATTAACTTTGATTTCTCACCGGAGTACATTAGTACATAAATTAGCTCTATATGATGGCAAACAGTCCGTGAGGTTGTGTGCGATAAGATTAGTTAATGTTGTGTGACAATACATCATTTTTATACGTTTATGGTCCAGTAAACAAAGTATCAATAAAATGTATCAACTGAAACATAGATTAACTTTGATTTCTCACCGGAGTACATTAATTATATGGCAAACATTAGATAAGACCATGTGCTATATCATTAGTTGATGTTGTGTGACAATGCATATACAGACAAGTTTACTGCAATAAATATATTCTTCAGTGACAAATTGTCGATTTTATACCTCTAGTCAGACTTGCACTCGTTATTGTGACCTGTGAAAAATTACCAAAAACGTATCGAAAAAGCATGACTTAAACGATGTACCTGTTTATATTTACATTAAAATAAATCTACATTCCTTGGTGAAAAAGGTTTTAGTAATTTTTAAGTGTTCAAAAACAAGAAGATTTTTAGTTTGTCAAATTTATTGTTCATCAACTTTGGTAAAAGTTTGTACAGCTTCGTAGATATAGTAGCCGGAAATGGGAAATATTTTAGCGCATGAGCACTGCCGACAAGAACGACAATCTCCCAAGGGAGACTACTTAGTTATAGGAAAAGGTAAACTGGTTCCAATTGATTTATATGTACAAAGCCAACAGGTATGGCCTAAAATTTCCAGGACGGTGATTGGTCAATTTCGATCGGAATCCAGGCAGAATTCTGCCCGTGGGATCTATGGAGACCTTACATTATCGATGAACATTTCGAGCGTAATTTAAATAATAGATAAAGATAAGGGAACTGGATAGTTATTTTCTGATCTCAATGTTTTAATGTACATTTACAAATTATAAATACCAACTGATGAGGGCCTATCACATCGTTAGTATTTTGTTGGTATTATTCAAATGATCAACTTTCGTATATACATGCGCTCATTCAGTTGGATTTTTATCCTTTAATTCAAGTCGTTAAATTCATGTCATTTCATTAATTTCCTAAACCACATTACTTCTAAATAATTCTATTATTTTATAATGTTTAAAACTTATATTAATCATTTTAGGAAAATGTGTAGATATATTTCTTTAAAAGATACATTTAACTGACCCATTCAGTGACCTTTATAGTTTTATTATCCCATGCATTAATTAGCTATTAACATAGAACGCGTGGCTATATATATTGAATTGGTATAAAATCTTTTTTACCGACGTTTAAAGTTCCAATGACTTTCTCAAATGACAAATTCAGAAAAATAGATTAAGTGATAAAATAATTTCAGAAATATATTCTAATTACTCTCAAGCGCTAAAATCAAATCGAACAAGAAATATTAATAATGACAAAGTGATACAATACGTTATTTTACAAAGCATATACTTTATGTAACATTTCATTATCAACTGAAATAGCTTGCATAAAAAAAACATAAAGACAACTTCAATGATACCCAAGGTAGAAATGTGCTATTATAATTATATACTGACAATTATTGCCTCATGTTAGTACTTTTTCATCTTTTTACATACCGAAAACTTAAATTACGCATCAAATAGAGCGGTCATATGAATCTAACACGCCTGGCTGCATTTAACTTGTCAACTTCAAACGACATGGGAATTGAAGCGTGACATAAGCGCATAGTCGCATTATTGGTTTTCAGCCGATACTCGTTGAGGAGAATTCTTCAGTATGAATGCCGGAATCTCCGTCTTTTCGGAGGCCCGGGGACTGTACTGGTCATTTCATTTCTGTGACACGGAGGTTAAACTGGTTCCCGTTTACTCAGCCTGTACAAAGCATTTGGTGCACGGCAGCATTTAACGGGAACCAATTTACACGGAGGTCAATTTTCCGTTTTTTCTTCTTTGTTTACTTTC
The DNA here is from genome assembly GCA_964023205.1 of Lutraria lutraria. Taxonomy (NCBI): domain Eukaryota; kingdom Metazoa; phylum Mollusca; class Bivalvia; order Venerida; family Mactridae; genus Lutraria; species Lutraria lutraria. The sequence continues at coordinate 29,944,309 of OZ026846.1, read as the reverse complement.
ACATTGAACAGATATAGGCCTTCACATATATATTGTACAGATTTCACAATTGTATTCTAAACAAGAAATTATTATTTTTCTAGGTACTAATGAACATACTCATGGAAAGCGTTAATGCAGTAGATCATAATGCTCATTGCTGTGATATGGATTATCCATGCTGCAATAATTAGGTAGGTATGACTACTGTGCAATATCAAAGTATTGTAAGTACTCGTAGTAACTGAACAAACACTGACCTACACTGCCACATGTAATGGAAACTAGTTTAACGACTGCATGGCAGGTTTAGAAAAACATAGTACTTTGATCCACATCAAGATTCATCCGCGCGGAGAAAATTAGTTGTATTTATATGCTCGAGTGCTTATCAGTTGTTGTTGTTGTATTTATTTATTTTATAATTTATATACGTGGATAAACAAACAAAAACTAATCAGGGTCAAAAGGAATGACTCAGCATCATAACAAGCAAACTTCACAATTAATTTTGTCTACAGCTTGTTTATGACGTCTGTAACATTTTCAACATTTCATTGTTTTCCTTTTTTTCAGTGGCTTTGGTGTCGTCATGATGTCATGGTGTCGTCATGGACCACACGGGACTCGATCGCCTATAATTTCGTCAACCAATAATATGAAATTCCTTTGTAACTCTAAATTCATCATTATTTATACTTGACAACATTTAATTCATATAATTGTGAGAAAATGCAATATTTCCAAAATCTGCCTAAGAAAGTAAAAGTTAATCAATAAAAAGGGTCTGAACATTCCATTCTGTGCGCCATTATTTGCTTTGTTCAATGCGCTTATAATCTGAAAATTATAATTTGGCACAAATATAAATATATGAAAGAATACGTTGCGGACGACATTGACATACACTACTATATATACAACTGCTGTAAATATATATTCCTTAATATAATGGTCACGGTTCAAATTTTATTTCCAATGACACAAGGTTGCGGAGATGACCTTTGTTTAGGTCATATGCATCACTTGCAATTCATTTTGTTAGGAAAATTCCCAAGTGTACTTATATTCGCTCTTCTGAATAAACATCTTGAACTAAAATGAAATAATGTTTGCTCATTTTTGGCGAAATTCATTGTATTTGAATTGTGTTTTATATTTATGTATTTGTTATGTTTACTACCAAAACCGAGAATGTAATTAGACTTAAAAATTGTTGCTGAAAAAAAAGAAAATCATCTTTCTTTACTTGTGGAATGGTGTTTTTTCACAGGTGCAATACATCTCATTACAGTATATTATTATGCATCATTATATATGACAGCTATCTTAATGAACAGTTTACTTAAAATGAAATAAAAACAAAGATGTGTACAGTCAGGCATGTTTAGATTAATACACAGGTGTATGTAGTCAAAGCATGTGTAATGGAATACACAAGATTATAGTCAAGCATTTTGTTTGTAATAAAAAATTGCATGCAGTCATGCCTTGGCTGAAACAAATACACGGATGTATTCAGTAAGGCAATACACAAATACAGACAGTCAGGCCTTGACTGTAACAAAATACACAGATGTAAGCAAACATGTTAAACCAATGATTCTTTTTCGTCTTACTCTCATGGTAATTTGTTTTCTAAAGCATTGTCTAAAGCAAGATTCTTTTATTTAATTGAGTGCAAAAAAACAAACGATATTATAGCTCTAAGCACGACCCTGTCAAACTTACATAAAACTCATTGTAATAATTTTATATTACTGAGCGCACACACTGATGTCACTTGTTTTCTTAGGCCAAGCTTGTTTCACAAATACAAGAAAAAGAAAGTGTGCCCTTTGTTGGAAAGGAAAATATATATAATTTAATAACACAACATATGCACATGTGGTATCAAATGAACTCGTCGCATGATGTTTTATTTGTAAATGAAATTTCATAATCATCAGTTGTTTTTCATTTCCACAAGACGAATTGCGTTTTGCACTGATTGGATGACAATTTTGTATTACAATTTGCATAGAGAACATAACAAACTTAGTTTCATACACACAAGTAACGAAATGAAAATGCATGATAAAGTCAGTTGAGAGCATGTCTATCTTTGGCGTGTCGTTAAACAAGAAATGTAAATGATACCAATTGAAGTAGTTCTAATCAAAATATCAACAAAAGTTTTTTTTCAATCTTTGCATGGAATAAAGTGTAAAATGATATTTGTATCTGGTTACCGAACCGACCCCAATTTCCCCCCGCTACCCTTGACTTTTTATTAAGGCCGATGAAAGGTAATTTCACTTTCTTACTTTTTAACCTTCCCTCAAGCTTTCAAGTGACTAAAAAAGCACAGACCTCCCTCCCCTGTTACTTATGACAATGTAACAAGAAACAAATACTTTTAGGCCTAACTTCCAATTCATCATTATTGGACAGAATAAAAATCACTTCTCAGACTCAGTAAGATTGGAGAAGATGTGATTGAATGCAAAGGAATTATCGCGCAAATTTTGTCTTCAGTACTTGAAAACATTAAAGTATTTGAAATCATGCAATTTATTTTCTACTTGATTGGATTCTTACAACTGTAAAAGTACAAAATGTACAATCCCGGGGCAGGGGTATTGAAATATGTCATGAACCTCATGAGTAATCTGGCATTATCTGCCCTTGACATTACGTTTCGGCGTCATGCCGGGAACCAAAGTAGGCAGGGATCCATACCATCCTCCAAGTTCTTCTTTCAGATTGAACGTACCATTTCGAAATACGAAATAGTGTACTAGGATGCAATCGGTTCATTTTAACATATCATTCGAAAAGTCCCTAGGGTACGTTGGTAGATTGTAACATGTGTGTTACCACACACGGAAGAAAGTATAGAATTCACTGTTTATTTATGTACGTACATATTAATGTGGTACAAATTTCACACTCCTCAAACAGTGCAAATAGAAAATCGGTATACAGTTATATGTAGTAAAAATATTCAATGCGTAATACAAAACACACATATTCACATGTACTCAAATACAGAATGCGTCTAGTGGCCTATTAAAGCATGACTAACTTATTTGCTCTGAAACGCATGGACCACATAACAATACACAGCACAAAACAACTCAACAGTACATTACATAAGACTTACCAATTTAGGGTTGAATCTCTCAATGGTGACTGTTACTGTAGCTGTAATGTTGAATGTTAACTATGAGTAACATATCTATAAAGTGTGACTGAAGTACCTATCTGAAACTCACTTAAACTCAAATCAAAATAATTACAGTAAATACATCAAAACTGAGTCTATGGCAAATACTAAATGCAGACAAATAAGCAAATAACCACCGCATGGACAATCAACTGAACTACAACATAAGGAAAGTCTACATCCTTACAACTCAATCTAAAGGGTCTGGCTGCCAGTGCGCACCTTTTCAAACCATGAAGTCCCATGACAAATACCGACCAAGCATTAAAAACAATATGAAGGTAGTTCAAATTATCATAAAACATTAAGAAGCTTAACAGAGTTGTCTCCCTTAAAGAGGTGAACAACGGGCACAACAATAACATATTACTTCCCTAAGACCTTAGGACTGGTTCAAACCAACCATGTTGGATGCTTTCCTGCTCCGAAATATGACGTTCCGTCATTTGTCCTATATGTCTTAGGTCAGTTCCTATCCAAGTCTATACAATACTAAGTACACATTACAACTAACCATCTGACCGTTCATATGTAAACTTACATACTAACATAAATAACTGCAAAAACATCTACATGTGAACCTATGCTGAAAATCTAAATGTTTCAGGTACTTCTCTGTTCAGTCAGTTATGCTGTTAACATATCAATACTGTTCCCTTTCTTTATACTTCTCAAAAAATGTTTTTGTATGCAAACGGTTGCTCTCCCTTGGACTGAACACGACATCGTAATAAATATAAAATACAGTAAATTTTAGGAAGATAAAAGCAAAAAAAAATTACATTTCAAAATACATTTCACAAATCAACTGGTTACTTCATGATGGCTACTAAGATTCTGTGAGCCACGTCTGTATCTACTTGGTCAAAAACCTCAGATCTAATCAAAACGTCTATAGCTTTAATCTTTTGGTCATTTGGTCTAGGTATCAAATAGCTCATAAGGTTGTCTTGATATCTAACCGGTGAAATACTTTCTCTAATGGAACGTCTTGGGTTTAGGCGGTGTCTTCGGGTCTGGTAGTTCTTTTGTTACTGGTTCCTTTTCTTAAGGCAGCTGATTCTGTTCAACCTCTGTTTCGTTCTCTAATAGGCAAATTGCACCTTCCACTGTTTCATCAGTCTCTATACCTTCTGTTCCGGGTATCAAATCAGAAGGAATACGTATCTTTGGATCTGTATCATCTGTACTCACTATAATTGTTACTGTAAATCTCGCCTCCTTTTGTACGTGATTGTCTGCGTGACTATCAACGCCTTTGCTACTCTCAACTGTACCATTCAAATCAGCATCTCGCGTTGTTTCTTCTTCCATATCATCACTATGACCGTCTATGATACTTCTGTAGTGTCTACCACTTCTGTTGGACTGTTATTTGATGATGCCACTGCTCCTACATGATGATGAAATTGATGTTGACAATATTATATCTTGCATTTGATCTATTATTCTGAAGTGTTCGTTAAAAGGAAAATGAGAAATGATGATAATAGAAATAAAAGCCCACAAAGGTGGTTTCATAGATAATGTAAATAGAGAAGATGAAGTTATTATGTAATTTCCGTTTTAATAGTTATTCTGATCTAGAATATATACATATATCAACTACAATAAAGAATGCACCATATTATATTAGTTTAAAAAAAGAACCCAGAAATAAACATGTGTCAAAATAAAACTATCAAAGCTCTGAAGGTACTGCTGTTGTTCGGAACTACAAAGCAGTCAAAAGTTGAATTTCTTTGTAGGGTGAGTTTTTGAATCCGAACGATAGTTCGCACATGAATTTCGATGCAGACTTAAGTACTACTAACGCTTTTCTACACCCGCTATGCAGTTGTTAAAGCTGTTCCCGTTCCATGTGCTTTCAGTACTTTGATTTATGATTCCCATCTGATCACAAAAAGTAGTTAAGCAAATAGTATAATATCATATAGTCTACATTACCTGCCTCTTTGTATACTCAACTTTTGCAGAATGTAATATCTCACACATGAAGACACACTCGAAGAAAAAGTTATAAGCATTAAGTCAATCGATTACAATTTCCCGATGAACCACTTTTATTAAATATCTGGTTGACACACAGTTATCATCGCATCGTCCATGAATTCAATGATGACTTCTATACGTTTACAATAGAAGCTAGGAACCAGACAAATTAGCATATAAAGCACGAGGATTATTACGTCATCCTTCCTTGAAATGTGTGTACTGATAGTAAATATTGTAGTAATCCGAGTGACAGGATTGCTTAGATTTTTTACGACTGTCTAGTATTGCTCGTTTACGATATTGCATAGCCATCTGATTTTGACTTATATGCACGTAATATTTGAATTTGTATTTATGCCATTGAACAGAAAAAAATGGAACTATGTTCGTAGGCGGAAGGTTAAATTAATGGAAGCTGTTCGGTATGCAGATTTTCAATGAAAACTGAGCGATTTCTGAAATACGGTAATAACTTTATTGTTCGTACCGAACAACAAAAATAATAATAATAATTAACAGATTGTACCAATCCGGTGAATGTCCGGCGACCTGGACCAATTGTAATTTTGAATCCTAATCATCAAATGAGTAATCTTAATAACCCAGATAATTACAGGGGTATAGCTCTTGTTGATATTTTTAGTAAAATTTATATAAGCATAAATACCAGAAGAGTTACCTTTTATACTAATGCGTTTGGCAGAAATACTGAGTCTCGATTATCCAACCGAAGAGGTTTTTGACATGAATTTACATGTACCTTAGTTGCTCTACGTAAAATATTTAAGAATGTTCAGACTCGTGTCCGATACAAAGGGATGTTATCCGACCCGTTTCCGGTTTTTCAAGGAACATTCCAGTTTGGGAAAAGCTCGACATTATTGAATGTAACCTACATTAACGGCCTGATTTCCGAATTGGAGAACATTGCGTTCGGATGTGCTCCTCAACCGTTGACGATGACATGGTTTTAATGACATATTCCAGAAACGAATTCCGAAGAATGTTAGACATTTGTAATTGCTAGAATTCTGTATAATGCTCATAGGTGTGCAACTCTTCCATTCAATGCAAATCAAGTGCCCGATGAACATATGCCTTTTTTTTAGGTGCTGAACGAATTCCTATATCTGAAAGTTATACACACCTTAGTATTGACTGTAACAGAATTATGTCTACCAAGCAATGAGTTCGCAACGCGAGTGTGAAGTTAAGAGCCATATATATGAGTTTTAGTAGCCAAAGGATCTGACCAGAGTCATTCACTGCTAAATTTCATATGGCGATATACATTTCAACCGTGCTACCCAAAGCCTTTTACGGGTGTGAACTATGGAGCTACAAGTCCGCCGGCGATCTATAATAAGACTACAGATATCTCATGTGTTCTGTATCAAGCATTGCAAGGGACTCCGATTATCCACCAGTACTTACGTTTCGCTCTCAACTGTTAAAAGCATACTGCTAGAAACAATTAAAGAGTGAAGAAATCAACCGCAATGGTTTGATGCCGAGTGCAGATTTGAAGAAGAAAATGAAATATTCGTATCTTCGGAGATACAGAAGCTCGAAGCTGGATGCTGATCTCGCATTATACCTAAATAAACGCCAGGAGTTCAAGTCAATGTGCAATAATAAACAAAAGGCTTTTTATAAATCGCAATTAAACTCATTGTTACATTCACTGAACAATCCAAAAGCTTTTTGGTCGAAACTGAAACATATGACAACATCATCTTGGAAATGTACCAACAATGTAACAACTGACGAATGGTTCGAGCATTTTACGAAATTGCTTAATACAGAGGATGATATCTCAGAGCACCATGACCAAAATGTACAAGACATAAACGTAGAACCAAGTGATGAAGCAGAATCGTTCTTGTTCAACAGTGAAATATATGATGATGAGGTGATTCGTGCAGTTAAGGCATTACACAAAGGGAAAGCTCCAGGACCGGACTCACTAATTCCTGAATTCTTCATCTATGGTCCGGATACATTACTTCCGGTGTTATGTAAACTATTCAATAGACTATTCACTAGAGGGGAATATCCAAAATCATGGGGTGAGTCACATATTATTACAATACACAAAACGGGCAACGTGAAAGACGTGAATAACTACAGGGGAATTTCACTACAAAACATTCTGGCTAAAATATATACATCAGTACTCGTTAACAGATTGAACTTTTTTTCGCGCATGTTTTCTAAAATTTCCGAAGCACAAAGTGGTTTTCGAGTTGGTTACTCTACAGTAGACAATGCTTTTGTTCTCAGAGCCTTCATAGATTAATACCTATCACGTAAAGGTGATAAATTCTATGTTTGTTTCGTCGACTTCCGGAAAGCGTTTGACACAATCGATAGGAATCTTCTATGGAAACAAATAATCGCCAAAGGTGTCAAAGGTAAATTGTATGTGGCACTACGAAGTATGTATTCATGTGTGAAAGCAAGTGTAGTTTGTAATGGTGCTCAAACTGAATATATAAACTGTACTATAGGCCTCAAACAAGGGTGTTTAGCCAGCCCCATCCTATTTGCTTTTTTATCGATGAATTAGCTGACAGACTAAAACACTATGGAAATTATGGGCTACAAACTCTTCCAAATGAACTTGAGATTTTCTTGTTTATGTTTGCAGACGATGTGGCTTTATTGTCTGACACTGTAGTAGGTCTACAAAGACAAATTAATACACTGGAACAATTTTGCGACGAAAATAAAATGATTGTGAATGAATCAAAGACAAAAGTCGTTATACCTAAAAAGGGCGGTAAACTAGCGAAAGCGGAGTAGTGGACTTATAGAGGAAAACTACTTGAGGTTACTAATTCGTACCACTATGGTGGTTTACTATTTACCCGGCAGATGTCATTCAATTCAATGGTAAATGAATTGGCGTGTAAAGGCAAACGCACACTTATATCTATCTTATCTAAACTGTACAGTTGCGGTCAACTACCGTATCATGCGTTTTTCAAATTTTTGACACTAAGATATGTGCTCAGCTGTTATACGGTTGTGAAGTTTGGGATCTTGAACATCACGAGTGTTTGGAACGAGTGCAAACGTACGCTTGCAAGCGTTTTATGTGTGCAAATAAAAAATGCTGCAATGCTGTACATAGTGTTAGGCGACTATAACAGATAACCTTTATATATAGAAACCGTCAAACATTGTGTCAAATTCTGGTTTAAATTATTGAATATGTCAGATGATCGTTACCCAAAGTTGTGCTATAAAATGCTTGTGTATTATGATTCGATAGAGCATAAAAATTGGGTGACATCACTGAACGAATGTCTTCAAGTAAATGGTTTTGGGTATATCTGGCAAAACCAAAGTGTACAACATGAAAAACTGTTTCTACAAATACTAACGATGCGTCTCAAAGACCAGCATTTACAAAAATGGCAAGAAAGTGTCAGCAATAACTCCAAACTCGTGCATTACAAACTTTTCAAAGAAAGATATGAATATGAACAATACCTAGATAGTATAGATGTTCGTAAATTTAGACATGTTCTATCAAATTTCAGAGCTAGTGCTCATCCATTACATATAGAACATGGTAGATACAATAAAACAGAAAATGTGAATATAATTTGTAATGTATGTAGTGAAAACATTGTCGAAGATGAATATCACTTTGTATTGACTTGTTCATTTTATACAAACATAAGAAAAAGGTTCATTCCGGAAAAATTTTATTCTCCAGCTATATATTATAAATTTATCATGTTGATGGCTAGTACTAATTCCAATGTAATTAAACAGTTAGCTATGTATTTGTATTATGCATTGGACTCCAGAAACGAACAACTTTCCATAATACATGTATGATGTCATGCACACTGGAGATACATTACGAATGTATTGTATATACAAACTATTAGGTATTAACGATTGTCCATTGATATATATGGGTTTTGTAAACTTTTGTATATTGTACTGTGTGAGTATTTTATAAATCAAACGGTGGGACATATTATATTCATGGATGTATGCAAAATTGACATAGCATAATTATATTGTGTTACCTAGGAATGTAACATTTACCTAGAGTTTTAAACGATAGTTTACATGTGCTGGTGTCAGATTGTTTTCTTTTGTCATATTGTCTTTAATTGTGTTATGGGCCTGTGGCCTTGAAACAATAAATTATTTATCATTGTCATTGTTATTTGTCATTGAAGTTGAAATTCTTTGGGCAACTATGTAAACTTAATCCAAAGTTTCAGGTAATGGACATATTCCATAGCAGGTTATTATCGTTTTATAACCTTGATCGACAAAGTGTTGGATTTATACAAGGTAATTGACGACTTGTCCATAAGTATGAGCTCACAGATTATATATTGTCTTATATTGATAATGCTGAATGTCTGTCAAAGCTTCAGTGGAGGAAGATCGTAAATAAAAATGTTGTAAGCCGGACAAAAGTGACATATTTGAGAAGATTCAATCCGGTGATAAATGGGACATTACGCAACATGTACTAATCGGATATAATTACTTCCCTTTGTTGGGGCTTGCACGAAATAGTCCAAGGACGTTAGACATCACAACATCGAGTTGTGCAGGTTATGTTTATTAAGAACAGACAATTTGATACATGTACAGTTTATTTAGTGTGCCTTTGTCACTATAAGAAAGTCATACAAACACTTTGTGGAAATACTGTATGAGCATTAAATTTTGGACCATGCTGAATTCTTTAGATATTCACTGTTTAATGCTAATGACAAATAAGCGGTGTTGAAATTGGGATCACAAATCTTCAACGGCTGCTCTACAAACCTTAATATTACTAAAAGTGTTAAGTTTTTGCCTTGATACTTTATTGGCGTCACTAAGGGTGCGTACTATGTGTTCTTGTTCTAATATTGCATTGTATCATTATCTGTGCGTATATCAGCTGCTATATTATCTTGTTTGTTTAATTATTATTATGTCATAAAATTGTTTACAATGACAAAGCTACATTTAACATTCCTTACAACAAATAGATTAATTTAGTTAACACACATAATCCATCTTGTAGCCTTTTTACTATGTTTAAGTTTGTTTCCGTTAAATATTGTTGTTTATAAAAGGCCATTTAAATTCCAGGTAAATGATACAAGTTGTCCAAAACTTTCGCTACATTGCTTTAGGACACTTAAGTTAACAGATTGTTTTTTTAATTGCGCTGATACATACTGTTACAATTTACCTAAATAAGTATTGTAAATCTTAAATTTGTATTGTACAATATTGTATATTAGTCATTAAATCGTATTGTTAATGATATCAATGTATCACTTGTAAATATTTTTTGTAATATCCCCCCCCCCCCTCTTTTGTGATATAAAGACAAATATAACTGACACGTGTCAAACATTTCAAAATGCTGTATGGCTGAAAGTTGGTATTTAAGGACGTATATCATAATAAACTCTAACGGACATATTTTTTTAAAAACTTTGCATACATGTATATAAAGATAAATCCATTGCTACCACAAAACACAAATATACGTATCAATACTCGTTTGCCAGTTATGTCCGATTGTTTGACCCCCTATAAAATCATTCTGTGAGGATTATAAAAAACATGTATTTTTTTTTAAATGGTTGATACAATTGTATTTCTTCAGCAACAACAATTTGTATACACTTTATTGGAATTGAATGTAAATATTGTTTCAAGGACAAAATCCAATTTTACTTTAATTTGGAAAAAAGGGAGACGATCCAACATATGACTGAAGAAACGGACAGATTATTTAAAACTTTATAACACACTATATAATGCTAAACAACATAAAAAGAAAAAAGGGATATCCATGCAACTTTTTTAATGCACATTATTACAAAGTTGACCGTATTGAAATTCAGACATTTCAACAAACATCCCTAATAAAATAAAAATCAAACACAGATTTCTTGAATAGTTAATTGTTATTTGACATCGTAATATATAATACACAGTTAAGTGTGTGAAATAATACATAAAGGCATACTTTTTACAAACTTTACCTAACTTTCACCGGATACAAGCTCGCGTAATCTAGAAGCGACGAATACACATTCCCCATAATAATAACCAGTCGGTAGTATTGGACTTGCGCAATATCGATGCGCACCAACTTCTGCGGCCGTGAAAAAATATATAACAGCCAAAACGGATATCTTTTTCAAAAATTTCGAAGCGTTTACTTCCAATTTCAAGACAACACAGTCTGTAAAATTAACTAGAGCTGTCACAGTGGTGAAAGAAAATGAATGAAAGTAATGTAACAATTTCAAATTGTTAAATACTTGCATAGGATTATGCTCTTGTTATCCCCATAATTATATGATAAAATGTCAATACACGTAGACCAAATAAATAAATTTAACAAAATTAAATGGCACCATTTCAGAATAGCATAAGGTACTTTTTCTACATGAAACACTGCGTCATTTTGTCTACGCGGCAAGTTGAAATTGTATAAAAGAATTAAACTTAATAAAGCACTTGACCCCCAAATATCCTCCCTTTAGCAATTTAAGTTAATGTAATACAAAACGATTGATGAAAACTGCACTTGATATGTTCCAAGTTCCTGTGTAATTCTAGATAGCTTTGAGCCGACACAGAAAATTGCGAATAATCTTCATACTTGTATTCGTTTTTTTTTTACTTTTTATGTGTGTTTTTTTTTTGTAAGAATGACACAATAAAAATATTGATTGAAATAACAATCATGAAAATAATGTTAATATACATGCATTGACATACATAAAAATCATACCGAATATTATTGAATTTCTTACTCAAATAAAGCATACAAATATCGTATTATATTTTTATATATTTTCTTAGCTTTAATTAGTTTCATTTGTCTTTAATCAAATATGACACAACGCACATCAGATACATTAACACAAATTCATCAATAAAAAGTCAAGAATTGCATTTTATTGATTATAATGTGATATCATATATGGATGTCTGAACACATCTTAAAACAAAATTTCCCAATCTAGCACATGTTTTGATTCAAATAACAACAGCAGCTGTAAAACATGGCTGCATATTTGCCTACTATGTACTATACGCTACCAGTTGAGTTCGAATGTTAAAGTAATTAATTCGGTTTCACGTTAAGAAGCGGGTAGTAGTGCCGGAAGACTAGTTTGTACCATAAGATATTTAACATCATTAATGTGGTCGACAGTATACTGTTTGGGAAATACTTTTAAAGATGCTGACTAATCAAATACAATAAATCCTTGTAATTTGTTTTTGTAATTAATACTGCAAATCAATTTTATATTGTATACAATGCATGATGTAATTTCAGTTATTTTCTTCATATACACTTGTACAACTGCACAATTGCATATCAGAAGATAACAAGAAATTTTCAAATAAATTTATTTTTCTCTAATGAAGATCACAGGTATCTATTTATTGCTACGGTATTTTTCAAAAGATACAAATAAGTCAAGGACAACACTATCTCCCAAATCAATTTAATTTTGCAATGATTGTAGGCCACTAAGACGCATTCAGTTACAAACATTATGTACGCATCTCTAGAATTTGGAGTTACAATTTCAAAGAATAATATACGAAACTGAACAGCTGATTTCTGTTTATACATTAATGTACTTAAATATTGTGCCTTCAGTGTGTCAAATGAAGTAACTGGAATTTAAGATATCATACTTATTTCTATGGAAATTCAAATAAAAATTACAACGTCCTTCAAATATAAAGCATTTGTTATTTACCAAGAACAAAAGAATCAGCTTCATTCTTTCAGTTTCAAACTCAGCGATACGACACATACAAGTTTTCATTTTGAGAATTGAAATTCATTTGGGGTCAGAGAGGGATAAAGAAGCAATGGGAGAACATGAACAAATTATTTTCCAACATAAATACAATCATAATTGCTATCAATTGTAAGTAATAATTAGATATTTGAACAGGTACAAAGTTACATAAACAAAGCAAAATATATATTATACATCACCATAAGAAAATACGTGCATAATAGTTTACATATAGCATAAATAGAACGTACAGTTAAATGTGTTGAATGATACTTTTTATCTATAGCGCTCAATGCGTCGTCCAAATGACAATTTTACGAGAGCAAATTAGACATAATTTGCAAATATTGACTTATATTGCCATTTTTCGTAGAGGTAACTAACGATGATCTAACAGAAATAAGTCAATATCGGCATACTAGGTTGTTGCTAATTGTAAGACATTTCGTATACATCTATTTGAAAATCAATGTCGAAGAAAATCACGTGTTATGTAGGTTGGCGTTGTTTCGCTATTACATCAAGTTTCTTAAACGATTGAGTGGAAAGTGTTACCTTTTCATAGTATGATTTCATACAGTATTTAACACAATCATAGTAATCGCGTTTTTACTACTATTGCCAAAAAGCTTTGCAACACATATACAATATAAGCGATATAACTGATCCTGGCAGGAGAACACATCACAGAAGAATACAACGTGATTAACTTTTATCATAACCCAAGTGGTTAGGAAAATCATCAGCTCTCCCTAACAAATGCAATTAAGAAATCAATTTACACAAAGGAAAGTTTCTTCAGAAAAACAATATTTAATTAATAAAACGACATTGGTACCGTCAATAAACTAATCAAACTTTTAGTCACGCATAAACATATGCATACAATATTCAAAGACAATGAATATTATTATGTATATAGGTTCAATATATTCATCCCGGACAGTGTTCACTATTCAATCAATAGTTTCTTTTTTTAATATTCTGTGTGTGTTTGATAGTACTCGTTGCCTTCTTCCATGATGGCTTGCAGAGCCTCTGTATGTAAAAATAAAATGTGTGTTAAGGAGTTTCATATAAAAGAAAGAATAAAATAACTATCGTAGCTACATAAATTGTGCATATGACTTAATGTCAGTTAGGTTGTTGTTTTCAAGGCTCATATTTTTTACTACCTAAATTATTTCCCTTCCAAGTATCTTTGAGTATATATTAACATGGATATCATATCGCCATTTTTAAGACCAAATCATTTATTCTAAAGTACCGACTCACAGATTAAAAATAGTTTATATAGCATTTATACATTTCATGTGAAGTAAAAAATAAACAAACAATGTATTCAGTGTGGCATACACATATAATGAATACCATCGAATATCGTCAATTAATTTATTATTTGCTTGAATTACTTTGACCAAGCGCAACACCGTCGTGAATTCACAACAAGCCTAAATGTCTCGCTTTCCGTTTGATTACTGTGGATGCTGTATACCGACCATGCATTCTTGAAAATGCAAGTGTCGTAAATTCAGAAAATAAAGATGAACTTACTTAATATTGGTAAGTTAATGGTTTCACTCATCGAAATCCCTTCAAAGTAATTCTGCACACAATGTATCTTATTGTCCATGAATCCATACAATTCTTTTAGCTTCTCCCGATTATCATTTGAAGCGTGCACCAAATCACATTTAGTCATGATGGTAACATATGGTATCCCTATAAAAATAATTTCGTGAGTTTTAATATTTAACACACAGATTCAAGGGTCTATGTGTATTTTTAAGAACAATATTTGGGATTAAATTACTCGAGTTGTGCAATACGAACGGTTAAAGTTTAACGGTTAAGGTACGGCGCGATTTTCCTCTCGAAAAATTGTCGCTTTTAAAAGTTTACGCACAATAAAGACATTTTGCATTAATATCCTTCAACAAAAACATCAACGAAAAACATATCGCTCCGCTAGGTGACGTTTTTAGAGCGTATTCAATGGAAATATCATTTGAATATATCATTGCTGCATTAGTCAACACCTTAAATGATATACATGCAAAATTCTTTATTGTGCGTTGACTTTATAAATGACCTTTTTTCCGGAGAATACCCGGGATGTACATTGAGATTCTTGCCCTATTTTATTTCGTTGTGGACAACAATTAACGCTTTTCTCTGTTTCATTTATTTATATTCATTTGTGTATGTAACATAAATATTTTGTTACATACATTATCGCCTCTTATCTATCCACTGACATTTTTTGTACTTTTTGCAATCCTTTAAAACTATATATGTATCAAACGTAAATATTCACGTAACTCTCAATTTATTATGGGAGATACTTTTGGGATTTTCATTCTAGTCATATCTTTTGATTATTAACCTTTTCAAAGGTAGTTTTGTTTGATATCCTTAAACACTCCGTGACAACTTATCATAATTAATCATACTTGTATAATTGTATTAAAAATGTAAACCTTTAGGAGCAAGAATTTCTGAAATAATGGCTTGGATCATTGTTATCTCCTCATCAGAATTTTCCAGACTTGAATTATCCAAAATGAAACACACAACATGCATTCTATTTTGCCACAGTGGATTGTGTATGTATTTGTCTGTTTCGATAGTGATTCGATTCAGTAACTGAAATATTAATATACATGTAGTTTACTATTTGCGTGTATAATTAAGTAAGTTCCGTGACTTGAAAGTGATATTTTGACTCCGGCTTATCTGAGATTCATATCCATTTAATAAAAATATATGAGTTAGATCACAAGTTGTTTCAGACATGTATGCCCCTCGTTCAATAGCTTAACGTATTCTCTCGAAAATGTTCCGCTATTCAAATAAGTATATACTTTCATCAGCATACATATCCCTATTGTAGAACATCACCATTTCATCAAACCTAAATGAAATAAAAGTTAGAATAAATGGATGTTTAAAACGACTAAATCACACGTGCTATGTTATTATAAAAATGTCTATAAAATAAGACGTTTTGTGTAAATTACAGGACCTCAGCAGATAGATTTCTGTGGAATTCTTGATAATAGTAAAAAGTATGAGTTTGTATATGCTTGAGATAGCTTAAGCCAATGATTAAAATATTTGAACCAACTGTTCGGAAGGACCATATTAATTATGAACTAAAAAAACTTGTAATTACATCGATTACTGAACACAGATGATAATATGTGTGACTTTACAAAATAAATTACAAATATTTAAATTGAATAAATAATCTAATGCCCGCTAGTTCTCGACAACTTTACGTATGAAGTCAGTGAGATAAAACAACCAAGAAAAAAATAATATCACCAAACTCAACTACAGTGCTTGCGGGATGTTTTGGAGTATCTTAAGCCGGACGTTAGAGAGAAGGTTACGAAAACTGTAAACAGTGCACTAGTCACGAACGCATTATTTTCAATTAAAGGATGTTGCGCCAGCACTTAATTTAATTTTAACTATGGGCTTATTTATGATACACGTTCAGCACTGTCATTGCCCAAAATACTTGGTTCATGTAAGCGTAATCATAACTAACATCGACTCGTTCGGGACAATGCCCTTCAATCACAGCTTGTATTTGTTCTTGATCCACTGCATTCCTGAAGTCAAATCCAGGCATGTCGAAGAATTTAACTTCAGTCATATGCGTGTTCTCCCTGTTGTCTAATAACTTCAATGTAAAGCTTTTAAACTGAAATACAATATAATAGGCAGCTAAAAATTATTCATTTTATGGCTGTTTCTGAAATAACATCGATTTTACATCAAATAATTAAACAGTTTAATGCAATGTAATACAAATAACGCAAGTTGCCTTTAATCAAGACGGATTCAATATATACGTTATCTCTTCAAAACAACCATCATTTTACATACCGTCTTATGTCACTGTTTTTACATAGACTGGCATTGAGTTTGCCATGAAGTTTGCTGAAAGTCTATATACGTCCCATATACATATATATCCCAGTTAGAACACGTTGTCAAAGTAATTATTAAAATGAAATCTTGCAAAACTAAATACTCGCACATAAACCATAGCATAGTGAATAATTTTGTGAAAATGTATGTGCATTACCAATTGAGTTCCCGCAATGTTCGTGTTTTGCCTGATAAGCCCTCCACTAGCTGCTGATTTGCGTTTGTCCTCTAATGCTGACATAACGGTATCAATGAAAAATGACTTTCCAGTATTGACCTTACCAACACACAGCACATTAAGCCCACTGTCTTTCACATTTTCGAACAGCGTTCTTAAATATCCCTACAACAGAACTCGTATCATAATGTATTTTGCGAACATTGTTGAGGCCTTTTTTATATATATGCTGAATTAATTCACCTATAATAGTTCATTTATTTACAGGTACATGTATATAGGTCATCAGCCCGTGTACATATAACGCAACATAATTGTTTTATTATCTTAAATCAGCATGATCAAGTACTTGTGAAATACGAAGGTGGCTTTTTAGCGAGTAGATTGTCAATATGCAATACAAACTGACCATGCGATGTAGTTATACAATGAAATACATAGAATTAATTAATACATATAACTAGTAAATGTTTTCTAAAAATAAGGACATGACATCTAAGTATTAAACTTATTAATGGAAGCATTCTTGTATTATTGTCAAGTATATACACCGTTTCAATTAAGCGGTAATTTGAATTGTCGCCCCTGAATGACGTCATACGAGGATACCGGCAGATAAGACAACTTTACCAACAGGAAATCAATATCGTCAAAAACTATGACAAAGAAAGGTATTTTACTACGAAAGTGGTGATAATTAATATTTAGATATATGACAAGGTTGTTGTAATGAACAATTTTTCCGTTTATATGTTTTATGTTAAATATTCGAGCCTCGGATTGATTTTGTCCCATATTTTTGCGATCTCGATTGTATGTTTGTTTTTAGCGTATTTGTTTCGCACGGACAACAAACTCGAGTCTGTTTATATGATACAGTAAATTATGGATCATTTAACAAGCAATGCTTAAAATATGAATTTCATTCCACTAGCATGCGTGTAATTTTTGTTTGTTTGTTAGTTTCAATTCTTTAAAATGTTCATGTACTGTTGCCAATGTTTAGACTTATCAAGTGAATGCTTTGCGTATATATATATATATTCTTTACATATTTATTTTACAGATCATATGGGGTTTAGTGAGATTGATCACGACTATTGAGTATTCTTAACCAGATAACATACAACCAAGATTTTTCATAGCAAGTTCTCTTGAAAAGTCAGATGGGTCTGCCTTAGATTTGCCCAATAAAATAAACAGACAAGAAAGTCCAAAATGAGTCAGACTGAACATTCCTACATTCATAGGACAGTATCAATATGATGAAATTACTGAAAATGAGGTGAGACAAACTCAAAGGATTGCTGCAGAAAGAATTTATAATGTGGAAAAGGCAATAAATACATAACATGATGAACTTTCACATGGATTTACTTTTGTGACTGATGTAATGATATACAAATATTGTAATGACACATTGTCAAGTTGTTGGGGCAAAAGTTGATAACAAGGACACATAAGAATAAAATCATATTCATATTCATACTCCTTTTACAATAAGAACATTAATTTTTCGATAATTTCTATGAAAACCTAAATGTATCCCCGTCTGTATTAGTAAATTATTAGCAGATGGTCTTAGAGAAGCGAAATTGATCTTACTTTTGCAATATCTATAGCAATGCTTCTACTTAAAATTCTATTGCAAGTTTAGGTTTATATGTTTTGTATTATAATATTAATTTATTGCTTTTAAACATGGATACGTATGACTGGAAAATAAACAAGAGGTCAAATGGCTCTGTGATGCTCATCCTGAGAAACGAGTCATGGTAATATCACTCTAAAGTTTTTTACGGCAATATCATTCACGAATTAGATTCAAATTTGTGCTGCAGTAAGTGAAAAATATTGGAAATAGACCTCTGAGATATTATTTTAGCGATTTTGTTAGAAGTCCTCTGTATGTAGCTACATGCTAAATATCTAAGCTCTAACCTTTGTTCTTTATACAATTTTTCAACATTTTCCGATACAAGTCTATGGGAAACATGTGACCACTGGAGCAGGGCAAATAATGGCCAATGGAACATTATTTTAGCAACAAAGTTTAAGTGCTTCCATGAGGTTGCCCTGAAGACCAAAGTTCTGCATGGGATGACATCCTTTTAACAACTTTTGTAAATGATCACTCAACAATCAGTACTGTGGAGTTTATTCAAATGAGACACAGCCGTTTCAGGGAAAATGTCGTTTGAAAAGTGTAGACTGACAACAGACAGAATGGCACACTAACATTTACGCTGAGCTCCCTCAGGTGAACTAAACCTTATTCGTACGATTGTAATGTACACTAGTATACATATCTGGCTGACAAGCTTTAAAAACAATAGGTATCTCAGAATCATTAATTTTATAAAACCAAATAGCCAATATATGTAACATGTACTTTGTTTAAAAAACATATGCAGGCTTGCAAAAGTCCAACTGCAAATATAAAAAGATTGGCAATACAGGTTAGATTTTATAGAGTATGGCTCGCCATAGGTGTTGCAATACATGACTTTAAATTTATGTTCAAACGAAGTCAAAATATTTATTGACAGAAACATAAAAAATATGTTGTCAAATGCATACTAGTAATCACATTGAATAAATTGACGATAACGAAGAATTTTTGCTATTAGCTCGCAAGAATGGCTAGCATACATTGGAAAGAGATTTCTTTCATTATTTATGAATTTCAAGTGTGTGAATATTCGAATATTGATAATTGCAATGTATATAATGAAACTAATCATTTTAAATCGGCGCGATTGAATATATGCCTCAGGATGAATTTATGCTGTATTCAGTATATCAATTTACATGGTCAATCGATCTAAATGAATCGCATGGGTTATGTAAAGTTCAAATAATCCGTTTATAAACACATTTATGGCAGGTTATGGTACTTACCTTGTGCGCAACTGAAAGGGAATGAAGTTGTTGTAATTAACAATTATTCTGCAACAGGCAAACATGCCGAAATAACAACATTCATTCGAGTGAATGATATATAGGTCAACACATACATGTACATTAATCTCCGAAAGGGAAAGTCTACGTTGAATAAATTATCATTTAATTACGAAAATAGTAAATACAGAAACTTACATGTAAATCAAATTATATGAGATTTGAGATTTTGTCTCAATTGTATGATCATTTCGTTTTCTCTGGCTTAAGGTGTTTGCTTACTTTTTTATTTACAACTATTTTAGTGGTTTAGCTCTATCCCAGTAATGTACCGACATTCCGACAAATTGATAAAATTAGCTATTGGCTAGGTCTGTCCGCTTTTGCTAATATTTGTGCAGTGTTTAAAAGGTGTTAACACGGAGATACGCATCAAAAGCTGCTTGTGGCTTGTTATTTTATAGAAAGTTATCTTTCATCTTTCACGTAATAAATCAAATAAATAATCAGTAATTAATTCTTGTATTATTAATAAATATTGATTGAAACAGGTAAAACATGAATTTCCTGAAAAAGAAATACACAAAAACATCCCGCCTTCCTAGAAAAACTACCCTCATCCGAATTCCCCAATCCAAACCCTCCCGAAGAATAAAACATTAAATAAGTTTAGCATAGGACCCGACATCACACTTATCTCCATGGAAACAATACAATAAAGTTACATATATGACAGACGCATACAGAGATGAAAAGCCTGACAATTATTATAATACGTATACATGACTACTTAGAATGATTGTTAATTTGGTATATATTCATTTCATGCAAAAATCAGAAACTGTGCCTGCTCGATTTACGGGGATGTCTATTAGTATTACTAAGTAACATGTGAACATTTTGAAGAATTTTTGAAATTCTAACAATTGTTTCTGAAATGTTCTTCGATTTGAAAAATGCCACTTCTTACACACTAATAATAACTAGTTTTTATTTCAGAACATTGTCGCTGTAACGCCATAGTATAGCAATTCAGGTTATTCTAGTCTGACAATCAGACGTTTATTTGTTTATATCGGGTTTTACACCCCTTTTCAACAGTCAGAGTCATATGAGGCGGACAGTTCACTTAATCATCGCTCCTAGGAAGAACCAGTACCAGACTCTCATGATTGTGTTCAATGAAAACAATTATAAACTACATTTAACACCAGGCATGCAGTACGTTCCAAAACATTTCTCCTATATCCTCTGAAGAGTTTAGTAAAGTGCATAAAAAATATCATACAATTGAATGGCAATACTGGTAACTTAACAAAGCAATCGTTCTAGACATTATCATGCACATGGTAATACTATACAGTTATTGACTTAGTGAGCCATTGAATATAATGTGATATTCACCGACAGAATGCCATATTTACGGAGGCGAAGCAATCTGCGTATGCATATCACGTCATATTTAATGACTCACTAGTCAACAGCTGTTGTATTGTATAATAGTCTTTGATTTAAAACCATTGATAGTACTATTTTGATTCACATCGAATTTGAAAGCATTATTGTTGATAAAATAGTTATGTATATCAATCATAAGGTAAGATTAATAAATCACAAATAAAGACTTATAATTCATGTAGATGAATATTGACATAATTGTAGTTTTAGATTGGAAATTTCCGAAAATTACATTAAATATTATTTTACACTGTATAATGTACCATTCATGTTATACGATGGATCAGACTTTAACCCAATCAAAATGAGTTTATTTATAGATCATATAATAATACAAATTATTGATCAATGAAGGCTTTTCATTACTTAATTTTTCTCGACATTTCAAAATCAGAATAAATGATTGATAATGTTGGTCTCAGATGTGTACTTACTTGTCATTTTTTTAGCACAGTTATCTGCGTGTTCAACCATTTTAGCCATAGCTCGAAGAACAAGCATATTTTTCGTCTCATCGACTTTTTGGTCTTCTGTATAGTTGATCACTGGAAATATCAAGTCTTTTTCAATACCAATTAGTATTGAAATCTTCTGAATAATCTTCACTGCTTTTAAACTTTTATGTATAGCTTTTGGATCATCATTGATCAGTGGGCATATATTATCCAAATGTGTAGCGACAACTGTTACCAATATATCTAAAATATCAGACCATATAAGATAATTTTATCTAAGAAGATATTATTGAATAAACATATTCTTTTTTTAATTATTTCAACAAAAATAGTTATGAAATAATATATATTGATGTTGAAAACAATTCAATACCTCTTTCATATGCCAGTTGCCTAACATGGTTGGTGTGATTTAACATCTCCCCATGTAAAAGATCCACCTTTGTTGCGTCGAGAACGATACACATAGCATGTACTTTGTCGTCAGGCTTAACTGTCTTGACATTCTTCAAATCTGTTTCTGACAACTCCGTCTCTTCATCTTGAAACTAGGTAAATAGAGAAATATTCCTAAGATAGTTAAACTTCTAGTCTGTCATATGTCAAAAGAGAAACAATCATAACGTCAACGAGACATATTAGACCTTACAAGTCGAGCCATGTAACCGACTTAACGCTGTACACATTGGGTTAATCTGTTATTTAACAGCCCATTCGACAGACATTTATTTTTGAATAATTCTCCTGGTTCTTTATCGTGTCCTATGTAAGCACAGTTACGCGCCTAACCCACGGAAAAAAACGTCCCGGAAATACTAGTATCGTCAGCCGGAGCCTAGATTAAAAACCCACGATCTTCGATTGGTATCCAACACATTGCCATTACGTGTAGACCACCTATCCACCCATCAGAAGAACACATGGCACATAGGATCAAAAATCAAATGATGATTTAAATATATGTCTTAAAGATTAAGTTTATTGGACAGCATTTCAATCACATCCTTGATTTACTTATAATGACAAAAATGTTTACGCAGCTGAAGCCCATACGGGGGATTTATATGTTACTAGGCTACTTTTTCCATTAAAAAAAATTCAATGGCCTCAAAATACAAAATATCCTCAAAAATCGTTTGCGACATTGCTTGTTGTGTTTGTTTCATGATCATAATACCAGCGTCGATTAGAATATATAGAAATTTCGTCATTCAACCTTTTTTATGCCAGTTTAAAAATGAAACATAACATGTCCATTGATGCATATCTACAGAATAAATGGGGTTAGTAGGTTTTTTACCGCTTATTAGTCTGAAATCTTATATTTCCATGATCAGCGCCTGTCAGAGATTTAGAAGTGTGGTTGGTTTGGCAGCATGATAAGAAATTGCTCTTTGGAGCATGTCCCAGACATATTTAGTAGGATTAAGATTTTGTGACCCTGCTGGCCATTCCATTCTAATAGTATTCATACTCTATGTACTGGTTCGTGGCACAAACCATGCATGGACGTCAATTAAACCGAAATTAGGATATATAGCACCGGCATGTTTGTCAAGATTACAGTATCTTCCAGCAGTCATTGTACCACAATCGACGATAACAAGGTCGGTTTCCCTGCATAGTGATACCCGCTCATACCATTATTGAACCTTGTCCGCAACGGTCATGTGCTGCCTTGCAAACAGGAGGAAATATTTCATAATTCCCAAGACGATATGTGAAGTCAACATAGAACCTTGACTCGTCAGTCAACAGAACCAGGGCACAGCCACCCTGCGTACGCAAGCGATATTTCAAGTGATCCTTGTAACTTTTGAGTAGTGTACGTAAATTAACATAAACATTTCCCATTTTATACATTTGGAATAGAACAATGTTAAAGCCCCATGAGCATTTTGCTATAAAATATATATATGAAAACAATTGCTGATATTATCCTAAGATAATTATTACCGACGAAACGAGCCCTTTTTCTTCTAAAAACACTCACTACGCTGTGAATGTTGCTTTTGTAAACTTTAAAGGGCAACGCAACCCTAATTATGAATTAATCTCATTTAAATAATTATTCATTATTATTCTGAAAAAAATAAATCATTTGAGCGTTAAAATACGCACATTGAAGATATTTTACGAAAATATCGTAGAAACTTGGTTACCTGAAAGAGTACAGGGCGCCGCCATTTTACCAATTTACAATCGATTAACAGTTATGTGTGACGTCATATCCCACAAACATGGATATGGCGAATAAGCGGGAGTGAAAGAGAATGGTTGATTATTATAGATATCGCCTTTAATTGTGAGGAATAAGCTTAGGAAATCACGCATTTGTATTTTAGAATCATAGCCAACATATTCTTCCACGTTATCCACCGAAACACAATTTTCACAGCCACAAAATTCTTCAATAGAATCAAAACTTAATTTTCCATTCGACACTAAAGTAAATCCATTTTTATAGTGACATAAACTATAATACTAACATTTTTTTATATTTATAAATTGCGTGAAAAATACTGACGTGAAAACGTCTGTTCTGTTCTGTAATATAGCATCCCTGATTATAGTTATATTTCATTGATAAGAATTAAGATCAAACACTACGAAGTGCAAAAAACATTATAATTGGTTGTATTTTCTTACACCATTTCCATAGTAAATCTATCTATATACAAACATGTAAAAGTTAATTTACAGATTAAATATCACTGAAGATTATTATAATTATCACATCTATACAAAGTGGTGTACGAACGCACAGTTATATTGTTTGTTGAGTTGGGAGTTAAACAGTATTGCACATTTAATTGTGGGGTAATATATATATAGCATCATTGGTCTGATTCGCGGGAAAGCACGGAAAATCTGGAAATTTGTCATTATTTTCGGGAAAAGTAGAATATGACATACGTAAATGCTTATTAATCATATAACAAGCATAAAAGCCAAAAACATGTGAAGTTACTTTTTAAACTTTTGCCTAAATTACCTTTCAGACTGTCAATCCATAATCACTACACATTTATTTTCCACCTTCAGTACGCTCACTTTAAAAATCAATATTTCCCACACTGATGAAAATTACATCACGAGACAGCAAGAACCAGACATAATATTGCATCATAGACTTCTTACACTTCTGTTGAAAAATAATGTTCTAGGTCATAGTTCTAATTGATCAACCAATGAAAAGTCGCTAATCAGTTGAACACGCGACCACACACGGTTAAAATTGCCATATTACACATGTCTGTCGGTGTTTCTTTTTGAAGTCAGCTGTCTCCACATATCATTGTCCTGTGCATATTTCAGTGTCATAAAACTTGCTGAGACAGGGTGATGTGTAATGTACCGCTTATCTGATTGTTAATTGAAGTTTAATGTGAAATTGGAGTAATAGTAGCAAATTGGCACCTTGGTTATTGTTTTAGGTACGTGACGTAGACTAAATAAACAAGTAGTGTCATCCAGTTCAACTGTTATAATTTGAAAGAATTATTAAATCATTATCAGATATTTTACATTATCAGTAAAACGATTGAAGAATTACATATAAAACTCATACTTAGTTTTATTTTGATCTCATGAAATGTTTCTGTTTATTATTAATTTTCCATTATGAAATATCACTATCAATCGTATTTTCATCTTTTTTTCTTTATTATACAGACAAAATAATTGCACCATAAATTATTTGTTCAATCATCACAATATATAATGCGTTCATGCACATTTAAACAATCAATAATTATTACGTCGGTATATGACATAATTTTTTTTATAAATTTTCGAAATTAACTGAAGTTTGTCACACCACCAATCACATCATTTTTGTATAAATTCAAAACGAATAGCGGTGTTAAATTGTTTGTACCGAATGGCTAGTAACCATTAATTTGGATAAGTGTAAAACATATTGTCATTTATAATACAATATACAATACAATATCTTTTAAGGCCGTATCTTTTATAAAAGTGCTCGCAGAACGGGTGTACTGGCTTTTACACGTTGTGATATATATAGGACGTCACGATTATGTGACTTTTCTTTCAAAATGGCGGCGCACTAGGAGATTCGCTCAACCACAAAATGACAATATTAAATCACCAATATTTTTGTTAAATGGTGGATTTTTTTTAAAAAAATGCAGGAATCATCATAACTTTAATATTTCTACACGACTAAGTGCTTGCAAAGTCAACATTGCGTTGTCCTTTAAATATATACAGCGCGTGACGTCAGCGCGCTGTGTGAATGATTGATATGACTGTTGGAAAAATCAGCTGTTCTATAAATAGTATTTTTTTCAATGATATTGAAATAAATACGAAAGTGGTTTTGGAAACGTGTTTTCTTGCTATAAAGTATGCACGAGAGGAAAACACACCGGATGCCTCTGTTAAAGGGCAAATAGAAACTATTACGACCCATAAATTTATATGCGTATGGGACTTTAATGAAACATATTGTGCAAAAATATATTTAGAAGTAGTGTCAGCCGGAAGAGTTGTTAACACAATGCGAACAAGTAGTCCATGTTTACGTCACCCTTAATTATTAACATCAACTTTAAACAAAAGTCTCCCGATCTGAACCTACATGGAACATATAATAGCTATCTCCGAGTATTTTACGAACGAGATGAGCTATCTTCCTGCAGTAAGGTGTTTGTTTATGTTTTAGCATTGTCTCCTTTTTGTATAAAAGAAAAAAGCACATGCGTTAAAATGACTGAGTTTCCAGTAGAGAAATATCCAAACACAGTGAAATAGATACAGGAACGATTCTTTAGACAGATGTAAGAGGGTATGTTCGATAGTTGTCGAATGGGCTACTAGTGTTTATTCTTATAAGTTTATAACACTCGACGTATTATGACGCTTAAAATTGATCTGTCCATATTAAAAAGCGAAATGATACAAGTGAAATAAAATACCGTGAAATTCTCGATCATTTTTCCTTCTAACAAAGCAGTCAGTACTTCAATATTACATTCATTGTATAGGAATCCTCCAATGTCACGAAAACATATTTGACAGGTTTCGATTGGTTTTATTTTTTTGCTGCCAAACTGAATGAAAAAAACAATCTTTAGTTAGCGTTATTTCTCTTTCTAATGTGAGAAGTTGGCTTGTAATTACGCTCATTAAAATACACAAAGAGGCGTATTACTATAGTTAGAGCAACATTGATCAAACAGCTGTCAAATTGTCATTAAGGACGTATCTGACAGTTTACACAATTTTACTATTAACCATACATGTACAGGCAAAATGAAAACGTATAGAGAGAATGTTTTTAAACTTTGCATGATCATAGCATATAACAATAAAAACATTTTAAGCGAAACAAAAATGAGGGTCGCGGTGCTCGTTTTTGAGTTATCTGCCCTTGAATGTGACTTTTTTGGCTTATTTTAGACAGATCACTCATAAATACCATATTTTTACTTTTTATGTTATTCTTGGTCAAAATACAAAATTTCATTAAATTCCATTAAATATTTAATAAGCTTTTTCAGTTGAAGAGACTGAAAATTCTTCAAAATTAGGCAATTTTTAGGAAAAGTGGCATTTTGTTAAGGTAAAGTAGAATGAAATACAAAATCACTCATTACCAACTCTTGAACTTTTGTGCGATTGCATCAAAAGAAGAAGGCTACATAAAAAGGAAAATAAATAAGGCCTTGTTTTCCTACAACGTGAATTATTCGCCCTTGAAATGCCCTAAATATGCCAAAAAGTGACATTCAAGGGCAGATAACTCAAAAACGTGCACCGCGATCCTCATTTTTGTTTCGCTTAAAATGTTCTATTATCCTATGCTATGATCATGCAAAGTTTAAGAAAATTCTCTCCGTACTGTTTACAGGAATACATAAATGAATTGCCACTTGTTTGGATTACATAACATTATCTGAAAAAAAGTTTAAACGAGGCTGTTCGAAAAACACAATTATATTAAATTCATACCGTAAATTAATTATATTTTCCATAATTTTTATATATTTGCTATCTATCATTATAGTAAAAGGCTTTTATTCACCAAGTCTAATAACTGTGGATTGTAAGGATACACTTATATAGCAGTTAGTGTTTTATACGCTAATTTTATGATATGGTATTGAAGAAACGAAGCATACCCTAGTCGTAACACTTTCACTACTTTCCACCCATGAACGAGCGATGAGATACAGTCTATTAAACCATGCTGTCGAAATACTATTGAATAAGGACGTCTTGCCTACACCTATCGGACCAACAAGTAATATGTTGTATTTATTGACTCCATTCAATGTATAGTTGAAACCACGTATCTTTTCCCTACAGTTCTCCGCCTGAAAGATGAAATGATGTTGATGATGGCCCTAACTGCCCCTAGACTGGCTGGTGATTGAGTGAAAGAAATCTCGTTTATTCCCCATTAAATAACATTCCGTTCACGGTTTTATTTCAGCAGGCCATCAAAGAGTAACCAAACCGCACAACATGAATATTGCTTACGTCGGGCACATTTTAAGAGAACAATGTATTGGTACATACGGATATTTTTATCATTCTTATTTTTACCAAGTGTAAATCAGTAAATCTTCATGATTAACATACTAACAAAATATTTTTTTTCACGCATTCATACTTACACTGAAAAGAAACTCTGTGGACTCTAAGACTTGCGTATATATTTGTTCATGACGGATATTATTCTTTTAAAATATGATTAGTTTACTCATTAACGTGTTCACATGTCAATTAACAAAAGCTACTTGCAAGCATTATTATAAAGACATCAGACCTTTTGAGGGTGTCATTTTCATGAATATAACTTGAGCATTTTAGTACATGTTTTACATGATGGTAACAAAGTTGACGTATGCATTACTTTACCCATAGTCCGTGACAGACCTTTAGATAATTTTCTCACTAAGTCGATAATCATGCAATGGTGTGATATTTTTATATGTCAGTAAACAGTTTTACTTTCAATTTGGTCATTACATGTAAGTCGATTGATTCGATATTTTATCAATCTATATATTACCTCTTTTATTATCTTTGAAATATTCTTCCATATTGTCTACAAAAGTAAATAAATAATCATTATTCATTTTATACAAACATGCTTAAAGGGGCATACCCTACAACTGACAAACATTCTGTGAAAGTGTAAAAATGTGTTAGATTTATATGTAAAACAACATATAATGGATAATTGCAAGAAGAACTTGGGTCATAAAATGACTAGTTTAGGTACTAGCCGCAAAATTCATAGCTATGAATAATAAATCACTTCCATCCAAAAATTGAATAACACATTCCTAAGAGTTTCCGATTTTTTATGGAAACTAATATTTTTTGTGATTTTATTTTTAATTGGATGAATTTTTGGCTTAAACTTTCTTCGTCGGCTTTTTTCTTTACAAGCTTCTAATTTATCATCATTTTGCCTTGATTCTAGATGCACCAATTTGTAGGGTATGCCCCTTTAACTCATCATCGACTCTATTGAAATAATGACAACTTACAATGAGAAATAACTACGTAATTTTACCTAAATTCACAGAATACATATTTTTAAAATTTTATATAATTTTCCATTTTTTGTCTCCTGTTGGTGATGACATAGAATATCATCACCATTTTTTTAATTACCTGGCTTAACTTGAAAGACTTCAACGTCCGACACTTCTAATTTTCCTTTATTTATAGATTTCTTGCCAAAATATTCCCTCGTCTTGTACGTACAGTTAAAGTTCATACTTCCGTCCAGACGATACCCATTTCTTATCTTATATGATCCGCTTTTCTTGAAGACCTGAAGATCAAAGTCCCTGACGTACCCACCTCCAAATGATGGCCCCCAATCTCTATGGCAAGTAATGGCCCATTTATGATCCATCTCTTCCATTTCGAAGGTTGTCATCTCACCATCTTGATGACTTTGAAAAAGAAACGCCGATGGATCGTACTTCACGCATTTATATTCACGGGTCCAGTCTTTGCTTGTGTAGCCTCCAAATGTAGAACCATATATTCCATATAAAACTGTCAATGTGGGACCTTTTATCAAACATTTCTCTTGGAATGCTTCAAGGCTGCATCCGTCTCGAGACGCTTTATACAAGAGTTGAAAAACAGGTGGTGTCTCTGCGTTTCCTATCCTGTTTTGTAGAGCCTTACAAAGTTTCGCAGTAAGTGAGCCCTGTAGATAAAACAAAAAATATTTGTCTGAAAAGATGCCCGGTGCAAAATTGAAATTTTAGTATCGTAATATGTTCAATTATATTTTACGAATATGTTTTCATAATTATTGCACTCTTCGTAATTATAAATGAAAGATGATAAGATGCATACGCTTGAATGATTCAATTCACTTTTTATGAACAGAGACCGTTTTTTTTTTATTTAACCAAATCGCCAAAAAGAGCATGGACTGAATGTATGAACTCAAGGTCTGAACATCTAACGTTCAACCTTAGCGGATGGGCTAGTAGAAATGTAATACGGTTGCTTGTTCGCATCAACCTTAATATTTGTAATTCCTAATCGATCGAATGCCGAAGTGGTTAGCTATGGTGTTTCGTGTAAAATTATGAGAATTCTATTTAATGATTTGTCTACTTATGGCCACTATATACCATAAAATGCATCCCAACCGCAGTACGAGCTGTTTTATCTAAGGGTGGTCGGTAGTCGAGTGGTGATACAACCGTAAGGTCGTGGGTTCGATTTTCGTCTACACCTTTCGAATTTCTCATAGACGCGTTTTCGGTGTCCCCATCACCACTGGGAATCAAAGTACTGTGTATAGAAAATCACAGACAAAGGGGCGAGGCGTGTGTTATTGCTTTATTAAACAGTTGGAATAGAAAGTGTAGGGGTATAAATGCCTTGTTCTCTTGTATCTTCTCTCTCCTTACTCTGGACGACTCCGAACTGACGAACTGTCGAATGGACCGTTAAACAACGAACAAATAAATAAATGTTTTTACCTAATACGTTAAGTGTATTACTCTGTACAACATTCATCGTTGCAAAAACACACACACAAATGTGCACATGCACTTGAAAAATGGTTTATATAGTGATCTCTGCGTTACATCGTATAGCCAAAAACCACTGTCTCAACACATGCGTGGCCAAAACTGGTCTGGTCAAGGTTTGTTGGTAAAAAAGGTAATGATATCACACGAGCGGTTACTTCTAGCGAGATATTCATTCGTGTAGAATCTCAAATGTTTTATCGCGTTTCAACAAGACCGAGCACATGGAAATGGAAGACGGAAGCATGGACAAGTACAATGACGAGAGGGTGCGGTCATCTTTTGATGCTCAGAAGCAAGACATGCTGAAGGAGATTGGGACGCTGTTCTTTCAGATAAGTGAAAATAACAGTACATGTACTTCTCAACTAAGCAAAATAAGCCAAATAATGGCATCTGAAACTCCTAAATTTAGTGTGGGGAATCCACGTGACCTAGTGACGTCACAATGTTATCGTTACAAGCGCGTTTTCTGTCAATTAAACTAGGAAAACATCACGTAAGTGCATTATTTTTCGTTTCCTTCTAAAGCCAATCTACTGTTGCAACTCCTTACATAAAGGGCTACCTCCGGTTCAGATTTTTGTCACTGTCATAGCTCAATGTAACTTTTGCCCGTGCGCTTTCCCCGTGTTGTTATGTCGGTCAAAATTACACATGTGTATACAGTAATTGATTTACAACCAAGTAGTGAAAGCAAAATTTAAAAATATCAATTTTCATAATGCCAAGGCTGAATGACGAAGAAAGAGCAAGAATTTTGGGCATGCTTTATGGTGCACTTTCTAAACTCACATGGCAAGACGCTTTAACGTTTCAAGATCGACAAAAGCACGTTTTTAGTATATACAAATATATTTTACGGCAACTCATGTTAACTGCTGTAAACCCTTATTGGTAGGACTTATGAAAGTTGGTCTCATTGCCCAGTTTTTCATTGTAATGATGTTTGTTTGAAATTAAACAGTAAAACGGGATCCAAAGTAATGTGGTCTTAGGTTTGAGCTGGCCTTATTATTGAGGTTGTTTTTATTTGAGTGACATATTGAGATATAATATGTTTAAACCATATAACATTTGTACAGGCAAAATGCAAATTTTTAATGTGTTGAAGTGTTAATTATGATGTTAATATTCAATCATAATCCATACAGCTGCGATAGAGTGGAAACAGTTTCCAGAGTATTTTCTTACATAAGTTCAACTCTGATTTTCACCTGGTCCATTCTATCGCATGGTCATGTCATGCCATATTGAATTTTATACATAATATTTGGTGATGTGTTTTGTACTTGTAAATTCATGGACGCTATGGATGTTCTCACGATAGTATTGACATATATTCACATATTCGTACTACTAGTATACATTATCACCACCAGTTTACACGAATAAATGCATTCTCGCCAATGCTAACTGAAACGTTGTAGTTTTGTGTCAAGTATGGTGTTGAGACTTCATGTCGAGGGCTCAGCGCAACACTATCTTAACATGTTCTTATTTCAATATGAGTTACGACACTCTTGCGTTGAACCCATGATGTGTCTACATGATCGCTTTTGCTTACAATTACCGGAGTATGTAATAATTGTAACTCTATGTACAATAGCATTATCTGATTTGAGAACATGTCTTCAGATATGCTAGTTTGATAACAAGACGTTCATTTTGTTGCGTTGATTTTTTTAAATTTTGTCATAATATTTAAAGATGTTCGTTATTTAGTAGATTGTTATAAGATTCCAAATACACTAACGTCCATTAGAAACGCCTCATCCTCCATTGTAGGGCCATGTTTGATTAACTAAATACGGATTCCATGTTTTTTTTTTGTGATTCAAAAATAGAGATTGGGAATAGTTCTACACATATCACTTGTCATCTGAGTGTAATTAAACGTTACACGGATTTAGCAATAGTTTCAACAATTTTAACCCCTAAAATTCGTCAATACCGGGTATGGCCTCCCGACATGCTATCACCGCCTGCAGTCACCGTCCCATGGTCCCATACATATTACGTAGAAGATAGCGTGGAATGCGAGACCACTCGTCACGAAGAGCATTTCGAGGCTCAACGCAACAGTGTCGTAACTCAAATTAAAATAAGAACAAGTTACTACAGTGTTGCGTTCAGCCCTCGATTTGTCCATTCTTGGACGTTTGGCGGCGATGTAAACGACGTCTAAGGACGTCCAATAATTAAGTGTTCAGTTGGGTTACAATCGGGAGAGTAAGCAGACCATGGCAGATTGTCAATATTATTAGTCATGATATTGTCGTGGGAAAGACTACAGGACGAAGAACTTAGTTTGCATAATATAACCTATGGCGTTTGAATTCCCATGAATAACCACCAGGTCAGTACTAAAGGTGTGATATATCGCTGTCCAAACCATCACACCATCCCCACCAAAACGATTATGCTCTAACACACAATTGCAAGCGTAACGATCATTACGTCGACGGTAAACGCGAACGCGTCCGTCGGCAAAGGAAACTTCAAAGCGGGATATCTCACTAAAGATAACATTACGCCAACGTATTCAGATGTCGACCTTGGAACGTTAGCATATGTTTTTATTAGCAGAATTTGAGCAGGTTTAGATTCCCTGTTACTCTCAGAGCATACTGAAAATAAATGTTCAGCATGTTTCAAATGAAGATTTATCTACAAACAGAATGATCCTATTGGTGGTGTTTTTCAAATGTCCAGGGGAACAGCAATGGCTATTATGAACAGTTCGAAATTATATCTGCATTTAATCTTATACCTTACTTGATTCATTAGTTATCACGTGGCCTATATTTTTTGTAGTATTTGCATTCAATAGTATTTAATAATTATAACATATGATACATACAATTATTCAAATTCCTTACTGACTTTAGGCGAAATATCCAAGGCGTGGTATCGCACTTGATTGATGAATATGTAGGTCTACAGTTTTGTTATTTTTTAAAAACCTTGACGCATGATAGGACAACAGAAGAACTACTAAATGTTGGACAAATCAAAAACGTTACAAGTTATTGAACCTTTTAAACTGCTTACATTAAACATTCTGAAACAATTATTCCAAGTTATAGATTTCTATATCAATCTCGTAATATCAATCAATGTACGAAGAAATAGGTCCACTACCAGTGAAAAGGCACTATATTCGCGAGACAATATCTGCAGTTATTTTTAATAACATGGATACAATAAGTCAACAAATTGTTTCATTTAACTTTATACTTAAGTGATCATATAAAGGATGTTAAAAGAAAAATTACTCACTATATCCATTGTAATCTGTGGCACTTTCAGGAAGCAATGAAAAGAAAACACGATGTCACTTAAACAGAATTATTATATCACAGCTTATTTAGATAGGCAGAAACTGACAAGAACTCTTATTGAAAAATTCTTTACTTTTGTGAAGTAAGTTGTCTTGCCATAAAGACCACTATAGAAGAAAAATGGATACAACTGCACTAATCTTAATACATGTGTAGCCTTTAAATGAATATGTCACGTGCAATCTTGTTGATAACAATAAGAGCTGTTGAAAGTCATATTATCTTACGCAAAAATGAGAATATCTAACTATCTATCCTCAGATATCTCGAGCATGATTTTGCTCACTCCGCATTTTACTTGATAATTAAACCCCATATATTCACACCGTATACCCCGAAGAGCCGAAAACAGTTGCTCAGGCGAACACATACAGTTGCTGATAAAGTTTACAGTTTCGAACGGACAGTAATTATCGGCTTAATTTATAGTTATCTTGAAGGATCCGAACAAAACCAATTATCTACATTTATTCGCTATTGAAAAAGAAATAAATTCTCGAAATTGTGAGGAAAACCGTGCATTTTTCAGCGAGAAATCGCTAGAAATGTCAGCTATTTTTTAAAGAAAACGCGTGATCTGATGAATCCAGATCCATAAATGCATTTTTACACAAAAGTGAACATTTTAAAGATTCAATCATTTACTCAAATCTATTTTCTCTCAATATGCGAAATCCCAGCTTTCCATTCCCATTTTTCGCAGAGATGTTGATGTATAAAGTCGGCCTGTCCTTGTATTTTTGAGAACGTCAAGCACAGTTTATTGTAAAAGTTGCGAACCTTGAATACAGTTATAACGTTAGATATGAATAGACACATTTTCTGAAAGAAAAACTACATGTTCACATGTTCAAGTATAGGAAAACTGCCTTAGATACTATGTTTTAGTCGTATACTTTTATGCGTCTTGAAAGCTGAGTTGTCCGTCCTTCTGTCCGGGCGAAGATATACGTGTATATAGATGTCGCTTTGTCCGTCCATCTATCCGTCATAACGAACGGATGAATATTAGATGGTTATAATTATGGATAATAGTTAATAGTAAAAATGTCCGCCACAGTCTGTCTGTTCGTACACACCAGAGGTTGGTTGTGGGGTTAGGATTTGGGTTAGGGTTGGAACATTTAGGTCTTATGAGTTTCGGTTACGTTAAGTATTCAAGAAATTAGATTAGAAATCACATAGAATGAGACCAGCGAAAGAAAGTGCAGTGCCTTAGAACCTTAATTGTCCATGCATGGTCAGGCTGTAAATCATACACTGTAAATGTTGTTTTTGTTAATAAACTTATGAACATTTTCATTTGTGTTGTGTTCGGTGACATGTTAAGCATCGCATTATTTTTTTTGTATGGAATGTGCATTCAATTATTTATTTGTGTTGTGGTGATGGAAACTGGAGAAGCTTGTAGCTTTAAAAAACATAAGAGAAAGCGGAATATCCTAAGTGTTGTTTTGCTCAAATATTTATCTAATCTATCAGTTTTTATTAACAAAATTAATGGCAATCTAAAAAAATATTCCAACAAAATTCAATATTTGTACATTGAAGGCCAATGTCATTTATGGTCTTCTTAAAGGTCTTGTCCATTGGGTTGTTGTCTCAAAGCATGAAGGCAGTCCATTCACTAATAAAGTTATAGCGAATAATAGCAAAAGAATCGAGCAAAATTACTTTTGACAATCATCTGTGACCTTGACTTAAATAAACCAAGCAGCTTGAATGTGTTATGCAGACCTTCTTGATATAGTTAACATATAAGCCAACTTACTTGAAAACCCTCCGAAAGGCTAAAGAGTTACATCGCGGAAATGACCTGTGACAGACTGACAGATAGACGGACGGACATAACAACAGACAACCAGGGAAAAAGCAATATAATTCCCTCATTTTTTTATGAAACATGATTTCAATGATTTTTCCGGAAAGTGCCCAAATAATGGCCTTTTCCTAGCGGTGTACTCGTACATATTAGTATTTAGAGCAATGAAATAAAAAGTAAATAGGGCCTAGAATTTTGTGAGTAATTGCATCACTCCTGTAAGACTGTAATTCGACCGTATATAAATATTTTCAGTGCGAATATAATCAGGTTACCAAATATATCTTCACATACTATAGTATAGACTTACCAATTCTTGGCATTCAGTCCTAAATTGATTCATATATTTAAAAATAATCCATTTCTAAATGCTATATGTAACGTAATTGTATTTGTTTTAGGTCTAAATCAATATCAGTAAATATACATACAACATTAAACGATTAGAAAAGGATGCTGTGAGAAATGTTTGGCGACTGTGTTAAGCGTTATCACATCTAACGTCATAACTGTATTCGAGGTTCGCAACTTTTACAATAAACTGTGCTTGACGTTCTCAAAAATACAAGGACAGGCCTCTGCGGAATATGGGAATGAAAATCTGGGATTTCGCATATTGAAAGAATATAGATTGGAGTAAATGATGGTATCTTTAAAAGGTTCACTTTTGTGTAAAAATGCATTTATGGATCTGGATTCATCAGATCACGTGTTTTCTTTAAAAAATAGCTGACATTTCTAGCGAAAAATGCACGGTTTTCCTCACAATTTTGTGTATTTATTCCTTTTTCAATAGCGAATAAATGTACATGATTGGTTTTGTTCGGATCCTTCAAGATAACTATAAATAAAGCCGATACTTATTTTTCGTTCGAAACTGTAAACATTATCAGCAACTGTGTTCGTCTGAGCAACTGTGTTCGGCTCTTCGGGGTATACGGTGTGATTTTAGTCCCAACTCAGTCTATCTCGGCGATGATCCGGTATTTCATTATCTTCTCTGTTTTTTTTATCACCCAATGCTCATTCAACTCGAACATTATTCCATTGGGTCTGATGCCAACCATATCATGCTTCGTGAGGTGGGCAAGCGCTTACATTACATATTTAAGGAGCGTTTAATGATTGAACTTTTGCCTACGGGTTTTCTCACAACAGTCACACCAGTACAAAATGTGCAAGGGTAGTCTTTGTAAAAAAACTAGAAAACCACTCGCTTGATCCTTGTCGTCCATTAGAAATGGAAAGACGAGGTCGAGTAGATGTCAAGAAATGAATGGTGAAATAGGAAGAAAACAATATCATGTGAATGTATCAGATTGAGTGTCCTAGACAATGGTATTTACGCATAACGATCAGAGCGAATGTTTTTGGCAGGAAAAATTGGGTTGCCTTTGGTCTATTGAAGATTTTTATGCAAGTACTCAAAGTATACTGATTTTCCGAGGCAAGTCGGAATAAACATAATACAATAAATGGTGTGAACATTATTCTTTTCGCACTCACCTATTTTTCCATTTATTGAAAGTTCATTCAGCCATAGTGGCATTAATAAACGACATTGGACAAAGGGGATGTTCAGCGCGAGTGGACCTGAATACAATCGGTTAGTCTAACATTAACCGTATGGCTAGGTATAACTTTTACTTAATGGTCACGTGCACGATCATATTTTGAAATGTCGAATGAGCAATTAAATAGGTTTAAAAAGACCATCGCAAGGAAGGTAAATTGAAGCAAACTTTTATATGTATATAAAATCAGGAAGGTGATTGATTTACCTAGGGTATCTTCACCGTCGAAGTCCCTGTGACAATGTCTGCAATCGGATGTTAAACGAAGTATGAATACAGTAAATTGTAGGAGACCAAGCAACGTTATTGACATATCCATTCAAACATTAACAAAAATGTGAATAAAGTGATAACCGATAGACGGACGTATATATACATATACTAATAAAAATAACATCCCCGGTGGGATTCCAGCCCACGACCTCTGGATTAGAAGTCCAGCGCGCTATCCACTGCGCTACGGGGACATATCAGATAATTTTGTTATTGATAAGACTCTGACGTAATACTTAAGAAAACTTAATAAGTCAATCAAAGTTCACGCAGTATCTTTTCGAAGATATTGTATACAAAGTTCTTGTTTATTAAGTAAGTAATTCGATGAAAAGTGCTGGTAATTCAGACATATTGGGTGCAGATTGTTTATACCGCCTCTTGACCTAACCCAGTAACCATGCGACCAAGCTTATCCCAGATGTGCTCAATATAGGTTTCATATCTTGCAAGAGGGCAGGCCAGGATAATATATTCACTTAATTGATGTCGTTACCCCGAGCAAGCATCGTTAATGCTTTAATTCGCTGAGTTTCACGAAGTCGTGGCATTTTATTATAGCCCAGATTTTAAGAAATACGTGTTTTTCATTAATTGGAATGCTAAAATAGAAACATGTACACTTGCTGTTAAAAAATGGCAGAAAAGAAAGCTCACATACTTTGGTAAAATTCAAGTAATAAAATCACTTCTTTTGCCAAAATGTACATACCTTATACATTCTTTAACAATATACTTAATCATGTAAAGACTCAAATCGAATCTGTTTTTTACCACTTTCTATGGAACTCAAAACGAGAGAAAATAAAACGAGCAACATTAATAGGAGAAAAAAGCTTGGCGGATTACAAAATTTAATGACAGATCTTAACTCTTATATATACTCACTAAAAGTAAAATGGGTGATATTATCTCAATATCTTTGGTAAAAACAGTCTGATATTTTACACATAACTCAAATAATTTAAAGGGGCATGCCCTTGAACTGCTGTGTTTGTCACTTGTAAAACCAATTATTACCGAAAAGTTAAAGAAGAATGTCCGCTTAAAAATATATTAATATCTTGTTTCATATACGCAATAATGTGTACTATAAGATATACATGCAGTATATAGTAGATAAGGAGATGGACTGTTTACTGTTATTGATCACTTCTTGCGACGAGGAGACAGACACGGCGAGTGAATGGGATGATGCGTGTTGAATTTACATGTTTGAATTTTGTTTTAAAACGAGATAATAAAATAATGAAAAAATAAACAATACAAAATAAAAGGATTTAAAATAATCAAAAGAAAAACAAACTCTGGATTACCTGCCCCTGACACTACGTGGTACACTACTAATTATCGAAGGAATAGTGGGCAGGGAACCAGACTATTATATGAGGTACTGCTCCGTTAGGATATTGTATAGTGACGCAGTGGTCGGGTCCATTTTTACGGTGTAAAACCGTTGCCAAATTGTCATTGGACATGTAGGCTGACTACATTATTTACAAATTTCAATAAGTACATCAACTTTCGGCGTAGCGCAGTTGGTAACGATGATTTCTGACGATACTCTATTGATGTGAAAAGAACTGTGTGAGACCGCGAATTAGAACTTTTTCGTAAATTATTTTCTATTTCTTTATATCTTTTTTTAAATATCGTCAATTCTGTTTTTGTAAGGAATATACTAGATCAAGTGTTTATATTATTATCATCATTTTTATCGTTTGGCATATCTTTGAAGAATAGTCTTAGACATTTCGTCGTAATTCTGGTAATTACGATTGGTTCGCAATTAAAAGTCCACCTATTTTCAGTCAAATTTAGCTAGTTGGCCTTCAGATAAGTTTGCACGAAATACTTGTGCGCGGTAGTAATACTTCAAGTACTTTTGTACTACACACTTGACGTTACACAGGACAATTTTATATTATGCATTCTATTTCTTTACAGTTTACTTCTAAAATATTATAACGAACCTACCTGTGTACTACAATTAATTTGCGTCTGGTATGAAGTTGAATAAAGTTTCCTTTTAAAAAGGAAAGGCTTGGCTGGTTGTTGCTGATAAAAGTTAGTTCTGATACCATAACTAAATTGGTTCATTTTATTTCGTCTTGTTATGGAATTGTCCTCTTTCAAAGTCAACAGGTAGTCTGAAACATCGGCATATTTTTCTATTTATAGATTTTCCTATAATTCATCGTACTGTACACAAGTTTTAAATTGCATCAGAGAAAGCGTTTCGCAAGTTAAATTATAGTAGGGGTGTATTTCATTAATTAATTAATCCTCCGCTTATTACCTTCAGCAATTATGCTGATAATTAAACAAAGAGCTAGTAAAGTAAAAATAATTGAGACTGCGTTAATATATCTTATCTTTTCGTGCCTTAACGGTTGATGGAACATGCCGATTTATAGTGAAACACCCCGATTTTACAATGAAATCGCAAATGTGTACATCAAAATCACGTGACAAAATTATTGGCGGCAATAGCGTTCCGCAGGTTTCATTATAGAAGGGGCTTCCTTAAATTCTCTTGAACAATCCTCCGCTAATATGTCTTTCAGTAATGATTAAAATAATTGATTTAAATATATTGTACATAGTAACAGAAAAAATAGACAGTTTTAAAATGTGTACCTTTACGTGTAATTAATGTTAATAGAACAAACCGATCTTTAGTGAAACACCCTGATTTCATAATAGACTAGCACAGTGAAGTTGGTACACACAAGTCATGTGATACCGATTCACACAGTAAGCGTAAACCAATCACCGGACTGTTAACATATAGCTCTCAACCAATCGCCGGACTCTTAACATTTTTGTGCACTTGTACCCAGCTTTCGTATTGCATCTACCAGCATCTAGGGAACAAACGTAACCGAAAACAATACATAGGCTTGGAGCCGTAGCTCCAAGCCAAAAAGAAACGAATAAGGGAGACAACCGGTGAGGTTCGAACTCGCGATAAAATTTTTGC
Organism: Lutraria lutraria; assembly: GCA_964023205.1. Lineage (NCBI taxonomy): Eukaryota > Metazoa > Mollusca > Bivalvia > Venerida > Mactridae > Lutraria > Lutraria lutraria. The sequence continues at coordinate 29,903,333 of OZ026846.1, read as the reverse complement.
CCCTGAGCAATTCTAAAGGCTTTACCAACTGCGCCAACCAGACATCTTCAATATCATTGCTAATCTATAATACCATATTTGTTTCTTATAAACCCATTTTACCTGTTCAGACAATGGATGTAAACTTTTGTGAAACGTCACCATCGCATTAGTAATTATGTTTTCTCTATCTTATCTATAACGGGTACTTGGTTTACCTGTAACACCTATATATTAGTATTGATGAGACTAATCCCTCATTAGCATGCAACTTTAAATCGACTATAGATGGACAAACACGCGTATACACTTAAAACGACTAATAAAAAACTACATCCCCGGTGGGATTCAAACCCACGACCTCTGGATTAGAAGTCCAGCGCGCTATCCACTGCGCTACGGGGACGTATCAGAGTATTAATTACATGTAATGTGGAGTATTGACATCACGTTATTCATTACGTGCAAGCAGGTAGTTGTATCTAAATACAACTACCTGGTGCAAGTAATATTATCGAAATCTTTTAATAACAGGTCAAACTGTAATGAATCTATGCAAAATTCAAAGTACTGAAAGTACTCTCGGACTTGATTTTTACCATACGAGGCAAAAGAGAGAAATGTGTACCCACATCGTTCGAGCCCATACAAATAGTTAAACATTTAAAATTACGGACAGATTTTTCATTCATATTGTAATGCAGATCATATGCATGTAGGTAAATGACATACGCTAGGGTTTTACTATAGTCACTTTGCTAAACTTTAAAAATGAAAAAACCTGATATTGGAAAGTTTAATGGTTAGCACATAAATTGAAGACGATTTAATTGCATTAAAACTATTGTACACAAACTAGTGACCAACACTTCAGTAACAGTAAATACAAACACTGACTCTTCTGGTTTTAACACAACAGAACATCGTCGCATTGAACACATTCAGGGTCACTCAAATCAAAAAGGTCCTGACACAGTAGAGTAAGACTTATATGACCTATAGTTAGCCCGATGTTGCATGAAATTCAGACGTGATTATGTAATTCTAAATAATCTGGCTTAAAAGGAACTCTTAAACTGTATTTTTTAAAGGCACGTATCCAGTAATTTACGTTCGTATATAGCGACTCGAATTATTATTCGTAAGCCGCAGTTAAAACATTCAACCTTCGATGTGTACCTGACATGAACTCATTCAATAAATCAAACTCCCCACACCGGTTACGCTTTGCTACTTGCCACTGGGGGAGTGAGTCTATAAATAGCGATTCCGTCATCAAACTAACACTAGTTGGTGTGAATATCACGGAAATACGATTAGATGAGAATTCGCTTTGTATTATTAAGAAATGTTAGCAAGGCACAAAACACATACATCGATGGTAGATTGTTGCAAATGCATGAATACGTCCGTAGATATGTTTCTGAACTATCGAACGAAAACCGAAAGTAGAACTACTTTTACGGCATGATATTTTATTGGACAGTGAATACGCGGTTTTATTTCTACGCATTTAAATATACCATTTAGTTGCGTACTATTTCTTTTATGCGGCATTCTTTTGACCAAGCTGTTATGGAGTCCAGCGACAAAATTTTGGTCAACGATTACAAAGGACTTGATTTTGATAAAAAAGTCCAAAAATGTGTACATATTTTATACAACGTTCTTGTGTAATGAAGTATAAGTAATTCGAATAAAAGTACTAATGATTCAGTCGTATTTTACATACAGTAGCAAAATGTATTACCTATATCGTCAACACACTAGAAATTATAACATCACTAACAGTTCATCTCATAAGGTTATTAAAGAATAGAATAAAAAACTTTATCTTATCTTTCATGACCTATTTTTGCTTTTCAGTTGTTTATGGTGTTCAACTCATAGTATTTGAATGCCTAAAAAGATAACCAAGTTTCGAAATAATGCTTTTCCACCGTGAAATTAAAAGCAATTAATAAATGATTAAATGTATATTTCTAATTAACATTATATCTGTGTCAATTTATTTAATGCTTGTATAAATCATACGTCTGATTGAATTCATCCATTATTTTTTTGCTTAAAATGTTTCTATTATAATATGCCATGATCATGCAAAGTTTAAAAAAAATCTCTCCATATGTTTTCATTTTGCCTATATATTTAATAGTAAAATTACTAAGATGCGAAATAGCAACTATCGGATAGTATTACGTCTTTAAGATGCACATATTCAATTATCCATGATAAAAATCGAAAAAATATTATTATACTGACTAAGTGATATATGTGGTTTTAATCAAGATATATTATTACAATGGGAGTTTTTCGGTATATATTATATCAGTATCTACGGAAGTAACAATGCTCATTTTAGTACCGATGGATTCGGAAAATTGTTGGCTGGATAATGGGCTACATGAAAAAAATCGAAACATGTGATAACTTAAATAACCTTCGTGCTAGGTTGACGAAATTTGGTACATGAATTTCAGAATATGTACACCAATAGATGGCAATATTGAGATAGTGAATGTATACCTAAGCATGAATATCCATTGACTGTACAGTTCCTAAGTCAGGATTTCTCCCAGTCAGTGCTGTGTTGCGAGCAACACCAGTGACTACAATGTGTACACCAAGGTCACGTGATACTCACATCAACCTGTGTAACATCGCGCTTTCAATGCTGGAAAAGGAACTTTTTTTAACCTCTGAACTTCAACGAAAACAATGAACTGTCATAATCTACTGCTCAGGTAGCGATGCCAATAAAGTGCCGAGTCTTTATCTGGTCATTCATGTTACTATTTAACAGCGTGTTAATGAACGCTACAAAATCTGTACAGCGTAAGTTACCCATTTATGTATATGCGAGACAAGCTTAAATACTTGTATCCACTTACCGGGCCGGATAATTTCAAGAAAATCTTTCTCTAAATCCTTTGTATCTTAATAACAGTGCCATGCACAAAATGTGTCCAATTGTTGAAGGTTTCAACGGTCAAAGCTAAAAACTGCAGCTATGTCTTTGATCAATGTAAAATTATCGCCCATATTGTAATTGAGAAACGAAAGTAAAGTATGCATGTGTATTATGACGTCATGCAACTCGATTACCTTATAAATTTTGATGTAAATAAATGGTTATGAAAGTGTACAAAATAACCACATACAGTGCTAAACATAAAATTTGCAATGATTCTTCATTAGTCCATCTTTGTTTGATCTCATGATTAAATGAAATCGAACGCCACTATTTTCCCGACTTTTAACCACCGCGTATGTAGAAAAATCAAGATTTTGATGATTATGCGTCTTAGGATAGAGGCTAGTTTTAGATTGATGACGCAGCCGCTATTTATAGAATGCCAGTGACTTGTCTCATATGGAAAAAATCAAGTTCCGACAGTACTTTCAGTACTTTGATGTATATACGTCTCTGTTTATATGAATAATTTAGATCATGTTAATTTTCAAAATATAATTACAAATATATATATAAGCCGGCAAGTGATAAAATTAGGGTCATAAAATGATATTTATGACTATGTATTTTATAACCAACGACTACGTATTTAACCGTCGTAAATTTCTGGATATACCAAATTTGTCGAAGATATTTTGTATAGAAAAAATGTAGCTTGGCCGTCAATAAACAGATACTGAAATGTTTCAGTTAAATTACATAAATTGTAAATTTTAGGGTAATATTTTCCATTTAAATCTTTTTCCATTTGATGTAAATATCTTTTGTATTTTTCTGTATTTGAATTGTCAGGAATTGAAAGTATATACTTCAGACCAATTGGCATTTAACTAACGGCCTCTGATAAACTGGTGTTTAGTTGTTGCTGGAATATTAACTGATGGACCATAGCAGCAACATACTGCAGTTTCAGGCGTTTTATGTCTTTCATTTTGACAAAAGAATTACTACAGTAACACTTCTTTATCTCGGGGAGTCATCGGGCCAGACATAATGCTCGAGATAAGCCTGGTGCTAGTTACAACTGGTTTTTGTTTGTTGAATAAAAGATCAATTGAGTACTAGTATATTGCGTATCATTACGTCTCGCTAAAGCGACCATAAACAAGTTGTTGAATATCTGACTTGATGTAGCAGGTGTTTGATTGTTGTTGTTGTAGTTTGCTGTTAACATGAACATACATTTTAGTAGAAAATATGTATGTATATACTCGTATATACATGTTTAAGCTGGACGTTACAAGGAAGTCGACAATAAAAGCCTTTGGCTATTAACATACATGTATTAACGACATACACATATTGACTAATTCAATTCGACATTTGAAATGTTAACTGCTAACTTCATTTATTTATGTATCACAAGATATTTTAATTAATAATGAAATGTTACATAAAGTATTTTCTTTGTAAAATAACGTATTATATTACTTTGTCATTATTACTATTTTCATGCCTAAGTGAGATTCTATTTTAGCACTTTAGACTACTTAGAATATACATCTGATATTATTCTATCACTTTATCTATTTTTCTGAATTTGTCATTTAAAAAAATCACTGGAACTAAAAAACGTCGATAAAAAGATTTTATATCAATTCAATATGTAGCCACGCGTACGCATTATACACATTCATAATGGTCGCAGGGACAACAGCGATAACCGATATACAAGCAAAATATCGATCGTCTGCTGAATTACAACAACAACAACAACAAGAATGATAAATTTCTAAATATAAGTAAAAAAGAACCTAAATTATGACGTTCTAAATTCTAATTTAGAATAACAAAATATACATCATTTAAAAGGTACTTTTAATATCTGTAAAGAACCCTTTCCACCTAAGGGTTAACTTTGAGTTGTTATTCTATTTAAAATTCAGGTTAAAGATATCCATGTTTGGTCATTTATCCGGATTATATATAGGCAAAGAAGGAAAAAATCACTATCACGGTGGTGTAATATATCTGCAGTTATGACGAGCTAAAAATTAATTGAAATACACGAAAACAATATCAAAGGATGCGTAAGACATTAAAGATTACTGAACTTTTTGCACCTAAGAGATGGTTTGTCTAGTTATTTTGTTATTGAGAGAAATGTATGCAACTCCTTCTTATTTCTATATAGAAAAATGAGGGCTATCGATTAACCGCTTGAGGAGAATTCTTCCACATGGCAAAGATTCATCTTGGGATTGTCCTCTTTCATTTAATATGCAAATCAGCTGTGACGATATGCAAACTAGGTGATAGCTGTAATTTCCAAAGCCAGTTGACGAACGCTTTGCGAAGACTTTCCGATCAATTAACGCATTGACGCGAATTTTAACAAATGATGGACGAAGCATTATTCGTCAAATAGTTTTTAACATGCTCAAAGAAAGATTCAGAGCGTAACACAGTTGCATACATGATAATCACATAAGTCGGTGTTTAGCCTACCTTCTTAAAGCCGCGGTCAAATTTACGGTCACGCACGTAGTTGACCGTAGTAAGAGGAAACCGCAGTTGACTATGTTGAAAATTTCTCTACAGTCGGCTTGGATACAAAGACCTACGGACACCGTAGTTCGAACGGAGTTGACCCTAGCTGACCGAAGTGCTTATCGTAGTTGACTTATTAATATGACACAACCATTTACACTACGTCTAGCACTACGCTCATCTAGGGCTTACTAGCTATGGTTGGACTACGGCTTAAGGTACGGTTAACTAGGATCAAGTAGGGCTAAGTATGTTTACAAGTAGATAACCATAGTTTATCGTAGTTACACGCAGTTCTCCCTAGTTAACCCTGGTAATTTTACACGTAGTTAAACATAGTTGGCCGTACTAACACGTAGTGACACTACCTGCGTGACCGAAAATGTGACTGCGGCTTTAGAGAGATATCCGTTTTTGCGGAATCTCAAGGGAGTTAGTAATACATTTCGTTTTTTTTATTTGAAATTCCGTATGATCAGCAGAATGTCTCGACTGAGAACCTGTGACTGTTCTCAGCCACCACTATCACAAAATTACAAAATATAATTATACAATATAACTTCGTAATTACGAGCATCGATATATCTCGAGCACTAGGCTTATCTCGAGTAGATTTTGAAGACCTTGAAGACCCGTCATTTTTGTTTGTTCTTAGATGTATATAAATTTCATCGTTATCTAGAGTACAAATCGTGGTCCCTTGGCTTATTTTTAAGCGTTAAGAAAGATCAGCAAGTATTGCATCTATAACAATCTAGCTTGTCTATAACTTATGCAAAGCGAAATATAAAGATATGAAAACGACACATAGAAGAAGAAACATATGTACAAAACATCCTACCTTCCCCAAGATACTACCCTTCCACAAATTACCAAACCAATAACCAACTCGTCACCATAAAGAAGGGGGATAACTTGAACGGAATGATAATGATGCTTATCAGAATTATCTTTTAGTAAACATTGAGATAATATTTCAAGAAATTCCTCATCAAATCTTTTTAACAGTATCGCGACACAAAACCAGACTGACTCGTGACAGAATAGTTACATTGTTACAATAAGTATTTTTGGCCTCTGGTGTTCCCTCTTCAATCATGCATAAAGTAGATAATGCAAGGAAAACAAGATGGCTTGGCACTGTAGTCCGCTCGCATACAAACCAATTCCAAGGTTTCACAGAGTGCTGGAAAAAACGGCGCAGTTGCTGGTGGAGATTCTACAGTTCGTGAAAAGCTTATATTTTCCCCTTAGACTGGCGTATGTTTCATAATATTCGGTGAAGAAATAAAATACTTACGACTATTTTCGTTTTCTAAGCGGAGCAAATGTTTACAATTTCGTCTTGGATTAGATGCCTTTAGTGACGACAGAATCACGTGGTATTGCTACACTGATAGTTGCAATGAATAAGTTGACTATAAATTAAAACGTAGTAAGATACTGTGTATTGGTTTCAGATACAACTTAGTATCACTGTGATTTATTTCTTGTTTCAGATGAAGAAAAGCAGTATGGTCAGGTGGCTCGTGCTAAAAGAGCTGCGAACATAAAGGCACATGGAGTAAGCAGTTTTACCTTTTTTGTTCTATTATAAACTAGGAATGAATTCAATTCTATAACCCAGAGTCTGATCAACGAAATGGGAACTTATAGGCGGACAGTTTGTTTTAAAAGAAAATACTACTTAGTAGAAATCAATCGAGATTCGGACCAGTAATTCCGATACTCGCTAATATTTCTAAAGTTTCACCTTCAAATCAGTTCTTTCTCTATCGGTTTTAGGGGATCAACGTGTGATTTTAAACCATTTCATAAATGCGCAATATTGCTTCCTTTTGTTTCATTGTCCACTCCTTAATTCTTGACTTATCTTTAACTAGAACTGGATGGGTGTTTTAATTTTTTATAACGCAATGCCTTCGTGACCTTGACCTTTGATCTAAAAATCCTGTAAAGATAATCATGAGGAACCAACATATAAAGTTGATGATTGTATGTGGAACCTTTTTTGAAGTTTATAAAGGTGTGAAAAAAGAAGAAATTAATTGTGCGGCAATTATGGACCCATTCTTATTGAATATTGACGCTTTAATGACGAAAGCGTTGATTATCCAATTTGCTATCTTGTTCAAAAGTATACATATCTTCGGCATCTCAGTAAGAATGATCGTGGAATTGTTTTTAAAAACGCTTTCTAAGTCAAAATAACCATAAAAGCTATAACATAGCTATCATCTCCATCCTTTCGAACACATACATTATAGCTCTCAATTCTACGTTTCACCTATTCCGGCTCACATTTGTATAGTGTTGTGAAACCACTACATGTTAGTAAAAACACATAAATACATTCATTAGAACAGCCTATCCTTATAATGTCAAAATTCTTTGATGTTCTAAAAACGGCTATATCTTTGAAATACCAATTTAACATATACATGTAAAGTTATGTTCTGATTAATGACTGGTCCGATATTACGACTGACTCGTTTTCATACCATTTATTTCCACTTCGAAATTACTATATGTCCGCTAAGTACTGTGCATTATAAACATGAGCAGAATTTTTTTTTATTTCAGACGTGAACATGATACATTATAAAATATACACAAATACATCATGTATATACAAATCTTAACATGGTCGTCTTAGCATATAAATATTCCATTGAAAAAAATCTAACTATAATTGGTGAGAATTTGCTTCATAATGATGATAATTCAACAACTTACAGAGGTAAAATATTTGTAAGTCAGCTTAACAAATCTGTATATCAAAAGATACATTCCAGCTAACTTGTGCACAAAGATCATGAACTAAGATTGATGTAATAAAATGTAAAAGTTATTATGTTCCAATTGATCAAATTACTTAGATCGTATAGCATAACATATAATATCGTGTCCTTTTATGGTCCAGTAAACAAAGTACCAATAAAATGTATCATCTGAAATATAGATTAACTTTGATTTCTCACCAGAGTACATTAGTACATAAATTAGCTCTATATGATGACAAACAGTCCGTGAGGTTGTGTGCGATAAGATTAGTTAATGTTGTGCGACAATACATAATTTTTATACGTTTATGGTCCAGTAAACAAAGTATCAATAAAATGTATCAACTGAAACATAGATTGACTTTGATTTCTCACCGGAGTACATTAATTATATGACAAACATTCCATAAGACCATGTGCTATATCATTAGTTGATTTTGTGTGACAATGCATATACAGACAAGTTTATTGCAATAAATATATTCTTCAGTGACAAATTGTCGATTTTATACCTCTAGTCAGACTTGCACTCGTTGTTGTGACCTGTGAAAAATTACCAAAAACGTATTGAAAAAGCATGACTTAAACGATGTACCTGTTTATATTTACATTAAAATAAATCTACATTCCTTGGTGAAAAAGTTTTTAGTAATTTTTAAGTGTTCAAAAACAAGTAGATTTATAGTTTGTCAAATGTATTGTTCATCAACTTTGGTAAAAGTATGTGCAGCTTCGTAGATATAGTAGCCGGAAATGGGAAATATTTTAGCGCATGAGCACTGCCGACAAGAACGACAATCTCCCAAGGGAGACTACTTAGTTATAGGAAAAGGTAAACTGGTTCCCGTTGATTTATGTGTACAAAGCACACAGGTATGGCCTAAAATTTCCAGGACGCTGATTGGTCAATTTCGATCGGAATCCAGGCAAAATTCTGCCCGTGGGATCTATGGAGACCTTACATTATCGATGAACATTTCGCGCGTAATTCAAATAATAGATAAAGATAACGGAACTGGATAGTTATTTTCTGATCTCAATGTTTTAATGCACATTTACAAATTATAAATACAAACTGATGAGGGCCTATCACATCGTTAGTATTGTGTTGGTATTATTCAAATGATCAACTTTTGTATATACATGCGCTCATTCAGTTGGATTTTTATCCTTTAATTCAAGTCGTGAAAGTCATGTCATTTCATTAATTTCCTAACCCACACTACTTCTGAATAATTCTATTATTTTATAATGTTTAAAACTTATATTAATCATTTTAGAAAATGTGTAGATATGTTTCTTTAAAAGATACATTTAACTGACCAATTCAGTGACCTTTATAGTTTTATTATCCCATGCATTAATTAGCTACTTAACATAGAACGCTGGGCTATATATATTGAATTGGTATAAAATCTTTTTTACCGACGTTTAAAGTCCCAATGACATTTTCAAATGACAAATTCAGAAAAATAGTTTAAGTGATAAAATAATTTCAGAAATATATTCTAATTACTCTAAAGCGCTAAAATAAAATCGAACAAAAATATTAATAATGACAAAGTGATACAATACGTTATTTTACAAAGCATATACTTTATGTAACATTTCATTATCAACTAAAATATCTTGCATACAAAAAAACATAAAGACAACTTCAATGATGCCCCTGGTAGAAATGTGCTATTATAATTATATACTGACATTGATTGCCTCATGTTAGTACTTTTTCATTGTTTTACATACCGAAAACTTAAATTACGCATCAAATAGAGCGGTCATATGAAACTAACACGCCTGGCTGCATTTAACTTGTCAACTTCAAACGTCATGGGAATTGAAGCGTGACATAAGCGCATAGTCGCATTATTGGTTTTCGGCCGATACTCGTTGAGGAGAATTATTCAGTATGAATGCCGGAATCTCCGTCTTTTCGGAGGCCCGGGGACTGTACTGGTTATTTCATTTCTGTGACCCGGAGGTTAAACTGGTTCCCGTTTACTCAGCCTGTACAAAGCATTTGGTGCACGGCAGCATTTAACGGGAACCAATTTACACGGAGGTCAAAGTTTCCGTTTTTTCTTCTTTGTTTACTTTCACATTGAACAGATATAGGCCTTCACATATGTATTGTACAGATTTCACAACTGTATTCTAAACAAGAAATTATTATTTTTCTAGGTACTAATGAACATACCCATGGAAAGCGTTAATGCAGTAGATCATAATGCTTATTGCTGTGCTATAGATCATCCATGCTGCGATGATTAGGTAGGTATGACTACTGTGAAATATCAAAGTATTGTAAGTACACGTGGTAACTGAACATACACTGACCTACACTGTCACATGGAATGGAAACTAGTTTAACGACTGCATGGCGGGTTTAGAAAAACTTAGTTCTTTGATCCACATCAAAATTTATCCGCGCGGAGTAAATTAGTTGTATTTATATGCTCGAGTGCTTATCAGTTGTTGTTGTTGTTGTATTTATCTATTTTATAATTTATATACGTGGATAAACAAACAAAAACTAATAAGGGTCAAACGGAATGACTCAGCATCATAACAAGCAAACATCACAATTAATTTTGTCTACAGCTTGTTTATGACGTCTGTAACATTTTCAACATTTCATTGTTTTGCTTTTTTCAATGGCTTTGGTGTCGTCATGATGTCATGGTGTCGTAACGGACCACACGGGACTCGATCGCCTATAATTTCGTCAACCAATAATATGAAATTCCTTTGTAACACTAACTTCATCATTATTTATGCTTGACAATATTTAATTCACATAATTGTGAGAAAAGGCAATATTTCCAAAATCGGTCCAAGAAAGTAAAAGTGAATCAATAAAAAGGGTCTGAAAATTCCATTCTGTGCGCCATTATTTGCTTTGTTCAATGCACATATAATCTGAAAATTATAATTTGACACAAATATAAATATATGAAAGAATACGTTGCGGACGACATTGACATACACTACTATATATACAACTGCTGTAAATATATATTCCTTAATATAATAGTTACGCTTCAAAATTTATTTCCAATGACACAAGGTTGCGAAGATGACCTTTGTTTAGGTCATATGCATCACTTGCAATATATTTTGTTAGGAAATTCCCAAGTGTACTTATATTCGCTCTTCTGAATAAATATCTTGTACTAAAATGAAATAATATTTGCTCATTTTTGGCGAAATTCATGGTATGTGAATTGTGTTATATATTTATGTATTTGTTATGTTTACTACCAAAACCGAGAATGTAATTAGACTTAAAGATTGTTGTTGAAAAAAAAATCATCTTTCTTTACTTGTGGAATGGTGTTTTTTCACAGGTGCAATACCATGCAATTCGATATACATCACATTACACTACATATTATTATGCATCATTATATATTACAGCTATCTTAATGAACGTTTTACTTAAAATGAAATAAAAACAAAGATGTGTACAGTCAGGCATGTTTAAATTAATACACAGGTGTATGTAGTCAAAGCACGTGTAATGGAATACACAAAATTATAGTGAAGCATTTTGTTTGCAATAAAAAATTGCATGTAGACATGCCTTGGCTGAAATATACAGATGTAAGCAATCATGTTAAACCAGTGATTCTTTTTCGTCTTACTCTCATGGTAATTTGTTTTCTAAAGCATTGTCTAAAGCAAGATTATTTTAATTAATTGAGTGCAAAAAACAAACGATATTATAGCCTTAAGCACGACCCTGTCAAACTTACATAAAACTCATTGTAATAATTTTATATTACTGAGCGCACACACTGATGTCACTTGTTTTCTTAGGCCAAGCTTGTTTCACAAAGACAAGAAAAAGAAAGTGTGCACTTTGTTGGAAAGAAAAATATATATACTTTAATAAGCACAATATAGGCACATGTGGTATCAAATGTGCTCGTCGCATGATGTTTTATTTGTAAATGAAATTTCATAATCATCAGTTGTTTTGTATTTCCACAGGACGAATTGCGATTTGCACTGATTGGATGACAATTTTGCATTGCATAGAGAACGTAACAAACTTAGTTTCATACACACCAGTAACGAAATGAAAATGCATGATAAAGTCAGTTGAGAGCATGTCTATTTTTGGCGTGTCGTAAAACAAGAAATGTAAATGATACCAATTGAAGTAGTTCTAATCAAAATATCAACAAAAGTTTGTTTAATCATTGCATGGAATAAGGTGTAAAATAATATTTGTATCTGGTTACCAAACCGACCCCAATTCCCCCCGCTACCCTTGACTTTTAATTAAGGCCGAGGAAAGGTAATTTCACTTTCTTACTTTTTAACCTTCCCTGAAGCTTTCAAGCGAGTAAAAAAGCACAGACCTCCCTCCCCTGTTACTTATGACAATGTAACCTGAAACAAATACTTTTTAGTCCTAACTTGCATTCATCATTATTGGACAGAATAAAAATAACTTCTCAGACTCAGTACGATTGGAGAAGGTGTGATTGAATTCAAAGGAATTATCGCGCAAATTTTGTCTTCAGTACTTGAAAACATTAAAGTATTTGAATTCATGCAATTCATTTTCTACTTGATTGGATTCTTTCAACTGTAAAAGTACAATCCCGGGGCAGGGGTATTGAAATATGTCATGAACCTTTTGGGTAATCTGGCGTTATCTGCCCTTGACATTACGTTTCGGCGTCATGCCGGGAACCAAAGTAGGCAGGGATCCATACCACCCTCCAAGGTCTTCTTTCAGATTGAACGTAACATTTCGAAATACCACATAACAATACACAACACAAAACAACTCAACATTACATTACATAAGACTTACCAATTAAGGGTTGAATCTCTCAATGGTGACTGTTACTCTAACTGTAATGTTGAATGTTAACTATAAGTAACATATCTATAAAGTGTGACCGAAGTACCTATCTGAAACTCACTTAAACTCAAATCAAAATAATTACAGTAAATACATCAAAACTGAGTCTATGAAAAATACTACATGCAGACAAATAAGCAAATAACCACCGCATGGACTATCAACTAAACTGCAACATAAGGAAACAAACATCCTAACAACTCAATCTAAAGGTTCTGGCTTCCAGTGTGCACCTTTTTCAAACCAAGAAGTCCCATGACAAATACCGACCAAGCATTAAAAACAATATGAAAGGTAGTTCAAATAATCATAAAACATGGATAAGCTTAACAGAGTTGTCTCCCTTAAAGAGGTGAACAACGGGTAACAACAATAACATATTACTTCCCTAAGACCTTAGGACTGGTTCAAACCAACCATGTTGCATGCTTTCCTGCTCCGAAATATGAAGTTCCGTCATTTGTCCAATATGTCTTAGGTCAATTCCTATCCAAGTCTGTACAATACAAAGTTCACATAACAACTTACCATCTGACCGTTCATATGTAAACTTACATACTAACATAAATAACTGCAAAACTTCTACATGTGAACCTATGCTGAAATTTTTTTCAGGTACTTCTCTGTTCAGTCAGTTATGCTGTTAACATATCAATACTGTTCCCTTTCTTTATACTTCTCAAAAGATGTTTTTGTATGCAAACTGTTGCTCTCCCTTGGACTGAACACGACATCGTAATAAATATACAATTCAGTAAATTTTAGGAAGATAAAAGCAAAACAAAATTACATTTCAAAATACATTTCACAAATCAACTGGTTACTTCATGATGGCTACTAAGATTCTGTGTGCCACGTCTGTATCTACTTGGTCAAAAAACTCTAGCTTTAATCTTTTGGTCATTTGGTCTAGGTATCAAATAGCTCATAAGGTTGTCTTGATATCTAACCGGTGAAATACTTTCTCTAAAGGAACGTCTTGGGTTTAGGCGGTGTCTTCGGGTCTGGTAGTTCTTTTGTTACTGATTCTGTTCAACCTCTGTTTCGTTTTCTAATAGGCAAATTGCACCTTCCACTGTTTCATCAGTCTCTATACCTTCTGTTCCGGGTATCAAATCAGAAGGAATACGTATCTTTGGATCTGTATCATCTGTACTCATTATAATTGTTACTGCAAATCTCGCCTCCATTTGTACGTGATTGTCTGCGTGACCATCAACGCCTATGCTACTCTCAACTGTACTATTCAAATCAGCATCTCGCGTTGTTTCTTCTTCCATATCATCACTATGGCCGTCTATGATACTTCTGTAGTGTCTACCGCTTCTGTTGGACTGTTATTTGATGATATCACTGCTCCTACATTATGATGAAATTGATGTTGACAATATTATATCTTGCATTTAATCTATTATTCTAAAGTGTTCGTAAAAAGGAAAATGAGAAATGATGATAATAGAAATAAAAGCCCACAAAGGTGGTTTCATAGATAATGTAAATAGAGAAGATGAAGTTATCATGTAATTTCCGTTATAATAGTTATTCTGATCTAGAATATATATATATATATCAACTGCAAAAAAGAATACACAATATTATGTCAGTCTAAAAAAGAACCCAGAAATAAACATGTGTCAAAATAAAAAATCAAAGCTCTGAAGGTACTGCTGTTGTTCGGAACTACAAAGCAGTCAAAAGTTGAATTTATTTGTTGGGTGAGTTTTTGAATCCGAACGATAGTTCGCACATGAATTTCGATGCAGACTTAAGTACTACTAACGCTTTTCTACACCCGCTATGCAGTTGTTAAAGCTGTTCCCGTTCCATGTGCTTTCAGTACTTTGATTTATGATTCCCATCTGATCACAAAAAGTAGTTAAGCAAATAGCATAATATCATATAGTCTACATTACCTGCCTCTTTGTATACTCAACTTTTGCAGAATGTAATATCTCACACATGAAGACACACTCGAAGAAAAAGTTACACGTTATAAGCATTAAGTCAATCGATTACAATTTCCCGATGAACCACTTTTTTTAAATATCTGGTTGACACACAGTTATCATCGCATCGTCCATGAATTCAATGATGACTTCTATACGTTTAAAATAGAAGCTAGGAACCAGACAAATTAGCATATAAAGCACGAGGATTATTACGTCATCCTTCCTTGAAATGTGTGTACTGATAGTAAATATTGTAGTTATCCGAGTGACAGGATTGCTTAGATTTTTTACGACTGTCTAGTATTGCTCGTTTACGATATTGAATAGCCATCTGATTTTGACTTATATGCACGTAATATTTGAATTTGTATTTATGCCATTGAACTGAAAAAAATGGAACTATATTCGTAGGCGAAAGGTTAAATTAATGGAAGCTGTTCGGTATGCAGGATTTCAATGAAAACTGAGCGATTTCTGAAATACGGTAATAACTTTATTATTCGTACCGAACAACAAAAATAATAATAATATTTAACAGATTGTACCAATCCGGTGAATTTCCGGCGACCTGGACCAATTGTAATTTTGAATCAGCTAATTCATCGATAAAAAAGCAAAAAGGATGGGGCTGGCTAAACACCCTTGTTTGAGGCCTATAGTACAATTTATATATTCAGTTTGAGCACCATTACAAACTACACTTGCTTTCACACATGAATACATACTTCGTAGTGCCACATACAATTTACCTTTGCCACCTTTGGCGATTATTTGTTTCCATAAAAGATTCCTATCGATTGTGTCAAACGCTTTCCGGAAGTCGACGAAACAAACATAGAATTTACCACCTTTACGTGATAGGTATTTATCTATGAAGGCTCTGAGAACAAAAGCATTGTCTACTGTAAAGTAACCAACTCGAAAACCACTTTGTGCTTCGGAAATTTTAGAAGACATGCGCGAAAAAAAGTTCAATCTGTTAAAGAGTACTGATGTATATATTCTAGCCAGAATGTTTTGTAGTGAAATTCCCCTGTAGTTATTCACGTCTTCCACGTTGCCCTTTTTGTGTATTGTAATAATATGTGACTCACCCCATGATTTTGGATATTCACCTCTAGTGAATAGTCTATTGAATAGTTTACATAACACCGGAAGTAATGTATCCAGACCATAGATGAAGAATTCAGGAATTAATGAGTCCGGTCCTGGAGCTTTCCCTTTGTGTAATGCCTTAACTGCACGAATCACCTCATCACCATATATTTCACTGTTGAACAAGAACGATTCTGCTTCATCACTTGGTTCTACGTTTATTTCTTAAATGCTCGAACCATTCGTCAGTTATATTGTTGGTACATTTCCGAGATGATGTTGTCATATGTTTCAGTTTCGACCAAAAAGCTTTTGGATTGTTCAGTGAATGTAACAATGAGTTTATTTTCGATTTATAAAAAGCCTTTTGTTTATTATTGCACATTGACTTGAACTCCTGGCGTTGATTTAGGTATAATGCGAGATCAGCATCCAACTTCGAGCTTCTGTATCTCCTAAGATACGAATATTTCATTTTCTTCTTCAAATCTGCACTCGGCATCAAACCATTGCGGTTGATTTCTTTAACTGTTTCTAGCAGTATGCTTTTAACAGTTGAGAGCGAAACGTAAGTACTGGTGGATAATCGGAGTCCCTTGCAATGCTTGATACAGGACACATGAGATATCTGTAGTCTTATTATAGATCGCCGGCGGACTTGTAGCTCCATAGTTCACACCCGTAAAAGGCCTTGGGTAGCACGGTTGAAATGTATATCGCCATATGAGATTTAGCAGTGAATGACTCTGGTCAGATCCTTTGGCTACTAAAACTCATATATATGGCTCTTAACTTCACACTCGCGTTGCGAACTCATTGCTCGGTTGACATAATTGTGTTACAGTCAATACCAAGGTGTGTATAACTTTCAGAAATAGGAATTCGTTCAGCACCTAAAAAAACAGCATATGTTCATCGGGCACTTGATTTGCATTGAATGGAAGAGTTGCACACCTATGAGCATTATACAGAATTCTAGCAATTACAAATGTCTAACATTCTTCGGAATTCGTTTCTGGAATATGACATTAAAACCATGTCATCGTCAACGGTTGAGGAGCACATCCGTACCCAATGTTCTCCAATTCGGAAATCAGGCCGTTAATGTAGGTTACATTCAATAATGTCGAGCTTTTCCCAAACTGGAGTGTTCCTTGAAAAACCGGAAACGGGTCGGATAACATCCCTTTGTATCGGACACGAGTCTGAACATTCTTAAACATTTCACGTAGAGCAACTGATGTGTTCCCATCTATAGGTACATGTAAATTCATGTCAAAAACCTCTTCGGTTGGATAATCGAGACTCAGTAATTCTGCCAAACGCATTAGTATAAAAGGTAACTCTTCTGGTAATTATGCTTATATAAATTTTACTAAAAATATCAACAAGAGCTATACCCCTGTAATTATCTGGGTTATTAAGATTACCCATTTGATGAGTAGGATTCAAAATTACAATTGGTCCAGATCGCCGGAAATTCACCGGATTGGTACAATCTGTTAAATATTATTATTATTTTTGTTGTTCGGTACGAACAATAAAGTTATTACCGTATTTCAGAAATCGCTCAGTTTTCATTGAAATCCTGCATACCGAACAGCTTCCATTAATTTAACCTTCCGCCTACGAATATAGTTCCATTTTTTTCAGTTCAATGGCATAAATACAAATTCAAATATTACGTGCATATAAGTCAAAATCAGATGGCTATGCAATATCGTAAACGAGCAATACTAGACAGTCGTAAAAAATCTAAACAATCCTGTCACTCGGATTACTACAATATTTACTATCAGTATACACATTTCAAGGAAGGATGACGTAATAATCCTCGTGCTTTATATGCTAATTTGTCTGGTTCCTAGCTTCTATTTTAAACGTATAGAAGTCATCATTGAATTCATGGACGATGCGATGATAACTGTGTGTCAACCAGATATTTAAAAAAGTGGTTCATCGGGAAATTGTAATCGATTGACTTAATGCTTATAACGTGTAACTTTTTCTTCGAGTGTGTCTTCATGTGTGAGATATTACATTCTGCAAAAGTTGAGTATACAAAGAGGCAGGTAATGTAGACTATATGATATTATGCTATTTGCTTAACTACTTTTTGTGATCAGATGGGAATCATAAATCAAAGTACTGAAAGCACATGGAACGGGAACAGCTTTAACAACTGCATAGCGGGTGTAGAAAAGCGTTAGTAGTACTTAAGTCTGCATCGAAATTCATGTGCGAACTATCGTTCGGATTCAAAAACTCACCCTACAAAGAAATTCAACTTTTGACTGTTTTGTAGTTCCGCACAACAGCAGTACCTTCAGAGCTTTGATATTTTTATTTTGACACATGTTTATTTCTGGGTTCTTTTTATAGACTGACATAATATTGTGTATTCTTTTTTGCAGTTGATATATATATATATATTCTAGATCAGAAGAACTATTATAACGGAAATTACATAATAACTTCATCTTCTCTATTTACATTATCTATGAAACCACCTTTGTGGGCTTTTATTTCTATTATCATCATTTCTCATTTTCCTTTGTACGAACACTTTAGAATAAGATTAAATGCAAGATATAATATTGTCAACATCAATTTCATCATAATGTAGGAGCAGTGACATCATCAAATAACAGTCCAACAGAAGTGGTAGACACTACAGAAGTATCATAGACGGTCATAGTGATGATATGGAAGAAGAAACAACGCGAGATGCTGATTTGAATGGTACAGTTGAGAGTAGCATAGGCGTTGATAGTCACGCAGACAATCACGTACAAAAAGAGGCGAGATTTGCGTAACAATTATAGTGAGTACAGATGATACAGATCCAAAGATACGTATTCCTTCTGATTTGATACCCGGAACAGAAGGTATAGAGACTGATGAAACAGTGGAAGGTGCAATCTGCCTATTAGAGAACGAAACAG
This sequence comes from Lutraria lutraria, assembly GCA_964023205.1. Taxonomy (NCBI): domain Eukaryota; kingdom Metazoa; phylum Mollusca; class Bivalvia; order Venerida; family Mactridae; genus Lutraria; species Lutraria lutraria. Next base: position 29,884,239 of record OZ026846.1, on the reverse strand, counting down.
AGGTTGAACAGAACCAGTAACAAAAGAACTACCAGACCCGAAGACACCGCCTAAACCCAAGACGTTCCTTTAGAGAAAGTATTTCATCGGTTAGATATCAAGACAACCTTATGAGCATTTGATACCTAGACCAAATGACCAAAAGATTAAAGCTATAGACGTTTTGATTAGATCTGAGGTTTTTGACCAAGTAGATACAGACGTGGCTCACATAATCTTAGTAGCCATCATGAAGTAACCGGTTGATTTGTGAAATGTATTTTGAAATGTAATTTTGTTTTGCTTTTATCTTCCTAAAATTTACTGAATTGTATATTTATTACGATGTCGTGTTCAGTCCAAGGGAGAGCAACAGTTTGCATACAAAAACATTTTTTGAGAAGTATGAAGAAAGGGAACAGTATTGATATGTTAACAGCATAACTGACTGAACAGAGAAGTACCTGAAAAATTTAGATTTTCAGCATAGGTTCACATGTAGAAGTTTTGCAGTTATCTATGTTAGTATTTAAGTTTACATATGAACGGTCAGATGGTAAGTTGTTATGTGTACTTAGTATTGTATAGACTTGGATAGGAATTGACCTAAGACATATTTGAAAAATGACGGAACGTCATATTTCGGAACAGGAAAGCATGCAACATGGTTGGTTTGAACCAGTCCTAAGGTCTTAGGGAAGTAATATGTTATTGTTGTTACCCGTTGTTCACCTCTTTAAGGGAGACAACTCTGTTAAGCTTATCCATGTTTTATGATTATTTGAACTACCTTTCATATTGTTTTTAATGCTTGGTCGGTATTTGTCATGGGACTTCTTGGTTTGAAAAAGGTGCACACTGGAAGCCAGAACCTTTAGATTGAGTTGTTAGGATGTTTGTTTCCTTATGTTGCAGTTTAGTTGATAGTCCATGCGGTGGTTATTTGCTTATTTGTCTGCATGTAGTATTTTTCATAGACTCAATTTTGATGTATTTACTGTAATTATTTTGATTTGAGATTAAGTGAGTTTCAGATAGGTACTTCAGTCACACTTTATAGATATGTTACTCATAGTTAACATTCAACATTACAGTTACAGTAACAGTCACAATTGAGAGATTCAACCCTTAATTGGTAAGTCTTATGTAATGTAATGTTGAGTTGTTTTGTGCTGTGTATTGTTATGTGGTATTTCGAAATGTTACGTTCAATCCGAAAGAAGACCTTGGAGGGTGGTATGGATCCCTGCCTACTTTGGTTCCCGGCATGACGTCGAAACGTAATGTCAAGGGCAGATAACGCCAGATTACCCATAAGGTTCATGACATATTTCAATACCCCTGCCCCGGGATTGTACTTTTACAGTTGAAAAAATCCAATCAAGTAGAAAATGAATTGCATGAATTCAAATACTTTAATGTTTTCAAGTACTGAAGACAAAATTTGCGCGATAATTCCTTTGAATTCAATCACATCTTCTCCAATCGTACTGAGTCTGAGAAGTTATTTTTATTCTGTCCAATAATGATGAATGCAAGTTAGGACTAAAAAGTATTTGTTTCTGGTTACATTGTCATAAGTAACAGGGGAGGGAGGTCTGTGCTTTTTTAGTCGCTTGAAAGCTTCAGGGAAGGTTAAAAAGTAAGAAAGTGAAATTAACTTTCCTCGGCCTTAATTAAAAGTCAAGGGTAGCGGGGGGAATTGGGGTCGGTTGGGTAACCAGATACAAATATTATTTTACACCTTATTCCATGCAAAGATTAAAAAAACCTTTGTTGATATTTTGATTAGAACTACTTCAATTGGTATCATTTACATTTCTTGTTTAACGACATGCCAAAGATAGACATGCTCTCAACTGACTTTATCATGCATTTTCATTTCGTTACTTGTGTATGAAACTAAGTTTGTTACGTTCTCTATGCAAATTGTAATGCAAAAATGTCATCCAATCAGTGCAAAACGCAACTCGTCCTGTGGAAATACAAAACAACTGATGATTATGAAATTTCATTTACAAATAAAACATCATGCGACGAGCACATTTGATACCACATGTGCCTATATTGTGCTTATTAAAGTATATATATTTTTCTTTCCAACAAAGTGCACACTTTCTTTTTCTTGTCTTTGTGAAACAAGCTTGGCCTAAGAAAACAAGTGACATCAGTGTGTGCGCTCAGTAATATAAAATTATTACAATGAGTTTTATGTAAGTTTGACAGGGTCGTGCTTAGAGCTATAATATCGTTTGTTTTTTGGACTCAATTAAATAAAATAATCTTGCTTTAGACAATGCTTTAGAAAACAAATTACCATGAGAGTAAGACGAAAAAGAATCACTGGTTTAACATGATTGCTTATATCTGTGTATTTTGTTACATCCAATGCCTGACTGCCTACGTCGGTGTATATTGTTACAGCCAAGGCCTGACTGTCTGTATTGCCTTACTGAATACATCCGTGTATTTGTTTCAGCCAAGGCATGTCTACATGCAATTTTTTATTGCAAACAAAATGCTTCACTATAATTTTGTGTATTCCATTACACGTGCTTTGACTACATACACCTGTGTATTAATTTAAACATGCCATACTGTACACATCTTTGTTTTTATTTCATTTTAAGTAAAACGTTCATTAAGATAGCTGTAATATATAATGATGCATAATAATATATAGTGTAATGAGATGTATATCGAATTGCATGGTATTGCACCTGTGAAAAAACACCATTCCACAAGTAAAGAAAGATGATTTTTTTTCAACAACAATCTTTAAGTCTAATTACATTCTCGGTTTTGGTAGTAAACATAACAAATACATAAATATAAAACACATTTCAAATAACATGAATTTCGCCAAAAATGAGCAAACATTATTTCATTTTAGTACAAGATGTTTATTCTGAAGAGCGAATATAAGTACACTTGGGAATTTCCTAACAAAATATATTGCAAGTGATGCATATGACCTAAACAAAGGTCATCTTCGCAACCTTGTGTCATTGGAAATAAATTTTGAAGCGTAACTATTATATTAAGGAATATATATTTACAGCAGTTGTATATATAGTAGTGTATGTCAATGTCGTCCGCAACGTATTCTTTCATATATTTATATTTGTGTCAAATTATAATTTTCAGATTATATGTGCATTGAACAAAGCAAATAATGGCTCACAGAATGGAATTTTCAGACCCTTTTTATTGATTCACTTTTACTTTCTTAGACCGATTTTGGAAATATTGCCTTTTCTCACAATTATGTGAATTAAATATTGTCAAGCATAAATAATGATGAATTTAGTTTTACAAAGGAATTTCATATTATTGGTTGACGAAATTATAGGCGATCGAGTCCCGTGTGGTCCATGACAACACCATGACATCATGACGACACCAAAGCCACTGAAAAAAAGCAAAACAATGAAATGTTGAAAATGTTACAGACGTCATAAACAAGCTGTAGACAAAATTAATTGTGATGTTTGCTTGTAATGATGCTGAGTTATTCCTTTTGACCCTGATTAGTTTTTGTTTGTTTATGTAGAAAAACATAGTGACAGCTATCGTTCAGTTACCAATAATGCACCACGATTCCTTATTTCAGAGGTATTGTTTTGTTTCATCGACTTTTAAACAAAATACAAATTAGTTGTAGTTATATGCTGGAGCGCTTATCTGTTGTTGTTGTATTTATTACGTAATTTATATACATGGATAAACAAACAAAACTATTAAGGGTCAAAAGTAATGACTCAGCATCATAACAAGCAAGCACAATTTGTCTGCAGTTCAGCTTGTTTATGACGTCTGTAACACTGTAACATTAACAACAGTTTATCGTTTTAAAACGGGCCCTTTTGCTTTTATTGTTTCAGTGATTTTGATGTCGCCATGGATTACACGGGACTCGATCTCGTGTAATTTCGTCAGCTGATAATATAAAATTAATTTGTAACTCTAACTTCATAATTAGTTATACTTGACAATATTCAATTTCACATGATTGTGAAAAAAGGCAATATGTTCAACATTCGTCTAAGAAATTAAAAATGAATCAATTAAAAAGAAAATTCCATTCTGTGCACTGTTATTTACTTAGTTAAATGCTGACATATTTTGAAAATTAACTCAAATATAAACGTATGAAAAAATAGCGTACGACATTTACATACACTACTATACAACTGCTTTGAATGTATTGCCTAGTAGAATAGTTACGCTTCAAAATTTAGTTCTCATGACACAAGGTTGCGAAGATGACATTTATTGAAGTCATACGAATCACTTGAAATTCATTCTGTTAGAAAATTTTCTTCCTTAGAGTACCTTTGTTTGTTCTTCAAAATAAACATCTTGTAAAAAATGCCGTAGTTTTTATTCACTGTTTTGCGAAATTCATGGTATTTGAATCGTGTTTTATATTTATGTATTCATTATGTTTACTACCAAAACCGAGAATGTAATTAGACTTATAAATTGTTAACTGCAAAAAAATATAATCATCTTTTTTTGATAATGGAATGGTGTTTTTTTCACAGGTGCAATACCATATCATTCGACTATACATCTCATAAAAATATATTATTATAAAACATCATTATTAATAGCTCATATCTTAATGAACATTTCGCTTTAAAAAAAAAAAAAAAAAAAGATGTGTGGAGTCAGGCATGTTGAAATTAATACACAGGTGTATGTAGTCAAAACTTCAAATGGAATATACAAACTTGTAGTCAAGTATTTTGTTTGTAATAAACAACTGCATGCAGAAAAATAAACTGTAACAAAATACACAGATGTATTCAGTAAGGCATTAGCTGTAACAAAATACACACATGTAGACAGTCAGGCATTGGATGCAACAAAGATGCACATATGTACGCAGTCAGGCATTAGCTGTGATAAAATAAACTGATCAATTTGGACAGTCAGACAATGGCTGTAACAAAATACAAGGATGTTGGCAGTCAGGCAATGACTGTAACAAAATACAAAGATGTATTCAGTAAAGCCTTACCTGTAACAAAATATACAGGTGTAGACAGTCAGGCTTTGGATGTAACAAAATACACACATGAAAGTAGCCAGGCCTTAGCTGTAACAAAATACAAGGATGTCGGCAGGTAGGCCTTAGATGTTACAAAGTACACAGATATAGGCAATCATATTAAAGCAGTGATTCTTTTTCGTCTTACTTTCATCGTAATTTGCTTTCTAAAGCATTGTCTAAAACAAGATTCTTTTATTTAATTGAGTTCAAAAAACAATTAACGATACCAAAGCAATAAGAAAGACCGCGTTAAACTTACATGCGTACACACCGATGTCCCGTTTTTTTTTCTTAGCTTTTTCACAAATACAAGAAAAAGAAAGTGTGCACTCTGTTGGAGAGAAATATATATATTCTTTAATAAGCAAAATATAGGCATATGTGGTATCAAAATGTACTCGTTACATGATGTTTATTTGTAAATGAAATTTGTCAATCGTCAGTTGATTTTTACTTCCACACGACGAATTGCGTTTTGCACTGATTGGATGACAAGCGTGCATTACCATTTGCATAGAGAACGTAACAAACTTAGTTTCATACATACGAGTAACGAAATGAAAATGCACGAAGTAAGTCAGTGGGGGCCATGTCTATCTTTAGCATGTCGTTAAACAAGAAATGTAAATGATACCAATTGAAGTAGTTCGAATTAAATATCAACAAAAGATTTTTTTTAATCTTTGCATGGAACAAGGTGTTAAATAATATTTATATCTGATTATCCGACCGACCCCAATTTCCCCCGCTACCCTCGACTTTTTATTAAGCCTAGGAAAGGAAATTCCACTTTAACTTCCTTCGCGCTTTGAAGACTCAAAAAGCACGGACCTCCCTCTCCCTGTTACTTTATTATACGTGTGCGCATGTGCCAACTAACAACATCCTGTTATCTGACAGCTACTCTATTTTTCGATAAAAGTATTTTTTGCTGGTTTGATTGTTTGTTTTCAGTATTTTTCACATTGGTAGGTGTCCAATTAAACATCAGCTATTGAATTTTTGGATCCATATTCGATACTTACAAGTAAAGATCTTTTTTTCATTGACAATTATTTTTTCCCGCCGTTTCGGCCTTGACATTGAAACAATAACAGCTGATTTCCGGTTAATCTAGAAACATGTTTACAGGTATTTTATTTGCAATTTTACTGTTCATGCCCTTGTATTATTATGTACGCATGCCGCATGCACCTGATGGACACGTTTTTAGTCAGCCCAGACCATGTGAAACACCAAACAATGGTGCAGCCCGTCGCTTTGATGCTTGTGCATCGTGTTTAATGTCCTTAAAATGTTCATTTAGATACAGTGCATTCCCCATGAAATCAGTAAAACACAAAACAACATTTCTTTGCATACTGCTTATATCACTGGCTAGTGACATTGAGCAAAACCCTGGCCCGGAATACCCCTGTGGAACTTGCTCCTCAGAAGTCCTGGAAAATGATCCGGCCATGATGTGTGACAATTGCAATCAATGGTACCACATTAAGTGTCAAGGGGTAAATAGTAATTGGTATGAATATCTGGTTAAAAATGATGTCTCGTTCTCTGACTAACCAGAGAATTTTTTTTTCTGACCTATCTGAAGAAAATGCACAGTCACTCACAAAACGAAATTCCAACAGCCGGTGGCACTCCATCTCATCAAAAGTCCACATTTACTTCTAAACTTAAAGTCTTAAATGTCAATTGTCAATCAATTGTTAACAAAAAAAATAGAATTTCAATTATTATTAGAAAACCATAAGCCTGATGTTGTTGTCGGTACAGAATCTTGGTTAACTTAAATCATTTTAATAGTGAACTATTTTCAAATTCATCAGGTTATACAGTTTATCGTAAAGACAGAAATAAAGGCAAAGGTGGCGGTGTTTTCATCCTTGTCAAAGAAACATTTATTTCATCTGAACAAAATCAATTATGCACTAACTGTGAAAATATAATTAACAGGCTCTAAGCCTCTTTATGTTGCATCTTATTACAGACCACATGAAACAGACATTGATAGCCTATTGGAATTTGAGAAGTCTCTGAACTTAGTTCGTCCAAAGAAAGGTACCAAATGGATCATTGGTGATTTTAACTTCCCCAAACTTTCCTGGGACTCAAATCACACACCAATAATGAAACCAGGTTGTTCCTCTTCTCATATATATGATAAATTTGTAAATATCCTAGATGACCATAATCTTACCCAAATGGTAAAGGGGAACACACTTCATGGAAATACAATTGATTTGTTTTAACATCAAATCTCACACTTGTAAGAAACGTAGAAACTTTACCTGGTATTTCAGACCACGATACCGTCTTTCGAAAAAAAAGCACCACGCAATATACACCTTTTCAAAAAAACAAATTGGGATCTTTTTAAATCGTACATAAATACTTCAATGATAGAAATCTTCGGAACACACGGCAATTTATCTGTAGAGGAGATTTGGACAAAATTCAAAACAACTATCCACTTAGGCATCAATAAATTTATACCAACAAAAAAGAGGCTGTAAAAGATCATTACCCTGGATAAATAAAGACATTAAAAAACTTATAAGAGCTAGGGATAAGTTGTACCAGAAATACAAAAGACACAGGTCAAATGAATCAATAAACAAAAAATATAAATCCATCAAATCTCTAATAAGAAATAAAATCAAACTGTCACATGAGTCATATATAGAAAATATACTTGATATTAAACAACAAGAAAGCAACAATTTCTCAAATAAATTCTCTACTAAAAAAAAAAGCTATATAATCTCATGAAAAATTCCAGGCAAGATTCCCAGGGTATTGCACTTCTTAAAGGCCCACAAACGGGTACTTTACAATCAGAAAATACAATAAAAGCTAATATATTAAACAACCAGTTCCAGTCTGTCTTTTCCTGCACATCTCCTTTGTCTCTTGGCCAGTCATGTCTGTCTAAACTTAGATCTTCCTTTCCAGGTCAGATAAAATATCCACAGATGCCGAATATCAGCATAAATACAAATTGTGTACTTAAACTTCTCTCCAATCTTAAGGTGGACAAGGCGGCTGGTTCTGACCTCATCAAACCTCTTATTCTTCGAGAACTGAGAAATCAAATTGCTGATGTTGTTTGTCTGATTTTCCAAAAGTCTCTTTCTACAGAAGATTTTCCTTCAGACTGGATGAAGGCTAATGTGGCTCCTCTATATAAAAAGGGTGATACCAGCAACCCAGCAAATTATATTGACAAGGTAAACCATCTTAAACTTCTATATAAGCTTCAAGAGCATGGTGTTTCTCCACAGGTTGTTAAATGGGTAAAATCCTTTCTTATTGGTCGTTCTCAAACAGTAGTGCTGGATGGTGTTTGCTCTGATAAAGTTCCAGTTACATCTGGCGTTCCTCAAGGCTCTGTACTTGGACGTCTTCTTCTTCTTCTTTACATCAATGGTCTCCTTTGTAATGTAACCTCTCAGGTGCGACTTTCCGCTGATGACACAGCAGTTTATATTACTATCAACTCTGTTCTAGACTGTGAAACACTCCAATGTGATCTCCAAAATTTAGAAAAATGGGAAGAACTGTGGGATATGGAGTTCAACCGCAGCAAATGTCAGGTTTTACACATTTCAAGAAACAGAAAACCCATAACTCATAAATATAAACTTCACGGCGAAACACTAGAGCCGTGGCAAATGCAAACTATCTAGGGGTGAACATCTCTAATGATCTTACTTGGAATAACCATATCAATAAAGTCTGCTCAACAGGTAACAAAACACTGGGATTCATTCGTAGAAATATTATTACCAAAAATGAACATGTCAAATCTTGCCTTATAAAACCCTTGTCCGTCCACGGCTAGAGTATGCCTCAACTGTTTGGTCACCTCACACTAAAAAGAACATTAATAACCTTGAGATGGTGCAGCGCCGTGCTATACGGTGGGTAAAAAATAACTATTCTAGCCAACTTTCCTTGTAGTTATTCTATTTTCTCTCCTCACTAATCATGGCATGCACCCCTGTCCATAACACTCGAAAGAGGAGTGTGACAGACAGACAGGCAGGCAGGCAGACAGATAATCGAACAAGAAACAAATATGTTAGGCCTAACTTCAAATTCATCATTATTGGACAGAAGAAAAAATCTTTTCTCGGACTTAAACAGTACGATTGGAGAAGATGTGATTAAATTCAGAGGACTGATAAATTATCGCCAAAATTTTGTCTCCAGTACTTGTAAACATTTAAGTGTTTGAAATATTGCAATTCATTTTCTACTTGATTGGAATCTTACAACTTTAAAAGTACAATTCCGGAGCAGGGGTATTGAAATATGTCATGAACCTTCCGAGTAATCCGGAGTTATCCGCCCCTGATATTACGTTTCGGCGTCATGCCGGAAACCAAAGTAGGCAAGGATCCATACCACCTTCCGAGAGTTGTCCTTTAAGACGGAACGTAACATTTCAAAATAAAAAAATAATGTACTAGGGTTCTATCTGGTCATTCTAACAACCTAAGGATACGTTGGTAGATTACGTGTTCACACATGTGTGTTACCACAAACAGAAGAAAGTATAGAATTCACTGTTTATTTATGTACGTGCACATTAATGTGGTTCAAATTTCACAATCTGCAATCAGTGCAAACAGATAATCAGTATACAGTTATATGTAGTAAAATGTTCAATGCGTAATACAAAACACATATATTCACATTTACTCAAATACAAAATTCGTCTATTAAACCTTTACTAACTTATTTGCTCTGAAATGCATGAACCACGTAACAATATACAGCACAAAACAACTCAACAGTACATTACACAAGACTAACCAACAAAGGATTAAAACTCTCACTAGTGGCTGTTACTGTAACTGTACTGTTGAATGTTAACTATGCGTAATATATCTATCAAAAGTGACAAATACTAAATGTAGACAAAGAAGGCACCTTTTCAAACCAAGTAGTCCCATGACAATTACCGACCAAGCATGACAAAAAAAAACGATATAAAAGGTAGTTCAAATAATCATAAAACATTGATAAGCTTAGTAGAGTTGTCTCCCTTTTAGAGATGAACAACAGGTAACAACAAGAGCATATTACTTCCCTCAGACCTTAGGTCTGGTCAAAACCAACCCTGTTGCATGCTTTCCTGTTCCAAAAAATGACGTCCCGTCATTTGTCCAATATGTTTTAGGTCGATTCCTATCCAAGTCTATACATATACTAAGTACACATTACACTTAACCATCTACCGTCTAAATGTAAACTTACATACTTACATAAATAACTTCATAACTTCTACATGTGAACCTACGCTGAAAATCCAGAATTTTCAGGTACTTCTCTGTTCAATCAGTTAGGCTGTAAACATATCAATACTGTTCCCTTTCTTTATATTTTATTCTAACTGTTGCCCCCCTTGGATTGAAAACGACATCGTAATATATATACATTTTGTCTATAAATCAGTTTATTTTAGGTTAATGAATTAATGCAAAATAAAAGAAAATATTGCATTTCAAAATACATTTCACAAATCAACTGGTTCCTGCATGACGGCTACTAACATTCTGTGAGTCACGTGTGTGTCTACTTGGTAAATAACTCGAGATCTGATCAAAACGTTTATAGCTTTAATCTTTGGGTCATTTGGTCTAGGTACCAAAGAGCTCATAAGGTAGTTTAAGAATGTCTTGGTGCTTGTTTAGGCGGTGGCTTCGGTTCTGGTAGTTCTTATGTGACTTCTGTTACTAGTTCATTTTCTTGGGGCTGCTGATTCTGTTCAACTTCTGTTTTGTTCTGTAATATGCCAATTATACCTTCCATTATTTCCTCAGTCTCTGTACCTTCTGTTCCAGGTATCAAATCAGAAGGAACACTTTCACGTATCTTTGGATCTGTATCATCTGTACTCACTCCAACTGTTACTGTACTTCTCTCCATCTGTGTGACTATCAACGTCTATGCTACTTTCAACTGTACATATCAAATCAGCATCTCGCGTTGTTTCTTCTTCCATATCATCACTATGACCGTCTATCTAACTGTTGTGTCTACCACTTCTGTTGGACTGTTATTTGATGCTGTCACTTCTTCTACATGATAATGAAATTGATGTTGACAATATTGTATCTTGCATTTAATCTTTTATTCTAAAGTGTTCGTAAAAAGGAAAAGGAGAAATGATGATAATAGAAAGAAAAGCACACTTAAGAGGTTTCATAGGTAATATAAACAGACAAGATAAAGTTATTATGTAATTTTCGTTTCAGTAGTTTTTCTGATCTTAAATATATATATACGGCAAAGAAGAATACACAATTTGTGTCAGTCTAAAAAAAAAGAATCCAGAAATAAACATGTGCCAAATAAAAAATAAATTAATTTTTTTTTAACTGATTGTACCAATCCGGTGAATTTCCGGCGACCTGGACAAATTGTAATTTTGAATCCTACTCATCAAATGGGTAATCTTAATAACCCAGATAATTACAGGGGTATAGCTCTTGTTGATATTTTTAGTAAAATTTATATAAGCATAAGTAGGAGAAGAGTTACCTTTTATTCTAATGTGTTTGGCAGAATTACTGAGTCACGGGCAGGTTTCAGAGCTGGGTATTCTACACTCTAAAGATGCATTTAACAATAATAAAAAATCATGTAAAAAGTAACTGTCTAAAAATTATATTGGTTATACACAAGAATGTCATTTTTGTTGTTCGGTACGAACAATAAAGTTATTACCGTATTTCAAAAATCGCTCAATTTTCATAAAATCTGCATACCGATGGTCTCCATTTAGAATGCCAAACCTACAAAATCTCAACTTTTCAGGAGAAGCATTTCTTTTAATTTTTCAATGTACAATAACATTTAAACGTTGTTTTTGCGTCTTTCAGAATGTCTTACCATGACACAGGTTCGTACGATATGAATATTATTTCAAATAAATTATTGGCCAGTAAAATGTAACTTCGACTTTTAGATTGTCTTGTATGTGTAGCTTCGACAGTAATATCTGTTTGATCTGTTACAGTTCCTATTTCATTAAAACTATTAAATGGAATATTCAACAATATTTAAGTTAAAACCTCTGGTTATCAACATTTTCGAGCAGGAGTAGAGTTGGTGGACTGATTAATATAGCGGCTCAGTAACCAATAGAAAATTGAATACTGAAAAAAGTAGACAAAGAAGGGAAATGAAAGCAGAAAAAACACAATTTGACTATTCGAACATGTTCATCTATTGAACAATTTCAACATCAACATTTGAACAATTTATCACTTGATCTTTATGGAATTTTAACTGAACACGAAACAAAAATATAAACGTTTAAGATTCGAATCTATTTAAAAAAAAATAACATACTCAAGTCTAAGTAATATCAGCAATGGAATGGTGCTATTATGAAATAATAAATTTTACACAATTTATCATATTATCTATATGAATCATTTAACTAAGACACGAGACAAAAACTAAAAAAATATTTAACAACCAAAACTATTTTATCTTAAACTAATATTCTCAAGACTTAGTTTTATCAACTATGGAATGATGCTAGTTAATAATAAATCTTACATAATTTATCGTACTATCTATATAATTATATCATACATTTAGAGACGCATGCAAAATGACGAAGCTTGAGCTGTTCACATTTATGTAATCTAAAGAGACGAACCTACATTTCACAGAAAATATGCAAGGGTAATACCACCATTTGCAAAGAAAATTGTCATAAATTTCATTTCGGTATATATTCATTATTTAAGACATGTATCATAATATTCACATTGATTGAATGATAAAATGAAATTTCATTTTCGACAATTGATTTTCATGGCTGTTTACATTATTATTTGCAAAATGTCGAAGTTCCAGTGACTTCGTCTTTTTGTCTCATCTGATTTCAGTCAACCACGGTTCGTCATTTCATCTCAAGATCATTTTGACTTGTTCTAATTGGCTGGAGGTTTAGTCATTTTCGCGGCATATGCGCACTAATTTCCCGAGCCAGATAGTGCAAAAAAGCGAATTCATAAAAATATGTAGGTTCGGCATTTTAATTGGGGACCATCGATACCGAACAGCTTCCATTAATCTTCCGCCTACGAACATAGTTCCATTTTTTCAATTCAATGGCATAAATACAAATTCAAATATTACGTGCATATAAGTCAAAATCAGATTGCTTTGCAATATCGTAAACGAGCAATACAAAACAGTTGTAAAAAAATCTAAACAATCCTATCCCTCGGATTACTACAGTCTATGCTATACTCCATAAACAAGCAAACACTATCTTGCGGTTATCAGGCAGGCGTATATTTATTTGTGCGAGCAAGTATATGTGTAAGTACAACTGACAGTTTACATTGATGAGCAGCTCTGTAATAAATGATGACATGACATTCATGCACCATTTATGCGTGAACATATAGAACAATATATTAAACATTGATTGTACACATTTATCAAACGATATTACAAAATGCCCTTATAATCATTTAAGTATCAAATTTTCACACAAACTGATAATAATAATATTCAAAAATCAATAATCGAGTCCTCAACTGCGAGCAACGGTGGCTACCTAACCACAAAAACCCTTATGAGGGAAATATGGAGGTAAGGGCTCCAGGCTAAACAGTATAGTGGCCTTTAACACTTGGACTCATAACTGTCTGAACTTTTAATATTTCTAGTGATATATTGATTATTTTATAAATATAAAGAAACAAAAAGTGCAAAACTATCACTTCCCAAGACAAAACCACAGATTGTCGTAAAAACCAGTGTTTCATTTCAGCCAAGATACTTATCGATGAGGGACAAAATTACTTAAAAGAACAAATATTTACTTAAGTATGTATAAACGTAATAATACTGTACGTCAAAAACCGTAAAAGAAAGTATGATAAGAACAGATTGAAAAAAAAATTTCCTCTACAATCTATTGCTGCAATTTATCATCAGACAAAAACCGATATCGATTGTTGCGTCGATTTCAAGGGAGACAATTTGGCTTAACGGAGGTCGAAATGTATTGGAAAGTTGAGTATGTAAAATTACGCAAAACAATCGCATCAGTTTTCTTCAAACAATTCTATAAGAACTTAATTTTCAGGCATGTATATTATATAATATAAACTCGGGTAAATAAGACGTTTACTTGTATGCGCTGCCTGGTAGAATGACCACTTACACGTCGTTTCATACCTCGCTGACCATCAAATCACGTGCTATTATCACCCTTATTAATACGTTACGCATAAAGACAACTATTTCACGCTTTACTATCAAAAATTTTCAATATTAATTTTATTGTCAGTACACACATTTCAAGGAAGGATGACGTCATAATCCTCGTGCTTTATATGCTAATTTAGTCTGGTTCCTAGCTTCTATTGTAAACGTATAGAAGTCATTATTGAATTCATGGACGATGCGATGATAACTGAGTGTCAACCAGATATTTAAAAAAGTGGTTCATCGGGAAATTATAATCGATTGATTTAATTCTTATAACGCGTAACTTTTTCTTCGAGTGTGTCTTCATGTATAAGATATTACATTCTGCATAAGTTGAGTATACAAAGAGGCAGGTAATGTAGACTATATAACATTATGCTATTTGCTGAACTACTTTTTGTGATCAGATGGGAATCATAAATCAAAGTACTAAAAGCACATGGAACGGGAACAACTTTAGCGGGTGTAGAAAAGCGTTAGTAGTACTTAAGTCTGCATCCAAATTCATGTGCGAACTATCGTTCGGACTCAAAAACTCGCCCTACAAAGAAATGCAACTTTTGACTGCTTTGTAGTTCCGAACAACAGCAGAACCCTCAGAACTTTGATTTATTTAAGTGATTGGTGAGAGTGGTAATTAATTTAGTGATCTTATTGATTGCCCAGTTGGCTAACGTCGGCTTAAAAATGAATTATCTAATGTGATGTGTTCTCCTAGTGTAATGTTAATGCTTCACAAACAAAGGTTGTAGTCATTAAAAGAGGTGGTCAGTTGTCACATAATGAATAATGGTACTATGATGGTATTGTACTTTAAGGCTTGAATTCCTTTGTTTATGTTGAAATCAATTTTTACAGATTATTAAATGGCTCATCATACTGCTATAAAGGCTAAGAGGTTTGCAATATTAAATATCTAAAAAACACTATATAAGTGTGAAGAGGTGTCACATACAAATCATTATGGTTCAACCAAAAAAACATGAAGTTTTACGTTTTGCCATGGCAATATATTTAAGTTCAAATATAATTTTATGAGTCGAAGAAGAGCATGATTAGATTAATACTCTCAGAGCGTACTGAAAAGAGAAAATTTCAGGATGTTGAATTTGAAGTTTAACTGTTCATCCGGAGGGGAATGCGACAATGTGCCGCGAATTTTGTAAAAGACATTGATTACAAACTGGAATATGAAGCTGTGCATGATTTCAATAGATTCCTGAAAAGTGTTAAGGCAAGAAGACAGCGTTCGACAGCTAAACTAGGGTACGGCTTGAATTTTGACAGTGGTACAATTTATAGAAGTTGGAGAAGATATTGTGACTGAGTAGGGTAGCTATTTTGGGGACGCCGTCGGAGTCGAGTTAGTTTGGTGAGCTATGTAAACAGTTGTGAAAGAAAGAGTTGACATGGCATTTGATGAAATGATACTGGACATGGAAGTAACGTTACCCTCTAGGCTTGTGATAGAGTGTATTCGGAAATTGCCTAAGGGTAAAGTTTGTGATTGCAATATCGTTAACTTTCCACAAAGATGTTACAGAACGGAAAAAGACCAGACAAAACAAAATATAATGAAATTATCACCCTTGACAAAGGTGGGCGTAAATATAAATACGATCCTAATAAGTATTATCGCGCCATCACGTTGTCCTCAAGTAGTTTATGAAATCGCTCTTTTGAATAGATATAAAGAAAAAAAAATCTTTAAATAGAATGCAAGGTGGTTTTCTAGAACAAATGTGATGCATCATGACAAGTGTTGCCCTCCGTGAGTGTTTGCATTTTGCCGGAGAATGTTCGTTGCAAGTGTACCTGTGCTTTCAAGACGCTCGACAGGCGTTCGATCGTGTGTAGTATATTTAGAATCCGCCGTGGATTCTATTGAAACTATTGACATTGCATAGAGCTAGAGACACCAGATCTATTGTTGATGGAGGAACCGGGATAGATTATCCAACCGACGAGATTTTTGACATGAATATACCTATTGATAAAAAATTAAAATTGTTCAGACTTGTGTCCGATACAAAGGAATGTTATCCGACCCGTTTCTGTTTTTTCAAGGAACCCCCCAGTTTGGGAAAAGCTCGATATTATTGAATTTTACCTACATTAACGACCTGATATCCGAGTTGGAGAACATTGGGTACAGATGCTACATAAATCACAACAAAATGTGCTGACCAACCGTTGACGATGACATGGTTTAATGTCATATTCCAGAAACGGACTCCGGAGAATGTTAGAAATTTGTAATTGCACGACTTTTGTATAGTGCTCATAAGTGTGCAAGTCTTTCATTCAATGCAAATCATGTGCCCGATGAACAAGTGCAGTTTTATTTAGGTGTTGAGCGAATTCCTATATCTGAAATTTATACACACCTTGGTATTGACTGTAACACAATCATTTCTACCAAGCAAGGTGTTCGCCACGCCTGTGTGAAGTTAAGAGGCATAATTATGTAAGAGTTTTTGTAGCCAAGGGATCTGACCAGAGTCATTCACTGCTAAATCTCACATGGCGATATACATTTCAACAGTGCTATCCAATGCCTTTTACGGGTGTAGACTATGGAGCTACAAGACCGCCGGCGATCTATATTAAGACTATAGATATCTCATGTTCTGTATCAAGCATTGCAAGGGACTCCAAATTTCCACCAGTACTAACCTTTCGCTCTCAACTGTTATAAGCATACTGCTAGAAACAATTAAAGACTGAAGTTGAAATTCTTTGGGCAACTATGCAAATATAATCCAAAGTTTCAGGTAAAGGACGTATTCCATAACAGGTTATTATCGTTTCATAACCTCCATCGACATGGTGTTGGATTTATACAAGGTATGTGCCGACTTGTCCATAAGTATGAGCTCACAGATTATATATTATCTTAAATTGATAATGCTGACTTTCTGTCAAAGCTTCAGTGGAGGTAGATCATAAATAAAAATGTTGTTAGCCGGACAAAAATGACATATTTGAGAAGATTCGATCCGGTGATGAATGGGACATTACGC
Source organism: Lutraria lutraria (assembly GCA_964023205.1). Taxonomy (NCBI): domain Eukaryota; kingdom Metazoa; phylum Mollusca; class Bivalvia; order Venerida; family Mactridae; genus Lutraria; species Lutraria lutraria. The sequence goes on along the minus strand of OZ026846.1, from coordinate 29,866,926 downwards.
AACATGCATTAATCAGATATAATTACTTCCCTTTGTGGGGGCTTGCGCGAAATAGTTCAATGACGTTAGGCATTACAAAATCGAGTTGTGCAGGTTTTGTTTACTAAGAACAGACAATTTGATATATGTACAGTTCATTTAGTGTGCCTTTTTCACTATAAAAAAGACATAGAAACACTTTGTGTTAAATGTTAATGACAAATAAGCAGTGTTGAAATTGGGATCACAAAACTTGATAATTTATTGGCGTCACTAAGGATGCGTACTATGTGTTCTTGTTCTAATATTTCAATGTATTAATCTCAGTCCTTATATCAGCTGCTTTATTATCATTTTTTTAAATTATTATAATGTTATAAAATTGTTTACAATGACAATGACATTTTACATTTCTGACAACAAATATTTTCATTTAATTAACACACATAATCCACCTTTTAGCCGTTTTACTATCTTTAATTTTGTTTCCTTTAAAGATTGTTGTTTATAAAAGGCCATTTAAATTCCAGGTAAATGATAAATTTTCGCTATCGCTTTAGGACACTTTTGGTATTACGCTGATCATAGATAACAATTTACCTAAATGAGTTTTGTAAATTTTACTTTTGTATTGTACAATATTGTATATTAGTCCTTAAATCGTATTGTTAATGATCAATGTGTCACTTGTAAATATGTGTTGCTCTCCGCTAGCGGAGGAGAATAAATATCTATCAATATATCTAAAACTGGTGAATATTTACAAATACTTAACAAAACGGAACTTCTGACATCTTGACTAAATACAGGTTGGTATTTTGTCGTACTTTATATGGTAGAAACAATACGGTAATATATTTACTGATAAGGTCAGGAATTTGAATTAAGTGAGGTATGGGCCCAGATAAAAATAACAATTAAGGATTACAAACACCAATACAAGCATTCATTTCTAACCACCAAACTCCTGTTTATTTTCATTGAATATGTAGAATGAGTCATTTATAAATCACTCACCACGAGTTTTTTCTGAATTGTGCATTTTGGATTTTGAAAACTTGAAATTAAAAACACTACATCATAGAAAAGGGAGTAAACACTATATCATAGAAAAAGGAGAGCACTAGTTAGTAATATTACCCCTCCCCCTCCTTTGTGATATAAAGTCAAATATAACTAACTCGTGTCAAACATTTCAAAATGTTGTATAGTTGAAAGCTAATATTTAAGGACGTATATTACAACAAACTCTAACGGACAGATTTTTAAAAAAAAACATTGCATATATAACAATTAATCCTTTCCTACCACAAAACAAAACTATAAGTATCAATACTCGTTTGCGAGTTATGTCCGATTGTTTTACCCCTATAAAATAATTCTGTGAGGATTATCAAAGAACATGTATTTTTTAAAAAATGGCTTTTTTAACTTTAAAGAATAACACACTATATAATACTAAACAACATAAAGAGAAAAAAAGAGTGGTATCTATGCTACTTTTTAATACACGTTATCACAAAGTTGACCGTATTGAAATGTAGGCATTTCAACAAACTTAATAAAATAAAAATCAAACACAGTTTTCTTGAATAATTAATTGTTATTTCACATCATAATATAAGTTTTTTAAGTTTAAGTCTGATAAGTTTATTTATATACAATCCTGTAAGCCATATGGCCCATGAGGATACATGGTATAATACAATGGTATAGCAGAATAAATGAAACATATATACATTATAATCAAGTCAAAAGTAGAAGGTTTTTCAATGAAGCAAATCATGTGCATAAAATCAGTATAAGTAATAAAGCAATATTAAATATAAATACAGTAGTTTCACTCAAAATACACGAACCTGCAAAAAACGAACACCTACAGAAAAAACATCCACCGAAAGAAAAAATATCTATCTTTTTATCTTAATTGTTATACGCCAATGATTGTTTTGTAATAAGAAAAAACGTACACAAGAGTTGCTACGAAAGTCGGGTGAAAAAAAATAGAAGTGGTTAAAAGTAAAACTATCATTTAATTTAATTTATAAAATGTACCTTGGTCCTTAAGACAAACCTCAAGAACAAAGCTTACGCTAATATCTCATGAATCCTATTTACAAACGAAACGAAAACTCATTCATTTCTAAAAATTATCCTTGACGAAACGAAAGTTCAATGACAAAATAATGAAGAGTTTCGATGATGACACCATCTACAAGAAAAAGAAGAATATTAATGTTTACAATCGAAGAAATAAATATACACTCTTGCATATACTGACATTCACACAAACATGTACACACAGATAAGTAAATAAATAACAAAGTTAACTTTTGTGTAAAACATAATAAAGTTTTACGCCTTTAAGGTCTGTCATATAATATTTGATTTCTTAATTCAAAAGCATGAAATATGTACTGAGCTAGATTCTTAAGTGTATTCTCATTTGTTGTAGTAAAAAGATTCATTAACTTGAGCATATTATGATTTATTCTATAGTATAAAGGGATATATTTACGTCTAAGTTCATTATAAAGATGGCATTCTAAAACAAAATGATATTCATCCTCCAATAAATTACATGAAAAGCAGTTCCTTAGATTAAGAGGTAAACTAGGTTTAGTACAACGACCTGTCTCGATACAAAGTCTATGAGAAGAGACTCTTAATCTAGTCAATGCTAGTCAACATTTATAATATTAAGATATGGTTGAAATTTAAACTCAGCAATGTTTCTATAAAAAAAAGCTCTACTTGAATTTTCTATCATATTGAACCAATTTTGTACAATATGATCATTTAATCTCTGCTTAACAATAATCAGAAAAATAACCAACATATTGAAATAACCAAGCATCATAAAAACCGAGAGAGCATAAAAGATCTTGGACAAGTGAACACCAGTTTATTTTATTAGGCACCAATTCCAAATCATTTTTCAAACTATTATACACCTTATTAACACACTTATTATTATTACATTGAAGTACTTTACTTAACTTTTTTTAAGTATTTAATAATATTATAGAGTCTTAATCATATATAAAATCGTTCTGAGTTGTCTTCTTAACGCCTAAGATTCGCTTACAAAATTGAATATGTACTTTTTCAATGGCATTGTCATGAACAAAACCCCACACTTCACTGCCATAATTGAGAATGGGAGAAATTAATTTATCAAATAAATCAAGACGATGTGAAACAGTTAGATTTGTAAATTTATATAAATATTTATTCATCTTATAAATTGCATTTCAAAGTTTGACCTGCAAGGGTAGATTGTGCATCAGAAAAAGACCCCCCTGTAGTGAAAACAAGTCCTAAATAAGTAAATTTATTCACAACTTCAACTACCTCATTTTTATATTTAAACTGTATATTTCTTGGTAACCTTCCACCTTTCTTGAAAATCATTATTTTTGTTTTGGATGTATTTAATGTAAGTTTCCATCTATCACAATAGTCTGATAATAAATCTAAAGCTAATTGTAGTTCTTCACTGCTGTTGGCGAATATTACTATATCATCCGCATATAAAATCAAAAACAGGTTATACATATTAACATCAATTCCATCTAAGTCACTATGATAAAAACAGTCTTCAAGATCGTTAAAAAACATTGAAAATAAAAAAGGCGATAAACATTCACCCTGCCTAACACCAAGTAAAATCTTCACTTAATTTATTATGGTATCTAACTTGCGTTTTAACAGATGTATACATTGAACTAATTACATTTAATATGTTACCGCGTAATCCTAATTTTATTAATTTATACCACAAAATAATTTTCTCCAACTACGTAATCGAACGCCTTAGTAAAATCAATAAAAGCACTGTAGAGTTGTTTCCCTTTATTTGTCATATGATTAATTAGGCCATGTAATACAAAAATATTATCAACAGTCCCCATTTTTTACCTGAAGCCGGACTGAGCCTCTACATAAACATTAAATTTTTCTGCCCACTCAGACAATCTATTATTTAATACTCGTGAAAAAAAGCTTACCAAAGACACTAAGTCACGTAATACCCCTATAATTATCAACATTATTTATGCTACCTTTTTATGTAACGGTATTATATATCCCTCTGTCCTGCAAGATGGAAAATAACCTTTAGCAAAAATCGCATTAAAAAGTAGTAAAATTGACGGCATAAGTATGTGTTTACCGTGTATAAAAATTCATTTAAAAGAGCATCGGGTCCACCAGATTTGCCAGATTTAAGCTAATTAATGGCTTGGACAATTTCCCTCTCAGTAAAGCTAGTATTTAGCTCATTGAACATTATTTTGAATATTCTCATATTTTTCTATAAAGTCTAGGACGTCATCATTCTTAATATAAAAAAAAACGATCATGTGGGTTATTGACAGTTTTAGAATAACGTGCAAAAATATCTAACGGTTTGTGCAATTCCAGCATTTTTCTTTAGCGTAGTCCAATACAACTTAGCATTTGTAAATCTTGCCTGAGTAAGTTTTAATGTCTCATTTTTATGTTTTACGGTTTCTAATATACGTTTTATACGCTGATCTATCCCTTACTAAACGAATTCGGTTTTCTTCACAACAAACTAATCTGTACATATTTAACATTTTGTGAAAAACTAATTTCTTTTGGTAATACTCTTCAGTAAACCGCTGATTATCTGAATATTTTATGTCATTATTTGGGGCAGATGTATTAATGTTTTTATTAAACAGATGGCTGCCAGCATCACTCAGTAATTCAGAGATATCATTAACACACTCATCAGTCTGTTTTCAGTATTCGCAGACATAACTTTCGTATCAAAATTATTAAGTTTGTGTTTAAAATCATCTGATAATAGAATATCACTATATTTGTGTTTTAAATTGTTTGTCCATACACATATTTGCGCAACAAAACTACAATTTTCTTCATTACTAGTATTCTGCTTATTTATACTCTTAGAACCGAAAGAAAAACAGTAGTTAATCAGACAATGGTCCGACAAAATGTTTGGTTCATTTACATTAAAACATTCAACCATATTCAATAGGTCTGGAGTCCCAATTATGTAATCAACTAAACTCGTGCCATTATGTCCTACATATGTGCATTTACCGATGCTTTTATCACTACCCACTCGACCATTAAAAATTCTCAAGTCCGTTTGTTTACATAGTCCTTACACTATCAAACCATTATTATTTGTACGACCTATATCTTGAGAAGAATGTGCCATAATAGTATCAACAGAATAATCATCAGGTAGCATTGACATAATATTATGTAAAATATTATCATCGGTAACATAATCAGGTCGGTCTGATGTTCGAGCATATATAATAATATATAAAACAAAGTTGATGTGTGAAATAATACATAAAAGCTATATTTTTCATAAATTGTACCTAACCATCAGCGGATACAAGGTCGCGTAATCTAGAGCCGGCGAATACACATTCCCCATGATAATAACTAGGTTTTGTTGTACTTGCGCAATAGCGATACGCACAAACTTCTGCGGCCCTGAAAAATTATATAACAGCCAAAAGGTTTATTCTTTTCAAAAACTCCGAAGCGTTTACTTCCCATTTCAAGACAACACTGTCTGTAGAATCAATGAACAGTTACGGTTGAATGCTTCTCGGCACATGCTGAACCATACATGCAGGAGCGAAACAAGTTTCAAACAATCAATTTAACTAGTATACGCACACAAGTTAAAATCATTAAATCATGGAAAGACCATGTCAATGTCGATATTGTTTAATTGATTTTATTACATATTACATTACATAACACAATTTTTAACTCATGTTATATCATGTTTAGAAATCGGACGGTTCTTTTTTATTTGGAATATCTAACAATTATCATAAATATGGATAAAAAATGGTCAATGTGACCGCACGACCAAGCCCATGGCGGCCTCAATCTCAAAAATAAAAGCCAACAAAAATTTGATGGAGCTGAAGTTGAGAAATGTTTCGCGGTAATGAAGTCGCCAAATGTATGTACAACATGATTATGATAGATATATCTCAATAGGCACATTAAAAATTCATTTAGTACATGAAAGAAAATAAATGAAAGTAATGTAACAATTTAAAATTGTTAGATACTGGCATAGGATTAGGCTCTTGTTTCGCACTTTCATAACGTTCTTTTTCAATGTCACTGAAATAGATAGCTGAATTTATCTCCATATTATCTGATAAGATGTCAATACACGTCTACCAAATAAATTAATTTAACAAAATTAAATAGCACTATTTCAGAATATCATAATGTATATTTTCAACATAAAATGCTGCACCATTTTGTTCTACGTTGCAAGTTGAAACTGTATAAATAAAATTAGAAACTTAATAAAGCTCTTTAAAAAATAACAAGGGTTTGGCCCCAAATGTCCTAACTTTAGCAATTTAGGTCCGTTAATGTATACAAAACGATTGATAAAAACTGCACTTGATATGTTTCCAAGTTCCTGTTTAATACTAAATACCTTTGAGTCGAAAGAGAACATCGCGAATCATCCTCATATTTGTTTTTGTTGTTGTTTGTTACTTTTTATGTGTGTGTTTTCTTTTTGGTAAGAATGACACAATACGAAATCATTTAATTGAAATAACAATCATGAAAATAGCATTGACATAAATAAAAAATCATACCGAATATTATTGAATTCTTACTCAAATTTCGAATATCGTATTATATGTTGATACATTCGCATAGATTTTATTAGTTTCGTTTATCTTTAATCAAATATGCCACAATGTACGTCAGATGCATGAATACAAATTCATCAATAAAAAATAAAAAATTGCATTTTATTGATTATAATGTGATATAAAATATGGATGTCCGAACACATCTTAACACAAAAATTGCTCAATTTAGCACATGTTTTGATTCAAATAACAATAACAGCTGTAAAACATGGCTGCATATTTGCCTAATACTATATGCTACCGGTAGTGTTCGACTGTTAAAGTAATTAATTCGGTTTCGTGTCAGGAAGCTGGTAGAAGTGCCGGAAGTCTAGGTTGTACTGTTCGATATTTAACATCATTAATGTGGACCACAGCATACTGTTTAGGAAATACATATAAAGATGCTGATTAATCCAATACAATAAATCCTTGTATTTTTGTAATTTATACTGCAAATCATGCAGTCAGCAACTCAGAGGATGATTAACGAGTTATTTTTATAATGTTCAAGATGTTTATGACATAAAATTGTAAATGTGCTGGTTTAATACAATGCATGATGTAATTTAAGTTATTTTCTTCCTATACACTTGTACAACTGCCCAATTTACTTTTAAAAAATAACAAGACATTTTTAAATCAATTCATTTTTCTCTAATGAACATCACAAGTATCTTAATTACTACGGTATTTTTCAAAAGATATAAATAAGTCAAAAACAACACTATCTCCCAAATCAATTGAATGTCGCAATGAGTGAAGGTCAGTAAATCGGGTCCAGTTGCAAGCATTATATACACATCTCTAGAATTTGACATTTGTTCTTTACCAAGAACAAAAAAGTTCATCTTTCAGTTTCAAAACACAGCTATACGACACATCTAGTTGTCATTTTCATTTGGGGTCAGGGGGAGTAAATAATCAATGAGAGAAAATGAACAAATTATTTTCTAACATAAATACACTTATAATTGATATCAATTGTACGTAATGATTAGATATTTGAACATTTACTTAGTTACATAAACAAAACAAAATAAACATTATACATCACCATAAGAAAATGTGTATAAAAGATTACATATAGCAAAAATAGAACGTACAGTAACATGTTTTGAATGATACTTTTTTATCCATAGCGCTCAATGTGTCGTCCAAATGACATCTTTACGAGAGCAAATTAGACAAAATGTGCCAATATTGACTTATATTGCCATTTTCTGTATATGAAACTAACGATGGTCTAACATAAATAAGTCGATATTGGCATACTAGGTTATTTCTAAGTATAAGACATTTCGTCTACATCTATTTGAAAATCAATGTCGAAGAAGGTTACATGTTATGTAGTATGGTATAGTATCGTTATGATATCAAATTTCTTAAATGTTTGAGTGAAAAGTGTTACACCTTACCATAGTATGATTTGATACAGTATGTAACACAATCATAATAATCGCGTTTTTTACTAATATTGCTACAAAACTTTGCAACACATATACAACATAAGCGATAAACTGATGCTGACAGAACACATCATACAAAAATACATTGTGATTAACTTTTATCATAACCTAAGTTGTTAGGAAAATCACAAGCTCTCCCTAACAAATGCAATTAAGAAATCAATATACACAAAGGAAAGTTTCTTCAGAAAACAATATTTAATATATAAAACGACATTGGTAACGTCAATAAACAAATCAAACGTTTGGTCACACACAAACACATGAATACACTATTCAAAGACAATGAATAATGTGTATGGGTTCAATATATTCATCCCGGACAGTGTGTACTATTCAAGCAATAGTTTCTATTATTAATTATCTTTGTGTGTTTGGTAGTACTCATTGCCTTCTTCCATGATGGCTTGCAGAGCCTCTGTGTGTAAAAATAAAATGTTTATTAAGGAGTTTTATATAAAAGAAAGAAAGAAAATATCTATCGTAGCTAGATAAATTGTGCGTACGACTTAAAGTCCTATAAGCTTATAAATGCATCTGTCGTAATAATTTCTGTTTGTCCTATAACAGAGGAGTCCGGTGTGTTTTCCTCCCGTGCATATTGTATAGCAAGAAAAATGTTTCCGAAACCACTATTGTATTTTTATTCAATATTATTGAAAAAAAAACTTTTTATAGAACAGCTGTATTTTCCCACAGTCATATTATGCACCCTGCATAAAGTGATGTCACGCGCTCTATATATTTCAAGTGTAAAAAAGCAAAATTCACAGCGAAATGGGTGTTTTTAGAAGAAAAAGGGCTCGTTTCGTCGGTAATAATCATCTTGGGATAATATCAGCAATTGCTTGTTGTTTTTATTTTGCATATATTTTCTGTAGCAAAACGCTAATGGGACTTTAATGTCAGTTAGATTGTTGTTTTCAAGGCTCATAATTTTAACTACCTAAATTATCTCCTTTCCAAGTATCTTTGAGTATATGAACATGGATGTCATACCGCCATTTTTAAGACCAAATCAATTATACTAAAGTACCGACATAAAGGTTAATTAAAATTAGTTCATATAGCATTTATATATTTCATGTATGCAATGTGGCATGCACATACAATGGTTACCATCGAGAATCGTCAATTAATTAATTATTTGCTCGAATTACTTTGACCAAGCGCAAAAACATCATAAATTCACAACAAGCCTAAATGTGACGCTTTCTATTCAATTACTATAGATGCTGTATACCGACCTTTTATTCTTGAAAATATATGTGTCGTAAATTCGGATGTAAAAATGAACTTACTTAATATTGGTAAGTTAATGGTTTCACTCATCATTTTCCCATTGGTGTAATTCTGCACACAATGTATCTTATTGTCTATGAATCCAAACGTTTCGTTTAGCTCCTTTCGTATATCTTTTGAACAATCCACCAAATCACATTTAGTCATGATGACAACATGTGGTATCCCTATAACAAAGAATTTTATGAATTTTAATATCTTTGTGTATCTCCAAGTGCTGAGTTCGCGAAAAAAATAAGCAATACGAACGGTTTAAAACTGTTAATGTATCACGGTCCTATTTTATATCTTTGTAGACCGACAATTTGTACCTGTTCTCTGTTTCATTTATTGATATATATATAGTATAACTATGTGTTACGTACTCTATCACTTGTTATCTGTCCATTGATCATTTTTGTATTTTAGCAAACCATTAAACTATCTATGTAAGTATCAAACTTAAATGTTTACTCCTTATCAGTAATATTTGTTTCTCGCAATGCATTACGAGATAGTGTTCGGGCTTTTCATTTTAGTTATATTTGTTTTATTAATCATTTACTTTTCCAAAGGTGTTTTGTTTAATATCATTTCACACTCCGGGACAACGTGTCCGGTTTCGTTAATCAATCTTGCATAATTACATTGAAACTTTTACCTTTAGGAGCAAGAATTTCTGAAATAACGCCTTGGATCATTGTAATTTCCGCATAAGAGTTATTCAAACTTGAATTATCCAAAACGAAACACACAACATGCATTTTGTTTGACCACTGTGGATTGCGTATGTATTCTTCTCTTTCGGTAGTGATTCGATCCAATAACTGAAATATACATAATTATGATTCACAATGTGCGTAATATTATTGCATTTTAGGAAAAGTTAAGAATAGTGTGACCTTCAGTTTTTGTGCACCATTCATGACATTTACAAACCTTCTTAGTCAGTACGTAATATCTTTTGAAAATGATATTATGCCTCCGGCTTCTTCGAAATCCGTTAGTTAACAGATACGAGGCGAAGCAAAATAATTTCAGGCATGTAATTCCCTTGTTCAATAGCTTAACTTATTTTGACTCTTTAAAAAGCGTCCCACTATATAAATATGTTTAAAACTTTAACCGGCATACAAATTCTTACTGTACGACGTAGAACAATACCATTCTTTCAAGTTAAATCAAATCAAAGTTAGAACATTTAACAGTTTTCAAAATGCCTGTAAAAGAAGAATTCACGTGACGTTTAGTATTTTACAGGACCTCAGCAAATCGGTTTCGGTATAAAATAATAATAATAGTAAAATATGAACTTGTAGATGCTTATATAACTTCAAGCTAATATGAAAATAATTGAACCTATTGTTCGAAAGGACAATCTTGTGTCCATAAGGACTTTTTATTACAACAATTATTGAACACATAAAATTTACTAGTATTATGTGTGTGTTTAAATAATATAAGACAAAGATTGAGTTTGGGAACAATAAGTTAAATGTCCGCTATTTGTCAACAACCTTACATATTGAAGCCAGAGACAGAAAACAATTAAGAGACGAATATCACTTAACTCTCTCAACTAAAGTGCTTACGGGAAGTTTTTGGAGAATCTTAAGTCGACCTTTCAAGTGAAGGTCACGTAAATGTTAAACAGTGCACTAGTCATGAACGCATTCTTTTCAATGAAGAGATTTTGTGCTAGAACTTTATCTTATTTTAGATTAATGGCTTATTAATGATACACGTTCAGCACTGCCACTGCGCTGAAAACTTGGTTCATGTAAGCCTAATCAAAACTCACATTGAATCGTTCGGGACAATGCCCTTCAATCACTGCTTGTATTTGTTCTTGATCCACTTTATTCTTGAAGTGGAATCCAGGCATATCGAAAAATTTAACATTAGTGTCATGCTGGGTTTTCCTATTGTCCAAGACTTTCAATGTAAAGCTTTTGAACTGAAGTACAAAATAAACAGCCTCCAAATAATCATAACAATTGTATGAAAGAGTCTGAAATATCATCGATTTTACATTGAAGAATTACGTGATCTAATAAAATGTAATAAAATAACGCTAGTTGCATTTAACCAAGACGGATATAATATATTCAAAACAGGAGTCGTTTTACAAATCGTAGTTTCTTATTCAGTGTAGTTGTTTACAAGAGTGGTTGACACAGGAATTTGCCATGGAGTTTTGTGAAAGCCTACATGCGTACCATATACATAATATGTATTTCCCATTTAAAAATAGTTGTCAAAATAATAAGTAAAATAAAATCTTGCAACAATAAATGCACACACGAGTACCATATCATTCAATGAATATTTTTGTGAAAATGTACACATATTACCAATTTAGTTCCCGAAATCTTCGTTCTATCCCTTATAAGCCCTCCACTGGCTGGTGATTTCAGTTTCTCCTCTAATGCTGACATAATTGTATCAATGAAAAATGACTTTCCTGTATTGACCTTACCAAAACATAAAACATTAAGTCCTCTGTTTTTCATCTTTTCGAACAGCGTCCTTAAATGTTCCTACATCAGAAATGGACAAATGTTATTTAATCTATAACATTGTATTTATTTACAACTATTTATCCATCCATTGAAGGATTCGTCGGTGGTAAGTGATAACAAATATGATTTTCTTTCGATTTACACCGGAGTGGGTATGAAGTCAGGAAGGAATAAAGAAATTTACTCTGTAGCTAATGAAAACAAACTTTAATCACTTCGATGTCGAGACGTACTTTTTGTAAGTTGAAGGGCTTGTTGCTCCGGTTCTGAGCAATATATGGATATAAGATTGGATGGTGGTAAAAGAGCTATTTTTTCTGCTCCGAATAAGACCAGGCTTTTAAAAATCGGTTCAGAATTGTTACAACAGGACCTTGATGAACACGACCGGTGTGATTTCTGAGCCCGGGAGTTCTATACCTTTACTTTTTAATATATTATACGGTGAATTTTTTTTAACTGTATTTTGCTGTTATAAAACATGTTATGAACATAATAATTTAACAGTGTTTCAGAGTGTAAAAATAAATCCTGGGTAGCAGACGGTCTGTCGGGGACCTTCACACGCCGGTAGCCTGCGTGTTTATATGCTACCGTTTTCCTATTGTTATCTAGCACCATTGTATTCACGCTTTCACTTATTCCTCAATGCATTATATTTATCATCAATACATTCGTATCACCCAATATAAATATCTACTATATATGAAATTGTTATATCAACAATATACGTGTATACATATTTAAAGGCTTGACCACCTACGGACAAAATATTTTTAAATGAGGATGAAATATCTCTGACATCTATAATTTTGATACAATATTAATATAATTATGATATTTATTTGAAATTTCGCATATAAAATCAGTTATTAATAATATATTAATATACTTATTTTAAATCAGCGCGAATAAATATAAGCCGCAGCATGGCTTTACGCTTTATTCAGTATATCAATTAACATTTAAATCGATTTCATTTAATCACACGAGATATGTACGGTTCAAATAATCCGAACATGGTATAAGCATTGCGGGAAAAACGCACTTATATCAGGTTATGGTACTTACCTTGTGCGTAACTGAAAGTGAATAAAGTTGTTTAACAATTAGCAATTATTCTGCAACAGGCAAACATGCCGAAATAAAACCAACATTTATCCGAGTGAATAATTAATAGGTCAATACATTCATATATATGAACCTCCATTGATAATATCGTTCTGATTCTTATCGAGATTTAAAGCATGATTAATGATAAACAGAAATATATATCAATCACGAGAAAAAATGAATATATCACAAATAACGACTGATTAATCCGGTTGATGAATTGTTGACCTGATTCTATTTATAGATTGGGAAATACTGAAATTGCATTAATCATTTTACACAGTCGAATACGACATTTAAGTTATTCGATAGATCGGGCTTTAACCCAATCAATATGTGTTTATTTATCGATCATATGGTACAAAAAAATTGTCATTAATTTGGAAAGTTCATATTGGCAGAGTTATTTGCCCGAGGTTCGCTGCAGGGTTCAGGCCAATGCAGCTAACAGAGGATTAATAAATCGGCTACTATGAATTTTCCTTATTAATAAGTATTTGATTATATTTAAAATAATCTTATATTCGTTTGATTAAAAGGATCTTATTCAAGAATTACTGCTCATTTTGGAACGTTGAATCAATGAAACAATGACAGCTATTAGTTTCTTATTTTATGACTTCACTCGTATCGTGGCGAGTTTCAACAATCAATGAAAAGCCCGCTTTTCATAATTCCGTATGATGCCGAGTTTTTTAACCCATTGGGAATGCGTAAATACCGTATTGCCGAATTTTGTCCATATTGGCCGATGTTTTTACTCGTTTTGCTAACAACCCTTTTATATAGAGTGTCGTTTTCTTTCTAATTTCCTCTCTAATACTAGATAGTTTATTAATAATACAAAGTATTGATAAGTGAATGCTTTACTTTATTCTGTTTATTCTCAACATTTCAATAAATGATTGATGGTGTTGGTCTCAGATGTGTACTTACTTGTCATTTTTTCAGCACAACTATGTGCGTGTTCAACCATTTTAGCCACTGCGCGAAGAACAAGCATACGTTTTGTCTGATTGATGTCATTGTTCTCTGTGTAGTTGATCACAGGAAATATCCAGTCATTTTCAATATCAGTAAATCGTCCAATCTTCTTAATAATCTTGGCTGCTCTTAAATTTGTATGTATAGCTTTTGGGTCATCCTTGATCAGTGGGCATATACCATCCATATGTGTAGCGACAACTGTTACCAATATATCTAAAACATCAGCACATACAAAAATAGTTTATTATAGATTATAATTTTGAATAGACATGCGTTTTAGTCGATTTTTTTCGAGTTCAAATAAGCAAAATTAGTCCTGAAATAATGGATACATTTTGTTCTTTGTTGATGTTGAAAACAATGCAATACCTCTTTCATAAGCCCATTTCCGAACCCGTTTCATGTGTTCTACCATCCTCTTAGGTAATAATTCAAACTTTGTTGCGTCCAGAACGATACACAGAGCATGTACTTTGTCGTCAGTTCTAACTGTCTTGACATCTTTCAAATATTCGTCTGGCAAGTCGGTCTCATCATCTCGAAACTACGTAATTAGAGAAATATACATTACATAGTTCAACTTGGATAAATACTAGTATGTCATCCATCAGAAGTGAAACAATGATAACTCGTGATTCAATATACTTCACATTACATGCATAATGTAAAGTTTATTATCAGTATCGGGGAATTGCGCCAATCATGCATTCGAAAAAGACAACATAAAACTTACTTTAGCCGCGCCATATAACCGTCTAAACAGTATGTAGAACATTGGGTTTATCTGTTGTTTAACGGTCAATTCGACAGCTACGGCCATTTCAGAACCGAACCAGAGACAGATCCTGGAGAACCGGCAATTTATATCCCTACTCTATTTCAAATAACGTTCCTGGATCTTCATCGTGTCTGTTGTAAGCACCGTTTCACGCCTTAACCATTTCCATTAGTTGGATTAGGGACACAAAAAACATACTTGAAATATCGGAAGCCGGAACCGAGATGCAACCCAAGATTAGAAGAACAGATGATGGGAAGATACAAAGGGATCAAGGGATAACTGTTGAATTAAGTCTTGAATTATAGTTATATAAGTTCAACATTTTAATCACACGAATTCATTTCTTGATTTACTTCTAACGATAACGTTTCATACCTTTAATACTACCGTCGATTAGATTTGAGTGAAACATCAATTGACAGTGCAATATAAATGAAATAAATAATGTTTATTGAAGCATATCTGTGGGATAAATGTGGTTGAACGTTTTTATTGTAAGTTTTGAATAAAAAATCAAAGAAAACATGTGACTTTTCCGGACTTTGCAAACAGGAGGAACTATTTTATAACTCTTTCTCCTGACACTCTCAACATAGAACCTGACACTCTCAACATAGAACCTTGACTCGTCAGTAAATAAGGCAATATTTCATTTTATGATCCTTGTACAGCTTGAGTAGCGTATATAAACATCAATATTTCCATTTTGGGAACAATAAGAAGGAAATATAAAACTCCATTTTAAATACCTCGACTTAGGCCAAAAATCTGTCATATTGAACTTCCATGAAATGTTATATCTATGTTTGATGATTACGAAAGAGATGCATAATGTAACATGTTCGTGTTATGTTTCATAATCGTCTCTCAAATATTCCTTTTATACGAAAAGATTAACAGGAGATTTCTAATAGTTGTCGAAACTACTTCTTGTGGTTTATCTTATTGAACCACACCCGCCCGATTATGTTGCCGACAGATTATCTATTCTATAAAAACAAAACAATATTGCTACAAGTGAAATAAAGTTACCGTGTAATTCTCGACGAGTTTTCCATCGAACAAAGCAGCAATCAATTTCTTGATAAAATCTTCATTTGTCCTGTTTTCCAATCCTCGAATGTCATGAAACCAAATTTGACTATTTACGTTTGGTTGAATCATTTGTCTGCCAATCTGAGTTTTTTAAAATATCAAAACGATTGTACCTAAACATTCTTTATATTAGTGGTCATGTCAATTAAGGTATAACAAAACAATTGAAATTGACGTCGTTTTCGTCGTCAAAACGGACGTTTTATGGTATTTATAGTGCCTCTCTGAAAATATCTATCGTTCTATTAATTTATATTGATATTTCATGAAATGAAAAAATTAAACAACAGAGAATAGTATTTCATAGGATCGGGTATGAATTTTATGTTCATAACTTAATTTTGATTGCAATAAATGATTTTAAATGTATACTTAATGCATGTTGTAAACTTTGACAAAATAAAAACGACTCATTATATTTTCTTCAAATTTATAAAAACAACAGTCGATACATCAGACTTTCATCCAGATGAAAATAAAGGAAATCCCTGAAGCAGATTTTTTTTAAATAATAATTTAACTTTGGAAGTGATAATAAAAACTGCTTAACTGTGCATTTAGAATCATTTACTTGCACTCATAATTAAGTTATGAACATAAAATGTATACCCGATCCTAGGTAATGTCATTCTCTGTTATGTATTTCTTTTTCATAAAATATCTGTATAAATTAATAGAGCGATAGATATTTCAGAGAGGCACTATAAATACTATAAAACGTCCGTTTTGACTTCGAAAGCGAGGTCATTTCAATCGCTTGGTTCTACCGTAAATTCTAATGTAAAAACTATGCTTGTAAAGTTCTATGCTTATTAATATAGAAAATATGCGTATTGTTATAGCTAGAGACTAAGAAAAACAAAGATCAAACAACTGTCGTAAGACTAGGCCTGTTGAAACCATGGCACGTACAATTAGTGACACAACAAATTTATCTAATATGATCACTCATGCATCAATATAGCCAGATTGAGTAACTGTTCTCAGGAATACATGAGTGAAAAGTTATGGGTTTTGTTTAAAGAACAATATCTTTTTTCAAAAAAAAGTGTACACGAGATTGTGTGTAAAGCAAGTATCTTAAATAAATACCGTGAATTGCATATACCATAATTTCTATCCATCTGCTGATTAAAATAGTAAAATAATTTATTCACCAAGTCAAGTAAGTGCGGTTTGTAAGAATATACTTATATAGTAGTTAGAGTTTTATACGTAAACATTATTGTATGTTATTGAAGAAGCAAAACATACCCTAGTCGTTATACTTTCACCTTCATTCCCAGTTGGACCAACGATGTGATTCAATGTATTCGACCATGCAACTTGAACACTCCTACAAAAGGACGTCTTGCCTACACCTATCGGACCGACAAGTAATATGTTGTATTTATCGACTCCATTCATTGTAGTTTTGAAATTACGTATCTTTTTCTTGCAGTTTTCTGCCTGAAAAAAAGTTATAATCAGATGATGTTGATAATTCCCTTGATCTGACTGGTTATATAGCCGTTCATTCGGCATTATGTTATATTCTGATATATTTCAGCGGGCTACCAAAGAGCAATCAAACCGCGTGGCATAAATATTGCTTACGTCATGCACATTTTTAGGTAACAATAACATGTTGGTACAAAATTGATATTTTCATCATTCTTTTTTCACAAAATGTAAATCAGTAAATCTTCATGATTAACATACTAAAACAAATATATGTTTCACCCATTCATACTTACTTAGAGAAAAAAAAACTGTATTAACAAAATTTGTGCATTTTTGTTCTTGACATATCTTATTCTTTTGAAAAACGGTTAGTTTACTCATGAACATGGCATTCCTTTCTTTCGTTGTCGATACCTTTTTCCATAAGGCACACGGTTTACATAATTGCAGTCATAGTTCTGATATTTAACGTATAAATAACCTGCTAAACCTTGTTTTCATTTCACCAACAACATTGTAATATGTAAGTGGCACGGGTCCAAGTTTACATTTCTGAAAGAATTTTATTCCGTCCAAAAGAATCGAACTCCATAACTCTCAGCCCGTATTTCCAACCATTTCTTTTAACTAGAGCAGGCAATTCTCTACGTACTCATAAAATTCATCAAATACCGGCGCATCCGTGCAATAATTGTGATGAGTACTTAACGATCTTCTGCTTCATCTCTTTTCGAGTTCCCACAATATTGTTTTGTAAATATTCCGTTCTCGTTTCTCTTCCGAGTCGCCATGATGGATCCACTGGAATGACGTCACAGAGCCCACGCGATCGTACTTACAGAAAAAACGTGGCAGACGAAATTAGACGATTGTGGTCACGTCGGAAAATAAATAATGCCGATATCGCACGAATATTCATTATTAATAAATTAATCTGAAATGTTGTATTTTACCAGCTGTTACTAATAACATTGTTTCTTGTATTAATGAATAACATAATGACTCATAAATAAGAACGCGTGTATGAAATCGCATTACCTTTCATTAATAATTTACAAAGGACATTTATCTTGAGAAATAAATCAATGAAATTGTAAGTTGAATTTCCTTTCATGTAGATTCAAATATGAAACAAAGTTTGAAAGTAAAAAAGAAGTGTCATACTTGAAGTGTGATTACGTATAGATATAAGTCACTACTCAGATAAAACGTCTTTAGAAATGTGATGAGGATTTAATATAAAAAAATATAAAAGACAATGAAAGTTTGTTAATAAATGTATCATACGCATCTATATATATGAACAATTAAATAACTGCTTAAACATAATTTTTTACTATTATGACTGCCTATTTAAAAGAAACTTTTATCATGTAGAAGATACAATCGACTACTCGAATGAACATATTTTTAAACAAACAGATGGCTAATAACATGTTGTAAATATAACAATAAAGCGGCAATGCCACGAAACCAGGTTTTCCAAGGCTTTAATACCACAGTACTCTAGAATTCTGCGCTAAAGCTTCATCAGTGGTTCAGTTTCCAGTGCGGCTAATAAGTTAACAGTGACCTTTACCCTATTGGATTAGAATGCAATCCCAAGCTTGGTATACATGAAAGCTACCTACACACAAAATTCCATTGCAATATCTTAATCCTTACTTAAGTAATTGACCAGAAACTGATTTTCAATTTTTAGTAACAGTGACCTTGACCCTACCAAAATTTCATCGCAATATATTACTTAATTAAGTTATTGACCGAAAACTGACTTTCTATTTTTAGTAACAATGACCTTGACCCCAAATACAATCCCAAGCATAGCTTTCATGCAAGGATGCAAACTACCTAGTTTAGTCAGGATTAGTCATTCCAAACTTAAGTTATTGACCCGAAACGGATTTACTTTTTTTAGTAACAGCGACCTTGACATTGACCTGACTGACCCAAAATACAATTCCAAGCTAGGTTTTGATGCAAGGATGCTAAATACCCAATTTAGTCAACATTGGTCTTTCAAACTTAAGTTATTGACCAGACACTGGTTTTCTATTTTTAGTAACAGCGACTTTGACCTTGACCTGACTGACCCCAAATACAATCCCAAGGTAGGTTATCATTTAAGGATGCTAAATACCAAGTTCAGTCATTATTGGTCATTTCAAACTTGAGTTATTGACCGACCACTAATTTTCTATTTTTAGTAACAGCGAACTTTATCTTGACCTGACTGACCCCGAATACAATTCCGAGCTAGGCTTTGATGCAAGGAAGCTAAATAGTTAGTTTAGTTAACATTGGTCAATCCAAACTTAAGTTATTGACCGGACACTGATTTTCTATTTTTAGTAACAGTGACCTTGACCCCACATATCCCAAATACAATCCCAAGGTAGGTTTTCATTCAATGATCCTACATAATATATTAAGTTTAATCAAGATTGGTCAAGCCGAACTTAAGTTATTGACCGGACACCGCCTGTTTTACGCCAGCTCGCCCTCCCGCCATTTTCGGCATTCTAATAACCAGGTTTCACTTTGTGAAAACCTGGTTAAAAATGTTGGGAATGATATTCTGTGGCTTTCTGGAATATGTCAATGTTTGATGTAAGGAATTTTTGGCATATTAATTCTTTGTTGACGTACTGAATCTGGTAACGAAGGTATCACGAATTTCCTAACTTTGTAACTGTCAAGTTAGGTAAAAATTGAGTTATAAGTTGTTGTTGTTTTATTTTACGACCTGCAAACAAAACATTTTTAATCATTTAGTGTCCTAGATTTTTAAGAAATGTTAGGAGAAATGTAAATATCTTGAAAAGAGAAACTTTTTAAGGGACATGCCCCCTGGAACTGAACCATCTCGATTAGCAATCAAATTGGTATCACTTTAATGCCTAAATCAATTAATGAAAGCCCTGTAAAATAGTTACGGAATAATCCGCTAGTTCACTCAAAATACACACTTCAAAAATAACCCAAACCTGCCGATTTCGGCCTCAGACAAACAGAAAATATTCGTCATTTCCACAACTCGACCCTATGTGTCAAAACCGAAAACATCGCGGAATAATTTCAACAAACAGTGTTCGAAATGGTAAGTATTAGTATTGGTCATGCTATGTTCATTTTTGCGATATAAAGTCTATACTATCGATCAATTATATGTTAATATCAACATTTGTGCATTTGATAACATTCGGTAACATTCTCAGACGAATCGAAATTATCGTTGTCGTCAATAGTTATAGGCTGGCAGTCTGTTATCCAAATCGACAGACAATTACCAACGCGCGCAAAATAGAGTCATTTTCAACGCACTTTCTTCTTTGACTTTTCGGTAATAATAGGCTTTCCAAGTGATAAACGCATTTTTGTGTAAGCAAACCAAGACACAGCAGTTCCAGGGCATCCCTCTTTAAGTACATCCTTTGTTGCAACGCCATTGTGTCTATTTTTAGTCTTTCCTTAAGGTTAAAGAAGGAAATACTTAACTTATTGTGAGGAAAATTTTAACGATAAAAAAGTCCTTGTCCATGGTTAAGGAAAATATGCAAAGAAGAAGGAATTTCTTTAGGTAATACTTAAGATTCTTTGTGAATACCACCCTAGACCTTTTGAGGAGGCCATTTTCATACATGTAAAAACTTTAGCATAGTCATTTAGTAAATGTTTTACATGATGGTAACAGAGTTGACGTATTCAATAGTTTGCCCGTAGTCGGAGACGCGATATTTAGCTAATTTTCACATTAAATGGATCATTAATGGTACGATTTTTTATATGACACAGTTATAAACAGATTTACTTTCAATTTGGTCATTAAGTCGATTGATTCGATATATTATCAATATGTATATTACCTCATCTTTGAAATATTCTTCCACATCACCTGAAAAAGTAAATAAATAATTATCATTCATTTCATATAATACATGCTAAACTCATCCTCGACTTTCTTGAAATAATGAGAACTAACAGGAATAACAACGTATTTTCACCATAATTCATGGAATAGTATATACACATGTATTGTATTCATTTTATATAATTTTCCAATGTTTGTCTCCTGTTTTAGAATAGCATCACCAAAAATATGATTATTTATTTTTTTATAAAATTACCTTTCTTTACTTGAAAAACTTCGACGTCCGACACGTGTAATTGTCCTCTATTTACTGAATTCTTGCTAATATTTTTTTTCGTCTTGTACGTGCAGTTTAAGTTCAAACTACCATTCAGATGATACCCATTTCTGGTCCTCTTAATGTCTCTGGTGAAGAGTCCACTTTTCTTGAAGACCTGAAGATCAAAATCCTTTATGTACCCACCTCCGAAAGATGGCCCCCAATCACTATGGCAAGTAATGGCCCAGCTATGATCCTTCTCTTCCATGTTAAAGGTTGTCATCTTACCATCTTGATGACAATTAAAAAGAAACGCCGATGGATCATACTTCACGCATTTATCTTCACGGGTCCAGTCTTCGCTTGTGAAGCCTCCGAATGTAGAACCATAATCACCGTATAAAACTGTCAATGTGGGACCTTTTTTCAAACATTTCTCTTGGAATGCGTCAACGCTGCATCCGTCTCGAGACGCTTTATACAAGAGTTGAAAAACAGGTGGTGTCTCTGCCTTTCCTATCTTCTTTTGTAGAGCCTTACAAAGTTTCGCTGTAAGAGAGCCCTGTAGATAAAACAAAATATTTGTCTGAAAGATGCTCGGTGTAAAACTGAAATTTTTGTATCATGATATGTTGAATTACATTTTAAGAATATATTTTCGTAATTATTGCAGTCTTCGTAATTATAAATGAAAGATGATAAAAACGCTCGAATGAGTCTATTCATTTTTATGAGCATGTAAAACCGTTGCTATTTTTGTCGTTAAACATTGGCGGATTCGTTGTTCAAACACGTTTGGTGATAGTGTTAGGAACGCACGTGCAGAATTCAGTGATATTACAGTAATGAAGTAAGGTATATAGGCAGTGTTTTTTTTGTATGTAACACTGGTGTAAAAAGTTATTAACTGACATACTTAATGGCATTGAGCCAGTACAGGAGTTGCTCTGCCTTATTTTTCTAAGGTTGTGCACACCACAGATACTTGACACACACAAAAAAATACCATATTTTGGCCGTATACTAGTAGGCTACTTCTATATAATAAAATAGTAATTCAACAGTCATGCGAAACAACCAAGCTGAACAGCAATGAAAAACGATCAGACAACGGTTTTCTAAGTGCGGTGGACAGCAGGAGGCTTTTATCTAGGCATTAAAGCTTTTTATTTGATGAAAAAACAAACGAAACACAGTACAAAGTTTCACCAAATTCACACGTATTTTGACCTATGTAGTTTTCGACGTCCCCTATAGATATACAGTTCTAAACAGTATTATGGTCGATTTTTGTATCAAAACTCCATATACGAACATATAAAAGTGCTTACTTTTATAATTAAAAACATTTACTTGATTTTCGACGAGCAACTTTGTCGAACGCATGCAATTTGCGCTGCAAACAACAAAATATCGCTGTAAACTCAACTGTTTTGAATGCTTGGTTGTTTCGCATGACAGTTGAATTATCGTTGGGTACCTTTCTATTTTATTATAATTAAGTAGCCTATACGGCCAAAATATTGTAAAAACAATTTTTTTGTCAAGTATCTGTGGTGCACACCGTGCATCCGGGTAATACGAACTCCCACGGACTACGATCAACGCAGCAACAAAAATGGAGGACAGAGTCAGATATCTATATTTTGTTTTTGAATTTTGGCTTAACAAGTCAGTATGCGCATATTTTTCTATTCTAGTCAATCGTCAGAATATAAATCTTGAATAGTCATCACATTAACTATTACATATCATGCCAGTGGCAGTTTGATAACTGTTTAATATACTCGATATTAGATTTTGTCATTGTTTTCCGATGTTTAATTAAACTGTACAAAACAATCGCATTATAAGAAAGAAACCATACACAGCGTTTAAAAGACAAATATATCCAGAATCGGGTGCTTATTCGATTCAACTCTGTTTTTCTTTGATAGTGTTAAAATTCAGTTTTGCCCTAGTGAGAAATGGATACCTGGTTAACGTAGCGGGGATTGTTGCTTTCGTTGTTTTATGTACAAAAGGAAATGTATTGAATTACACAAATGTATGTTTCCGCATGTCGTGTACTTATGTGGTTTGTAAAACAATTATTATGAGTGTTTTGACCGTTTAGTCGATTGTGAAGTTGGATAATGAAAACAACCATCAATGTACCACGCGGACTCCAGTGGACCTTCACAAAGTAGATCTTGACTTCGATGCTGACACCCGCCTAATGTTCCACAACTTCATGCAGATGCAGGAGAAAACAGGCCGTCTTCAACAGGTTGCGCAATCTACAGACTGACAATCAATGCAGGCAAGACCAAGTCCATGAAGGATTAATGCAGCGATTCAGTCACCATCCAAGACAACCTAATAGAAGATGACAGCAGCTTCACCTACCTAGGAAGCACCACCAGCCCATCGAGCGGAACAGGAAAAGACATTCGGTCTAGAATCGGGAAAGCCAGGCACGTCTTCACCGCCCTAAGGTCAATGTGATCAGTGACGGGGAGACGCACCAAAACACTAGACGAGAAAGCGAATGTCTTTGTTAATACTTGTCTGTGACAGATCTTCTAAATCCGCTGGCCAGATAAAGATTGCAACAAGGACATGTGGATAAGAACTTTAGCAAGTCCCCATCACAGAAACCATCAAGAAGGAGAATGGCAATGGATCGGACACACCATCAACAAAGACCCACAACTTATTGTCTACCAATCTCTAAAGACTGCCTCCATGTCCTGTAATGAGCAAAAGCAGGGACTCAGGTCCGGCCCAGATGGCGAAGAGTGGTGGTTGACCTATGACCTAAGTAAGTAAGTACACATTAAATAACACAATGTACAGTACAATATGTCAAGAGCGGCCCTCAAATATCAAAGAGATAACCTCATAAAATCAGCCACACCAGTCGTTCCGCTGTTTGTTTGTCTGTATGTTGTCTGCCCTAACTTTATTTATTGAAAGATGCGATGATTGTTATATAACCTGTTAGAATGGTTAAATGACTTTCTGTCAACTTATTGGTTTTCGTTGCCATTTTTCTATCATCATTCTGTTCTAAGTGTATGCGAGCTGTATTTGACTTTATACATGCTTTTTCCGTATACAGCTCCCCAGTTCTAACAGTGTCATTCACCGAATAGAGCTACCCCGATGTCTTTTATTCGAAAGGATCCATATACTAATAGGGTGTGACAACGCATGTCCTCCAGGATAAATGTGTTATGAACATTTTTATGAATTGACTTATATGAATAGTATTGAAAGATTTTTTTTATATAAAGAACATTTTGAATGTCTTTATATGATAGCATAACTTCTTTTATTTTTTTCCAGGTTTTTCCAAAGTCTTCAAATGTACTTACTGTAAAGAAAAAGTCCTACAAAGTCAAGAAATTACAACACACAAATCTTAGAAACAGAACAGACTCAGATAAAAGATAAAGAAAATAAATGCAACATGTGTGATTTGCTGTAGTAAATAATAAAAGTCACTGTGACCACGTTGATATCTATCCATTTGTGCGTTCTTTTTATCTATGTATTTTTCAGGATTGCTTTCACTTAATCCAAACCATTTTGTACATGTTTTCTTTGTTGTTTAATTGTGAGGCTTTTTTGCAAATAAAAACAAAATTATTTATACACTATCGTTCTGCAGACATTCACGCATAATTTTATGTAACTGCCAGTACAAAATAATTTACAATGAGGTGTGTAGCCGTACAAAAGACCAACATTTCTCAAGAAAATGACAACTTGAAATGCAAATCAGACGACTTCTAATCAACGAGATCAAATAATTAAATGGCATCTTACATAAAGATTATACAAGCAATGCTGGATGTTTACTTATTTAACAAATTTTAGTATATCATGTAATAGTTTGAAAAAAATGTCAAAAATATAAAATATTTTTGAATTCATGCCTCTGCGTTGATTTGTATTCAAGAGTATTCCTATTAACCGAATACACGGTGTGTTGTGTGTTGATGTATTTGTGAATTTATTGGGTAATGTGCCTTAAATGTTTGTTTTAATTTACCGTTACAATGTTCATACTAAATACTTGATTGACAACTTTCGTAGTGACAATGGCATATAGGTAGTTCGTATTTGTATTTAACCGGAATTTTGTATACTAAAAATATATACGAAAACAAACGTTATTGTTGAGCGATACAAATATAAGCGTATATTATATATGTAATTAATTATCGAGAATTAAGCAATTTAATTAACAATTCCCATTTAAAAATGTTTTCTCAGCAAAAGAGATGATTGTTTACCGTCAAAAACTGATCAAGCTCGCAGATTCGAGTGAACTGGGATGGCGAGTTGTGAGCGAATACGAGTCGAATCCATTGACAGACAACTCAGACGATGAATATAAGGTATGCAAGTCCGGAGAGCGAGCCAGCAGACAGATGAAGGCCGCAAAATCCAAGAGAGGAAAATCGACCAGATCGGGACCCTATAGGAGACAACGGGGTAGAACACAGACTTCCTTAGTAGCACAAAGCACGTCGCAGACAACAAATACCAAACCAGGGTTATGCTTCGCATGCGGAAAAACCGTGCACTGGCGAAAAGAGAGTCCAGATGTGAACTATTTTAACAAGATGAGTATTGATAGTTATTTTTTAAGTAAGCCTCTAAGTTCAGAGACGACTATGGGAGGTCAGAAAGGTGATCTTAACATGTCTAAAGCAGCATGTACGAGTAAGTATGGTTTACATAGCAATGTAGTGCATGATAAATCAAAAATGGGTTGTTTGGAAAAGAATATTTAGTCTCGGAAAAGACAAAAGGGAGCAAAACAAGTGTTGTTCCCCGGAAGGTAGATTAAAGAGACACGCCGAGAATGGCAACACATTGCCGGACATTTTATTTTAGATGTGATTAAAGATGGCTATAAAATATCATTTAAAACATTTCCAACAGAAGTTGTAGTAAAAACAATAAATCTTCACGAGACAATCCCATGTTCGTTGAATTGGAAATTAAGGGATTGATAGAAAAATGGATAGTTTCTGTGGTAACGACTATATCTTTAATAGTAAATCCGTTGACTGTGGCATATAATAGAAAAGGCAAGCCAAGACTGGTACAAGACTGCAGACATGTTAATTCATACATACATACATTTGTTTAAGGTGTAATTTGAAGACATCAAAGTTGCGAGAGGAATGTTTCTTTACTTAAGCCATGGTTCAATGCAATATTTACCCGTGCGCTTTTCCCAGGTGGTTATGTTCGTCAAAATTACACATGTGTATACAATAATTGATTTACAACCTAGTGGTCAAAGCAAAATTTGGAAAATATCAATTTTCAAAATGCCAAGGCTAAATAATAGGGATGTCAATTCGTCAAGATTTTACTAATCGGTTAATCGTTCGTTCATACGAACGATTAATCGGTTAACCGTATGTTAATTGTACGAAGTGATTATAAACATGAATTGTCATAAGTTTCCGCGACACCGACGTATCACACGAAATGCGATAATGCATATATTCATCAATATATATTTACCATTGAAATGTGATGCGTGTATGTACTATCAATTTTCAGTTTATATATATCAATGATCAATTACAAATAACATTATTGCAACTAATAGTAATTTTGTTTACAAAAAAGTAGATTACGGCATACTTGTTTCATACTCAATTTGGTCAGGTTATAATTGGAACACTGGGCGGAGCGTACAACAGTGATCATTTGATTGGTTCATTGGTGTAATGATGAATTTAATTGTGATTCCACTCGATGTATTTAAGTATTTCACACTATGTGCAATTGAGTATCAAATGTCAACACGTTCTCATAATTATCAGCGGCTATGTTTGATGCAAAGATGCAAAATTAAATCATACCAGTGTCTTAACTCAGAGATAATTAATAAAGAACAAGGTTGTCAGTTTATATCAATAAAGATGCAAAAGACGAAAAAAGTGATATTGTTCGACGATTTTATTAGCATGTCTTAGTAAAACGTAACACACAACATACATCGTACGTGTATACATAGTATAACATACATCAAGGACTTATATACATATATAAGTCCTTGATTTTACGGGTTTTTTTTCATCCAGACAGACGATTTTTTTCTGCGATAGTACATGTATAACATATCATACTTATTGTATATAACTTGCGATACAATTATCAAATTGTGAGGAAGTCCCAGACCATAAATGGAGTGTACAGTTTGTGGTGTTCCCGAACAATGCTTGCAAGAGATCTTTTCTTCCTGCAACGTTGTTGGGGAACCTGGTCATCATCAGGTGAC
This sequence comes from Lutraria lutraria, assembly GCA_964023205.1. NCBI lineage: Eukaryota > Metazoa > Mollusca > Bivalvia > Venerida > Mactridae > Lutraria > Lutraria lutraria. The sequence goes on along the minus strand of OZ026846.1, from coordinate 29,839,145 downwards.
GGGGCAACTTTGCAGCCAATTGATCCGGGATTGGTCACCATCAAGCGCAGGGTCAGCATTTACCGGTGCCGTCATTCCCCATGCATCAGGGGAGCCGCCTCTTCCTGTGTGACTGGACCAGGCACCGCTGCAACGAAAACGCTATCAACCAATTTAACCTCGATCGCCCGCACTTGTCGAAGAAGACGACTGAATAATGAATACAAAAAGGACATGGAATGTATAGCTGTTTTTGTTTTGATCTGAGACAGATTAATTATTTAACCTTTCAATAACTGATAAAAACAAATCACATGGAAACTGTATGGGTTGTCTCCAGTTAATCTAAACAAGAAACGCAGCAATGCCACGAAACCAGGGTTTCAGAGGCTGTACCAAAAGAATTTTGAGATATTTAGAACTCAAGATATTTAGCGGTTACTGATTTTCAATTTTTAGAAAAAGTGACCTTGACCCGACTGACCCGAAATATAATCCCAAGCTAGGTTTCAATGCAAGAGTGCTATACCAAATTTGGTCAAGATTGGTCAATCCAACACGTGTCATTAAACTATCTGACTGTTGTTCTATTTTAGTAACAGTGACCTTGCTCTGGACCCGACTGACAAAAATACAAAAAATACAATCCTAAGCTATGTTGTCATGCAAGAATACTACATACGAAGGTTGGTCAAGACTGGTTAATCCAAACTTAAGTTGTTGACCGGAAATCACCTGCATGACTGTTATTCTATTTTTGAAAAAGTAACATTGACCCTACTGGCCCCCAATCTAAAGCATGGTCTATATGTAAGCTACCTACACACAAAATATCATCGCAATATCTCAGTCTTAACATCAATAGTACTCTTGTCATGGCACTATCACTGCTTACAAATCTCAAGTTCTGATTGATAATCAAGGAGGATTAGACACATCGAAACTAGTTCCCTATGTAATCTCAACGACGCTCAACAATTTATGTTCATGCAATGCATTAAAGATGAACTTGCATTTCCTCGGGATTGCGTCTTGCTGGCAGACAAAATGTATCCTTACCGTATGCGTGCCATGACATTGTTTTCAGGCGCTCAGTTACGGTGGCATATAGAGGTATCCCCGTCATAAGATGCATTACGATGTGTTACCAGTTATAAGAAAACGTGGAGCTTGATGTGGCGGCAGCGACGAGACTTTTCGTCAAGGACTGTACGTGTTTATGCAAATCTTTAGGAAAGACATAGATATTACACTTTAAGTAACCGTATACTTTTGTTTTCATGCACTGATCAATGCTATTTTCAGACAATTCAGAAACAACAGAACAGTAAACGTTTTCATGAAATGATTTATACACACAGTCTATTTCTTGGTTTTGAACGATGTATCAGTTTTCTGTATTTTCATATTGAAATTCACTATTCATTGATGTAGTTTGATATACAGTTACCTGTGGTTTGATAGGCCCCATTTAAATAACTTGCTTGTCGCGTATCGTTCTCGCTTCACGCACCTCGCATTAAAATGTCTATTATAGGAAATCGCGGAAGAAATGTACGTCGCAATACGGTAAGGAGACGTCTCAAGGAGCGTAGAATATCATGCAGGCGGCCGTACTGTGATGTGGTGATGAAGGACCGTCTCCGTCGGGATCGTCGGCAATGGGCTCAAAACAAGACGCTGGTGTAATGTTGTCTTTAGTGACGAATCCCGCTTTCATGTTTCCTTTGCCGACGGACGTGTTCGCGTTTACCGTCGTCTTAATGAACGTTACGCCCGCAATGATGTGTTGGAGCATAATAGTTTTGGTGGGGGTGGTGTAATGGTTTGGGCAGTGATATATCACACCTTTAGAACTGACCTGGTGGTTATAAATTTTAACGCCATAGGATATGTTAACCAAGTTCTTCGCCTTACAGTCGTTCCCATGTTTCAGCAACGCTCTGACCTTGCATTTAAACATGACAATATGCGCCCCTGTACGACCAGATTTACCAGAAACCAGCGTAGTGCATGTATTTTTGCAACATAATATACTGACGTCCATAAGAAACGCATCATCCCCTGTGTAGGGCCATATTTAATTAACTAAATACGGAATTCATGTTTTTGTGATTCAAAAATAGAGATTTGGAATAGTTCTACACATTTTGCGGCTGTGGGTTGCGTCGACGTAAACGACGTCCAAGGACGTCCCATATGTGTTCAATTGGGTTACAATCGGGAGAGTTGGCAGGCAATGGCAGAATGTCAATATTATTGGCCATGATATTGTCATAGAAAAGACTACGAAGAACTTGGTTTACATATTATACCCTATGGCATTTAAATTGCCATTAATAACCACCAGGTCAGTTCTAAAGGTGTGATTTATGGCTGTCCGAACCATCACACCATCCCACCAAACGATTATGCTCCAACACACAATTGCGGTCGTAACGTTCATTACGTCGACGGTAAACACGAACATGTCCGTCGGCAAAGGAAACTTTAATTTAAAGCGGGATTCGTCACTAAAGACAACATTACGCCAACGTATTCCGATGTTGTTTTGAGCCCATTAACATATGTCACAGGGTAATTTTGTCATGTAATTATTGGTATTTATATTTCTGGTCACTTGTATATAAGCTATCATTGTCATTAATATTCTTCCAGTCCGGAATGGTACGGTCATATGTAATTTTTATATATGACCTATACCATAGTTCACTGCACTAGCACGCACTTGCCGTTTAGCCTTCGTGGTGTGGAGACACACGAGGCGTTGAGTAAACTTTTACATTCATTGCGTGTTACTTCATTCTTTCAGTATTTCTGATGATATAGACCCGCGACATTGGCGCCCAACGTGGGGCTTCGGGGCGAGATTTGGTGGAGTGTACGGCTTTGAGGACGAGTCATACGATTGTGCACACAGAGCATTGACGTCACACACATGTTTGTCCATGGTCCAATCAGATGAGTATATCGGATAGTAGCGCTTTCACACGTCATAGGAAACCCCGGTTTGGGAATCCCGTTCGTTTGTTTACGTTTAGAACTCTAAAACTTTACTATTATTATATTTAATTATCGACATTTATATGGATTGCTACATTATCAACGTTGGAGCTGGAGTTTATTCATCAGTTGACATTTCAAGGCGTGTTAATTATATTAGTTTAGTTTTGTTAATAACTTATTCATTATGTAGGAACTTGCCATGATGTAGGACTTGTTAGTTAATTTAGTGTGTGTTCATATTTTGTGTCAATAAGTGGTGTATATTATAATTGAATTGAGCATTGAATTGTTTGATCATTTATCTTGAAATTATATGGTTTGTATTTTCATGTTCATATTTTATGAATACATGTAGTTACTTTACCAGCAGTTGTGCTGTTTGGGAATCCAGAGTGCAGGGATGCCGGTGGTGAGAGGGCAGTTAAGGGGATCAGCTGAGGATGCGGAGCAGCCGGTTCAGATTGACTTGGAGACATCTGCAAAGATGGTCCTGGACTTGGAGACATCTGCAAAGATGGTCCTGGGCTGTGGTCAGTCTCTTCCCGTCCGCGCGCGTCCTCGGCCTTCATGTGCCTCTTCGTCACTGGCAACTGTCAAAATATTTATAATTCCTCAAAGGAGACATTAAAGTTCTCATACATGTAAGTTTAGTAAGTCAATTTATACTTATAATATTTATACTTATAAAACTTCAGTTTGAGTCCTTCTGACGTGTGTGTATCATTTAGCGCTTCCGATGAATTTGTTTGATATAGCTTATGGTCAGCATATCTGAGGCGTGTTCAACAATGCGAGCACTCGAACTGCAATCGACCGAGCGCTCGCCGTACGTATATTGGTATCTTGAACGCTTGTGAGCGCTCACTTCAACTTCAAGATGGCGTCCATAGCGACGAAAGTTTACGGAAGTGAAATTGCATATTTGTTTTTAATGAGATTCTGAGCAGTCTCGACGATAACGACAATGCAAGGCGTTAGAAATGGTTTCTGTTACTCCCAAGGTACTAGCTATTCTTCTTGATACGGCGAGCACATAGCGTTATGTTGAAAAGACTGTGTCGACCAACAACAATGATCATGTGTTCATGATGTTCTTATGTAGTTCCTATGCCACAAAAATCATTTCAGGTGAATATTGTCGTTTATAAACATGTTTTACTCCAATACTTTTCGTGTTACTAGTTCAGGTCCGTAAGAAGGAATTTCAGATTTTGAGCTTATTTTAGATATTTTCAGACGGTGTGGGGATATAGCCCGTCTAATTACCAGAACAGTAGAGATCCCTACGGCCCTGCTACTAAGTAATATTGCTTTGGTTAATTTGGTTAATTCATTAATATTTGATTTCTGTGTGGTAACCAATATTACTGGAGAAATTAAATTTTATGAAAATACTTTTAGTATACATTATAATTATTGCACACGATCTTTTGATAGAGATAAATCTAATAAATGCAAATGGTCTTCATTTTTCAGTCACTATTGGAAATGGTTGGACTACTCACTGTGGTGCAGTCAATCAGTCTGGAAAGACCTTATGCTGGCGAGTGATTCCTCTGCAATCAGGAGATCTTTGGTGGTGTAGTTGATCGGTTTTGACTCTGTAAAGGTTCCCTACATTAATAACCTCGCTAACTTTTGTTGGGTAATGTGAGGGGAAAGTATTCTTCCCTCAATGATATGTTTGCAAGACTGGGATTGTATATGAAGATATCGTCAATGAGTTTTCTCACAGAAGGTGCTTTCCTGACATAATTGTTGCTATAGATGGAAGTTACATATGGATTATTCCCATTACAGGACATGCATACTCCCTTGGTCAGTACATGATTCCAGAGCATTAAGATACTGTCTGCTGTGCTATCATTTGGAATCCTAGTGCCCTGATAATTACCACTTGTTTAGTTGTTAGGTGATTCTACTTATACTGTTAAATACCTGTTGGTTCCTCTTATGATAGTGGGCATCTCAGACTCACACCTAAGCAATTTTTTTTGTAACTTTGTCCACAGTTCCACCGATTATGCATATACAGTAAAACATGTCCTTCCGACCACCTTGTACAAGCGACCTCCTGTCTTGTGCGACCGCTTTCAATTCCTCCCGAGAGTTTTTAAACGTTAATTTAACTTAGTTAGGCGACCACCTGTCTAACGCGGTTAACGACCAGTACTTTCTGCCTATATCGTAGTTGCTAAGCGACCGATGTGTGTGATGTGTTCTAAATGTGTGATTGATTGTATCACCTAAACAAAAAGATTGTCGGCAACCCAGAAAATCTTAAGTTTAGAGGAATGTATAGCTGTGATAAATAAACCTTTAATTCAGGAGCAAGCTCAGAAATTTGCCATCCGTTCTTCAAATTTTTTTTTGTATCTGAACAGTATGTTAACACTTTGAACACATGTTTTTATGTTTTGTAAGATAGTCATTTTTAAATCAATATCGTTTAATATTTTCTTAAGATTTTAAGTACAAAGTACTGTTTTTAAAGTTACACTTGTGTCTGTATAAGTATAAAATGTTTAACCGTGGCCTAATTAAATGCACGTGGTTTCGTACTATTTCATAGTATGTAACTCCAATACTTAGTTAAAAGACCACCTGTCTTCAGAGACCACATTTTCGTTCTCCATTGAGTGGTCGCTTACGGCAATTATTACTGTAATTATATTAAGATATTTTTGGTTTTAGAAAACTCTGTTTTTTTAGATGTGTCCATCATTTTACACATCATCTTTACATGCTGTATTTTATATAATTGCTCCAATAACCATTTTTATCTTAAGCCACTTTATAATCACTACTTGATAACAAAAAATGCTATCTAGTTGATAGCCTGGGATAAGATTACTTAAATTAGCTACATTATTATTTTGTGAAATATATTTTCTTATTTTTATCAACTCATGTTACCACTTTGTCTCAGACTTCCAAGTACAAAATGTAAATACTTCAGTGAACAAGCTTAATCATACTAAACTGAAGCTTTGTTAGAAATTCCTTTGTAAAGCTTGATCTATTGTGAAATCTGCAAAATGATAATTAAGTGACAAATCAAATTACTTATTTTCAACACTTCTACAGGCTCAAATTTCAAAATCCACATATTATTGGAGGTCACAATGGTACTCTGTCAATAGAACTAGTTGTACAACTATTTGGATTTTTTGTTTATATGTATTTGCAAATTTTTTTTTTTTTTGAATTGCAATTATGTTAAATAATTATTTTATACTATATTCTTAAAGCTCTTGTTATAGTCTAATAAGTATTAAGTTAGGTTAATAGATATAGAAAAATGCAGATATATCTATTTCAATATACAATATGTTAACATGTTGTACGTCAATAAAACATTTATATAAATACAAACAACATGTATGAATTCGTGAATAGCTATGTCAGACATTTTGTATCAAAGATAACACAAAAAGGAGTTGAAATAAACTCTTATTTCCATTGTGGTCAATAGCTATACAGAGCTAATTTTTACTTAATATTTGTATACCAGCTAGAGATGAATTCTGTATCTGTACATGTGGTCATGAAATGAAATATTGAGTAAGGAAAGGTATTTAGATAACATGTATATATAGTGCAACCTCTCCAAAGCAATGCCCACTGGGAGAATGAAAATTATGTTTTTGTTTGAGAGGTTGTTGCTCTATAGAGGTTAATCGTAAAAATGTAAAGTGAGAAAAATGTTGTCGTTGACGGGAGGTAATGTTGCTAAATAGAGGGCCGCACTGGAGAGGTTGTACTGTATAACAGATGTTACAAATCACATAAAATACATAGTATAATATTGAAAGACATGTTAAGACAAATCAATTTAAAGTTGAAGTTATATTTCTATGCAATTTTCTAAGAAGTTGACTTATTTGATGCAAATACAACATTAATCATCGTTTGTGTCAGTCTATGACAGTGTCAATGCAATTTCTAAATTGTAAAATGTATTTTTGTATATTAATTGTTCAATATTCTAGGCTCTTCATGTTAATTATCACCTCATAATAAATGCAAATTTTCAGTCAATTTAATCAGCTGTACAAATGTTATTATTATATCTAGATAGTTCAAAATACCTGTAATGACTAATTAGTTTACATGAGTTCTATTTTTAGAGTATTAGTATTCAGTCTCATTTTAACTGTGTGAAGCATTGGAAGACATACAATTATATGGTTTGTAACATCATATCTCAGTTAGTTATATTAATAAACATACAGAAAATGACTATGCTATGTCTTTAACATTATATGTTTTTTTTAATGAACAATTATTATTAATCATGTTCATGCATGTTTTATAATTGTTAAAATTGAGACATGATTCAAATGAAGGCTGAAATTACTGCTTTGTTAGTAAAATTATGTTTACAAGTATCTAGAATTTGTTGTTTAAAGAAATGTTAAAGTGGTGCATACATAAATAAACAGTATTATAAATAGATAAATGAAAAAATGTCTTAATAGATTTATACAAACTTTGTATTCATTTAGTTCAGTTACATAAAACTTCAAAAATAAAATGTGATTGCTTTTTATTTATCCTTTCATTCAAGTAGGATGACTAGTCTTTCAAAGGTAGACACATGCCTTGTGTCCAAAGCTTAGTCTATAATCCTCACATTGTACATAATGTCTCTGTTCCTCTTGATATATATCAAACCATCTAGGAGTTTCATCATCAAAGCTATCTAGAGTGGCGGTGCATTCATTTAACACTAGGGTAGTATCGAAGGAAGTATTGGCTGCTCACACTCTAATGTATCTTCCTCACTGATTTGAAATTGAAAAAAGTCAACAATGGAGTGGAAACCCACGATAAGTGCCATAGAATATCCACCATCGCAACCAAAGTGCCTCCATATCTGTCGCCTATTACGGTATCAGTTTGAACAGTTTTTCTTTAATGTTTTATGCCTGCAATATGAAATAAACAATCAGACATAATTAACTACTTGCATACATTTTTATCCATACTGCAATGCCATTGTCGTTGTGATTTAAGTGTTATTATTCAGATTATTATTGAACTACCACAAAAGACAATATCTTAGTATGATTTGTCAAAGGTATTGTTCCAGTGAAGAATAATCAGACATCTAAATACATTCATAGAAACCAACTACTCTTAAACAGTCTAATCACAGTCAGAACAATTGTGAAGTGAAAGAATCCTATTAAATCAATTTAAAAATATCATCCATTCCACATGACCCAGATATATTCCTCAGATATATAGAGAAACCATTCACATAAAAGGAATGTAGTACAAAATTTGAAGATATACATAATACAATTTGATGGATAACCACGTGAAATAGATTTTTGTTGGATAACCACGTGAAATTGCTTTTTGTTAGATAACCACATTAATTAGCTTTTTTGTTGGATAACCACATTAAATAGCTAAGTCATGGATCAAGGCAGAAGCATGGTGAGTATGTGATATACATGCACTTTTACCCAACTGTAGATAAATGCAAATAACAGAAATAAATGAACACCTTGCCACAAATGAACAATTCAAAACGTTTCTACTCATTAAGATATTATAAACATTTTAAGTCTTAAAATATACATTTTGCAATAACATACAATTTTTTTAGATTATCGCATGTATGGTATGAAAAATTATTAAACAACAATAACATAAATTATAATAATACAATGACATTGATTACAAGTGTACCTTGCTGCAATCATCAAGGTTGTATTCTATATTCTTTGTCATGCAATCTTCCACAAGTTCCCCCAGGCTTGTTGCTGGATGATGGTGTGTCAGTAAAAATTGTGCCGTAGCTAAGGTCATCTGTCAAGTAGCAATTGAATTGATTCTCGTGGCCCTATGCAATTCCTAAGAAACCAAAAAAAAATGAATGAAATTACAATACTATGTAAACTACTGTGCTATAAAGAAGATAAAAGAAGGAGTTCTCCTTTCAAAACATAAAATATACATAAACATTGTTTGAACTATTCTCAAGTACAGTCAAACCTGTTATCAGCCAGCTCCGAATAAGAGCCAACCTGTGAATATAGGTCATTATTTCAAAAACTCACATCAATTATAAAGAACAAGATGACATCCAAATAAAGACCACTACTCACTAAAGATCACATTGTCTTTCCCAAGGGTGGCATTTGTTCAGAGGTTTGACTGCAGATAAATAAAATTGTACACAATAGTCATGTCTTAAACATCATTTCAACTTACTGAAGGTCACAATAAATGTCATGATAGGATAAAACTTACTCTGGATTCACCAGAAAAATATGCTTTATTATTTTACCTTGGTTTTCTTCACTGCCACCATTAATTTTGTATCTGCTGCTGTAGAGATGCCGTTGACACTGACAACTTCATCGATGCTTGATGTCACTGATAAGGTGGTGATGATTTCTTTAATAATCTTTAATTTGCAACATGGAAATAAGACGACTGAATTTAATTAAATGTATTAATATTTAAAAAAAGATCAGCGATTATGGTACACAATAATTTAAAAAAAAAATATTTTGTACAATTTATAACATTGTAAAATGGTGTAACATGTAAAAACATCAATGAAAATGTTTTGTTTATCCGTCGGTAACAATTTGAAGAACACGATTTCTGAAAATTAAACTAGATTTTCGATCTATATGTCATTTTAGTGCAATAAGAAAAATACGTACACATACTTATCGTTTTGACATCGATGATAAACACAATATGTGACTATAATAACAAATGTCTGTCCCGATTCTTGGTTTATAAAATTCAGCTTGCTCAACTTCCATTCATCAGCCGCCATCTTTGAAATCAGAGCGATTCACCAAAATAGGTGTATCGCGAGCGCTCGGAGTGCTCACCGAGCGCCCGTGTTTATAAACCGTTCAGAAGGCGGGCGATCGATTGCAGTTCGAGCGCTCGCATTGTTGAACACGCCTCTGATTTACGTGTGCGTTTGTTAGTGCGATTTCATTTGTAAATTTTACATTATTATAATTCATTAGCATGTTCATATTCAGATTTTCATAGCCGATATCTGAATGGTATTATATGTTATGTAATTGTATTTAGTGTTAAATTTTTGGGGGTAGCTTATGCTCAGCATAGTTATTGTAAGTGCGATTTAATTAGTAAATTTTACATTATTATAATTCATTAGCATGTTCATATTCAGATTTTCATAGCTGATATCTGAGTGGTATTATATGTTATGTAAATGTATTTAGTATTTAAATTTTTTGTTGATAGCTTTTGCTCAGCATAGCTGCTATACACTTATGTTTGTAAGTGTAAATTAATAATAGATTTTGCATTACATAATTATCATGTTCACCTCAGATTTTCATAGCTGATATCTGAATAGCATTCATACAACTTGTCTAGTATGTAGTAATACTGAAATTTGATTCAGTTTCTATCTTTTTGTGTTTCGATTGAACTGCAGTCTTTCGTAATGCATAAGTACTGTTTTTTGTATTTGATTGACATACCAATATAGTTGTATTACATGATGGTCTGCTAGCGCGCATCTTTGTAATTGATATTGTCCTTGTGGCATTGTTCCTTGTTTGGTAGTTCTCTTGTATAGAGATAATTTTGTAGATTTATAGTTTTTGTTGTTTATTGTAGAAAATTTAAATGTCGGGACGACATTCTACAGAGAGGAGCAGTATGTCACAGGGTCATTTTGTTATGTAATTATTGGTATTTATATTTCTGGTCACTTGTATATGAACGATCATTATCATTGTCATTAATATTCTTCCGGTCCGGAAAGGTACGGTCATATGTAATTTTTATATATGACCTATACCATAGTTCACTGCACTAGCACGCACTTCCCGTTTAGCCTTCGTGGTGTGGAGTAAACTTTTACATTCATTGCGTGTTACTTCATTCTTTCAGTATTTCCGATGATATAGACCCGCGACACATATGTTTTTATTAGCAGAATTTGAGCAGGGTTAGATTCCCTGTTACTCTCTGAGCATACTGAAAATAAATTTTCGGCATTAAGATCCTATTGGTGATGTTTGTAAATGTTAAGTGGAACAACAATGGCTATTAAGAACAGTTCGAAATTACATCTACATTTAATCTTATACCTTACCTGATTCATCAGTTGTCACATGGTCTATATTTATGTTTTGTAGTATTTACATCCAATAATGATACAGTTTAGTAATTATAACATATGATGCATACATTTTTTCAAATTCCTTAGGCGTGGTATCGCACTTGATTGATCAATATGTACAGTTTTGTTATTTTTTAAAAACCTTGACGCATGATAGGACAACAGAAGAACTACTAAATGTTGGACAAATCAAAAACGTTACAAGTTATTTAACCTTTTAAAATGTTTACATTAAACATTCCGAAACAATTATTCGAAGTTAAATATCAGTCTCAAAATCTCAATCAATGTACGAAGAAATGGGTCCACTACCAGTGAAAAAGTTATCAGATGGCTTACGGAAGGTCGATGGTTCTACTGATGATGGGAATTAGAGTTCTGCGCCAAGGGGGATGGGGATGATCTATATTTAGAAATATTATACCGGTTGGGACTGGTTATGAAAAATCGGATATATTTAAAACTTGGTTTTTCTATCTATGCTATTTTTAGTACAGATTTCTGTACCTGTCTAGACTTTTCGGCGCTTTATGTATTTTAGCAGACGATAATAATGTATGCAAAATAGTTTATGTTTAATCGAGTGGGGTGTGGCACGCGCCTTTATTATCAGATAGTTAAACATTTCACAACTTGATATAAATAAAATATCTCGACAGAAGAATAAACTTCCCGGTTCCATGAGATACTGCAGTCGAAATCAAAACCTAAAGAAGTGAGAACCGACCCAGGAAGCGAATGGAAGAATAGATGGGTAAAGGCATTTCTCGACAAACAAGGTATCCACCACTACGTCACTCGGAATTAAACCCACGCTAACTACGCCAAGAGAGTGACAGGCACCTTGAAGGATTTGATGAATCGATACTTCACACATAAACGCACGAATCGTTATCTGGACGTTTTATCCGACATAGTGAACAACTACAAGTCAAGACCGCATACTTCCATGGACGGGAAATCACCCAATGAAATCAATGTAAACAATGAAGCAACAGAATGGAAGCGATTATATGTCGATTCTTTGAAATCAGACCAGTAAAAAGGTCAAGCAATCAAAACCTTCTAAATTCAAAATTGGTGATTTTGTGAGAATTTCAAGCAACAGACGCACGTTTCAGCGAGACTATGAACAAAAATGGACTGGAGAAGTTTTCATTATAGAAACGAAGTATCTACGCCAAGGGATTCCAGTGTACAAAGTTGTGGATTATGACGGAGAACCCGTGGAGGAGACATTCTATCACAGGTGCAGAAAAGCCGAACTTATTTATTCAAGATAGAAAAAGTGCTTAAACGTCGGATAAGAAAGGCGTGGCAGAACTGTTTGTGAAATGGCTGGGGTATCCTAAAAAATTCAATAGCTGAATAAAAGAAGGTGATCTACAGGACATCAAAATAAAATATAATAGCAGCGACGTGTTGAATCAGTCATTTGACTCTTAGTCGTGGACTTGTTCACATCGTAAAAATGGTTTACCAATGTCATTTAGCGAAAACAAAGAACATCTGGGAGCAAGATTTGAAAAGACATTTCAAAACTAAACATCCTAGCGAAGAGTACGTATTCAAGGAGCAGCAGCAGCAAAAACAACAACAACAACAGGATTTCCCTATACAGCAACTGCAGCAGCAGGATTTCCCTATTCGGTAGCAGCATTCCCATATACAGCAGCAGCAGCAGCAGCAGCAGCAAGATTTTCTTATACAGCAGCAGCAGGATTTCCCTATACGGCAGCAGCAGCAGGATTTTCTCATACAGCAGAAGCAGCAGGATTTCAAATTCCAACACCCCTTTACGTGTATCGTATCGGGACCCACATCTAGTGGTATGTTTTCGTATGGATCTTTTGTACAAATGCCGTATGCATAATGTAATGATTTACCATTTATCATATTTCATGAATTAAATTTCATTTTCAGGCAAAACCTTTTTCGTGGTACAGTTACTACAGCGTGCTTTAGATAAGATAAAAACCTTATTATTTTGACGATATGGCATCGGAAGCTGTGAAAGATCAACGAGTTACTTATCTCTTTACAGAGGGCAGCATCGTAGGAATCTCTCAGTGATTGCCTTGAACCAAAACTTGTATTTAAGTAAGGATCCAACACAACGTAGAAATTGTCAGTACTTGGTATTATTCAACAACCCGGTAGATAGACAGCCTATTGCAACTCTAGCAAGACAGATGTATCCGGCTATGAAGCGTTTCGAAATAATCATCAGCTATTTTTGATACGTCTCATTGTTCAATCTGATCAGGTCGTCGCTCTATTTCCAGAGGGGCGTATCACACATTTTGTCAAAATTGAGTGTTTGGTATCGGTGGAATCGTCTTTTCGAGCTCTACATGATGGTATGGTCTATGCCCTTGTGGAACTGCTTTAAAAATTCCAATAAGGCGTATAACTTTAAATGCGTTTGTGACTAATTCCAGAAGGGCGTAAAATTTTAACCAATCAAATTCAGCGATTCATAAAAACATGGCGTCGCTACTTTTATTTTCTTAGTTTATGTTTTCATTTTTACAACATTATAAAGTACGGATATGTAAGTATAAGTGTGTAATTTAATCTCTTTTTATGTATTTATCCAATGTAAATACTTTGTATGCATGTATATGGTGGTTCTGTCTGATACAAGGTACAATGTTAAGGACATCTACACTATATTTATTCGGATATGTTACATTTCGGATATATTAGTTTTGAAACCTTTCTTTCGACAAAACTCACTCAAAACTATTTACTATCATTATCATGTAATTACAGCTAATGTACGTATCAATAATCAGGGAAGGTAACATTACACTGGTGAACTCAATTACATAATAAACGGCGTGTTTTAAGAAAATGTTGGACCTCTTTGATTGTGTAAGCCAAGTTCTGGTGCGAAAGAGCATAATATGAACTGAATACAGCATAGATAATTGTTCAAAACAGGTATTGGTGTCTCAACAACAGAGCAAAGGTCAATTATATCATTACCTATTTTTTTCGTATATATAGTACATGTACAATATATTATTTTCCTTTTTCTGGACTGTGTTAAGATCCTCCAAATGACGTGCTTGTTCATATATTGTCTTACATTGAAACACGAGAAGTTATTGTCTATATGAGCATAATAAGCAGAAGGTTTTATGAACTTATCAAGTACACAATTTTAACCGTCCTGTGGACTATTATTGACTTTCAGTATTCACTACATTAGTCAAAATGAAATTTAGAAACAATATTATCTCACTCCAAGGTACAACAACCTTTGTTGCCGTATGCAACATATAAATGCCCTACTCCAGACAGAAACAGGGCTTTTACTATAAGTAAATCGGGGGTCTTTAAATTGGCTCGATATAAGTGATGCGCCTATTTCAACTTGTATTTCTTGTCTTGAGTGCCAGACCTAACAAGTATAACTGTATCAGGTCAATGGTCTGACTCGTGCGTATCAGAAACTTATGACTTTCAGAAGTCCATTCTTGGACTTATATTTAGTGGAATACCATTCACAAGAGTAAAGTGTTTGAGGTATACAACATCACAACCGTTCCTTTTAGAGTAAAACTGTCGTTTGCCGACAAGTCTTAAACATGTATCTTATAGTAGCAGGGGTACGAGAAAGCCTTGTGGGCTCTTACCCGTTCCAATAATACTGACCTACGTGCCTATAATTTTTACTGAGAAAAAAGATACAATATCAGTATGCTAAAACACCTGCCTGGTGGTGTCCAACACTTCTACAGGACAATGAAACTATTCATTTAGACCGGCACGAGCACACTGTGCAAACTATTTTCTGTAACTTTGTTGCTTTATTGTTTTGAGGCGAGTGTCTAAAACATCATTGATTATTATGAATATACATGTATAGATGACGAAAGATAGTCTGGGACAATATTTGCCTACGGTGTAATCATTATGGTGATATAAACATTCTTAGTTTATGACATAATGTAGTGGTGAACACACGAATTACAGAAGCTGTAATTTGTTTGAATAGTTGTGAACACTACGTGTACCTAGTTAATATGAAGTTAATTTGTTCAGCCAGTTTTGCCAGTGAGTGTTACTTTTAAATTGCATGTAGCCACTACACGAGTTGTGTAAATAGCTGTTTATGAGCATTTGTTTGTTTACCGACATTTAATTATGCTATGTTTAAGTATTAACTATCGATGGAACATTTTGTACATGTATCGACTATTGATATTATGTCATAATAATGTATTCTTGCAATACAGATTAATGCTAATAGCTTATTATTCCTGATACTAATTTTCGTAAAATCCAATGATATTATAACACTGATTGTTAATTTTACAATGCAGATTATTGATATTACATTTTTATTACTGTTAATGCTAAAACTCAAATATGGTCAGTACACAAGTGAACTGCTTCTAATAAGTTATTTGTGAACAATTTCTAGTTTATTTATTAGTCTGTACATTCCCCCGAGTGCCAACGGTTAATTCTTTATCATCTATTTGTGTATATCTGTCAATGGGATAGAGTTTATGCTTCATATTTATATGTCAATTTTCAATAGCATTACCATGTAATTTCGGAGAAATAAAGTATTCTGTTTCAGTATTCAATTCGACAAAACAAGCTGTTGATACGAATTCGAATGTCATGCGTTTTTCCATTGACAAATCACATTTTTTCTCGAAGTTCATCATAAAAAT
Source organism: Lutraria lutraria (assembly GCA_964023205.1). NCBI lineage: Eukaryota > Metazoa > Mollusca > Bivalvia > Venerida > Mactridae > Lutraria > Lutraria lutraria. The sequence goes on along the minus strand of OZ026846.1, from coordinate 29,823,323 downwards.
CTGACTTTGAAATTAGTCATCAGACTATTTAAAACAGCCCATGATATTATTGTAAGGACATACTTATAATAATGACAGCAATAGAATATTATAATCACTATAATTATTAGTAGGTATAGTGTTACAGTGGCCTAGAAATCCTATAATATTGTTATTCTTCTGTATAAATTACTGTATAATGCAGATATACGACTCTGGAGCTCATAGTCGGTTTTACATTCCATTGATTCAATTAACATGTTATGTTTTAATAAAATTCATTTTGAATTATAAACCTTCTATTCAGTACATTTGTATTTCATTGATATATACAGTGAGATTTTAGTTCCAAAAGTCGGCCTAAATAGAATTTTATCATAATAAGTCAGTACTAAAAGGTCGTAAGTCGATACGTCATTTTAGAATTGACAAGTTATGCCCCTGCAATTCCAAAAGGCGTATCTTAGTTTCAGTCTTTGTTGTTTTAAAAGATATAGAAATATACGATATTTATGAAAAACTAGTAATAAGCAGATATATATCATCTAAAGCTTCACAGCAAAAATCAGAAAAATGTTATGGGCACTCAAATCTTTAAAGGCTTATTTCTCAAAAGTAACAAAACGCCTCTTACGCCCCTCTGGAAATAGAGCGACGAGATGTAACCCATTAAAATTCATTCTCCGGGAGTTGATCAGACATGCTAGTCCCATAGAGATTGTTCATGTACCCATGTATTTTGTTTAGCGGGGTCATAATCAGAGATATGCGGATTGTTTGCTTTAGCATACCTTTTGGATATCATTGATACACCGCCCCGAATCCCCTGTTCAATCATGAGAACCATTTCAATATCATCCAATTACTGAAGTTTAACGCCTGTCATTTTCAACATGGCGTCCAAGGCAAGACCCGGTGATGTATAATAGTGGGCTGGGTCTAAGTAATAGTAGTCTAAACATAACGTCCGAAAGCTTTCAAAAACGTCTGCTAGGAGTATAACATCAGTAAGCAAGTACATGTCATGGTATTCCCCAAACGTGTACATGTTGAATGTTTGCCACACAGTTTTAGCATGGTTATAGTCAGCTTCAGAATTATCTGCTTCAATTAATTTGTTGAAAAACATGCCTTTTGGGGGAAATTTATGCTAATTAAAAACATAACAATATGTAAGAAAATCATACGGGAAAACACCTTTACGTAGCAGAAGTTTTTGGTGTTCAGGGTCTGGAAAATGTTTAATCAAATTTGCGAATTAATGCTCACTGTCTTTGGCTAGATTGGTTTCTAGTGTATCTAAAGATGCATTAAGAAATTGCAGGGAATCAATAAACCTAATGAGATGTACTTTTCCATATTATTTGGAATGCAAGATATATATTTGTTTTTAAATTTTCCTGCCGACGCCATTAAGTGATGCATATCATAGCCATGCAGGTTGTGAAAGACAACTGGTATGTAAAATTGCGATGTTCCCTTGCCTAAACTGATATTGGAGATTGCATTTACAATGTGCGGCACCTCTGTACTCCCTTGATAAATGATCACGATCTCTAACCCTATCAGCGCCCAGTTGTTGGCAAATGTGACATAATGTAGCATCTTGAAATGTCTTTTCTTCCATGAGTGTAAGTTGCATAGGTTTAATCTGACTTAAAAGTTCACAGATATGCTGTCCTTCTTGCAACAAACGCTCAAAGAAAGTACAAATTACATCGGGTCCCCGGTACACCTGTGCTGTTTCTGATAGCTCGTCATGTGCGCATTTAACGAGGAAAAAAAGCCAGGTTCGTGCTTTTGATACTTGGGTGTGGATGGCTTATTTGGGTTGGTCTCACACGTATCAATTGGCTGTACAACACTCTCGAAGTCAGCATATATCACAAACGGAACTTTCAACTGTTTTTGAACGCTGTTAAATTGTACCCACTGTTTGTCCTCAGTTTTGGGAAAAGTCAGTTTTTGTGGACCATTTTGAGAACAATAGGGTACATGTTAAAGCCATGGAGACAGTAATTGCAATAGCTTGTTTGGCCATTATGGGACATTCTGTCACCCAGTAAACGACTAAGATTGAGACAGTAATGATTCTGCTCTCCTATAGAAAATAAAAATAGATTGACATGCATCTGCATGTGTCTTTGGTCCGTAATTTGCAAAGGATATATTTCACCGAAACCGAATACATTGACCGATATATTATTTTGTTTTTCGAATTTGGAAATTTGTGACAGCGATACGGGGAATTCTAGTCCTGTTATATTTAAATGTTTTTCACAGTGGATGTAGTTCTTTACACGATCCGCGTGCTCGGTCCTTCCAATCGGGTACAATGCTGCTAATACTGACCAGATAAAACATCTCTGTTCATCATTTTTTTATATTTAGAACTGCCTTTATAGCTATAATGTTTGGGGGGGGGGGGGTAATGAGATCTAACTACTGCCCTCTAATGGTGTATACTCAGCAGTGCTTATTTCTAGCTTAAGAAATCAGTCTATAGACCAACCACTACCATCGCGTTCAAAATTTTGGAAGCCATTGTGTAGATTTCGAAACGCTTCTGACATTTGATATTCCATTTGAGATATATTTGTCATTCCAAAAGCAGAAGATCGAAGCACAGGCTCTGCATTGACAGGGTCGTTATTTTGGTAATATTTAACGAATTTTACAAAGAGAGTCATGAATCGTTTCATACCTTTTAAAACATTTAGACGATCAGTCAGTATCTGTTCAATGGCAGTTTCATTGTCCTTAAAAATGCAGCAAATCCAAATAATTAACCGACGATGCTTTTATGATCTGTGTTTGTATGACAAAAAAAGGATCTATAGCAGCTGATATCCTAGTACAGTTGAATCTCGGTATGTCAAACTCGCTTATATCAAAATTTCGGTTATGTCAAACTGTTTCGTTGGGTTCCGATTTTTTTGCTCTTTCTCTATATGAAATTAATCCGCTTACCTCCAATTCACTAATCTCAAAATTTCGTTTATGTCAAACTAATTTTTTGTCCCCGTGATTCTAATTAGCATGTAGTTTGAGTTGTTTATCTCAAAGTTGGAGCAGATCAGCGAACAATGGACGGTTTCACACCTATCATGACATAATGCTAATTGACAATTTAAATGCTCCGGGAGATTTATAATCGTGTGACAAACAGAGAGCACACGTAAAGTGTAGCATGATTGAACAGTATAATCATGCTCAATTGACCGTTTGTGAATTGAAACTGTACATATGTTTGTTTCTATGTATGACTGTATGCGTGTTTATTTGAATATGTAAAAGTATGTTTGTTTGTGTATCTGTATATATGTTTGTATGTATGAATGTTTACTTGAGTGATTGTTAGGATGTTTGTTTGTATGTATGTACCATGTGAAAATCTAAATTGTTTGAATATGTAGTGATGATGTGCGAATAGCACAAATCTAAATGAAATAAAGAATTTATCTATCTATCTATCATGATAATCATACCTGTTATTTGACTTAACTAAAATTATGGTAGGTAAGGTAAACAAATACGCACCACGTATAACTTCGGCTGCTGTGAGTATCCGAATACTATGATACTCGTAGGTTTAACTTGAAAATTGAGTACGATTACTTGCCACCTATGATAGTGTCGGATTCCAATCTTAGTAAAATGATCTTAGCTTGATAAAAATAATTGATTCTGAGAGCGTGATCGACGTTGCAACGAAAGGATTCATCTTACATTATGTACGGAATGCGTACACATCCGAAAATATGTAAAGCTAGACGCTCAATTTTTTTCGAATTCTTTCAACAAATTTCGTAAATAAGTATTTTATGTTGGGACAATAAGTGTTGATATTAATTATTATGAATAGATACATAATTATTTTGTTTCTTCTCTACGTATGCACATGTTTTATTCGAAACGTAATCATACATGCATTGTTATTTTAGATAAAGGCTACTGTACGTGCGTGTACACAAATTCTTTAAAACATATATAATTATACAGTATTTGTTTATCTCAAATTTCGGTTGTCTTAAACTAATTTCCACGGTCCCTAGGAATTTGAGATAACGAGATTCAACTGTAAATAAATTTGCCATTTCGGGTATGCGATTTAAGTTTTGACCCGTAAATTATACTCGAATTGGCGACATGACGTATGTATAAGAGATTAAATCATCAAAAATGAGGTTTCTTTTATTTCAAATTACATTAAAATCAACACTTAAACACGCAATACATATTTAAAAATTGACTGGCGGCATGCGATATTTGGACCCCCTGTGCTATTCAAGTGGTAAACCTTTTCGTCTAAGTATTAGAAATCGTACAGAAAAACATGTTTTCTTATCCAAAAAGACCATTAAATTAACCGGTTCCAACCGGATAGTTCCGCTTTGTAAATGGGTTCCCATTTTAGCATTAGACTAATATGTACTTGTTAAACTTGACATGTACGATTATATATCCTATCGTCTGCAAGAATACATACACTCAAACCAACTGATAAACCGCCAGCTGGTATTATTTAACATAAATTGCTTGTTAAAAGTATAAATAAAAAATACGAATTGTACACATTTCGCATGGGCAAATGTGTAAGAGAATATGCAATCAATTAGTGTAAAATTACAGGTAATAATGTCTTAGAAAATTCAGTTTACGAACTGGCGGTTTATAAGTTGGTTTGAACTTTGAGTATATTACTTATATATAACACTAATAAAAAGTAGTGATTTTATTTGGTGTAAAATACCAGGTTAAACTAATTATTGTCTAAAAATAGCATAAATAGAAAAAAAACAGTTCTTTATATATCCGATATTTCATAACCATTTCCAACCGGTATAATATTTCTAAATATAGATCATCCCCATCCCCCTTGGCACAGAACTCTCATTTCCTATTCATCATCTCATTCTACCCAGGCTAGTTTTTTCGCCTGTGGTTTTCATACACTGCTATAGCTGGAAATGTCGCCAAAAGACCCTAGCTTATGATGTTAAGCTTCGGTGAGAGAAAATAACATTTTCGCCATGTTTGCGATATTTCATGTTCTTGACAAAAATGAATTGGATATCATGTATTAAACTATATTCGCGAGACAATATGTGCAGTTACTTTTAATACTTCTTGTTCTTGATGGATACCTATATGTCCACAAATTGTTTCATTTAACTTTATACTAAAGTGATCATATAAAGAAAGTTAAAGGAAATAAATTACTCACTATATCCATTGTTATAGATCTGTGGTTTTTTCAGGACGAAACGAAAAGAAAACACGATGTCACTTAAACAGAATTATTATACCACAGCTTATGTAGATCACAGACACTTGTTTAGAACAAATTGCCCTTCTCACCACGGTCGCTCTTACCACTATCAATACATAAGCGATTCCGATAAACAACTATAGTTTAACTTTAGTAGCTCTCCGGAAGAAGTTAATCTGCGCATGTCCTTATTCGAACTGAGTCTAGTCGTACTGTGGTAAAACAAAACAGGAGCGATTTTCGACCCAGAGAATGTTCGACCCTTAACCAAATATCTAGACTTTTTGATCCCAGGACTGATGTTATACATGAATTAAACACCATATATTCGTGTTCATTCAAATGAATGATGTTTGTGCAATAATCCAGTGACAAGTGGCAATGTTTACGTTGAATCGCGAAATCATACGATAAATACTTCCTAACTAGGTAACGTTCAATTATACAGGTCAAACATGCTTAAATAACCCTAAATCTAACAATCTTTTGCACATATACAGCATATTGTCACGTAAATGGTCAATATCTACAAAGAGTTGTCGTTCCTGTCCAATATACCCTAATTGAATTTCAGTTTGGGACAGTCTTTTGTGCTAAATGTGGAATTCAAAGCATTGTGCGTCTTGGTAAGTATTTTATAAAATTCTTTATTGGTTATTAAATTTAAATACATATATATATTTATTACGAGTTGTATTAGTAAAACAATTAAACCGGTTGGTGTCATATAAACATTGTTTCGTATATATTTTATTCAAAGAAAAAAGATATACTTTAACTCAGAATTTAGTGTTTTACCATCAATTAATTTTACTTAGTTAGGGGGTTATATTAATAATTAAGGTTCCGCTATAAAGTCTATCATCGTTGGTGTGACTATCATCTTTTATTGTCATTAATTGAAATTAATCATTTTGCAGTTATTTCCTTTCATATGTTCTTTTTGTTTCTCAATTATTGCTCAAAGGTTTGTATTAAAACTATCGGTTTAGATAAATTATCTTAACAGTATATGCATAAAAAAATATATATATATTCATTTAAATATTATTAGTTGTTAAAGCCCCATTGGCTTTTTGCTATATCAAAAAATATGCAAAAACATTCAATTGCTGATATTATCCCAAGACAATTATTACCGACGAAACAAACGCCTTTTCTTCAAAAAACGCTCATTTCGCTGTGATTTTTGCTTTCGTAAACTTGAAATATGTAGAGTGCGTGACGTCACTTTACGACGTGCGCATAACTTGACTGCGGGAAAAACACAGCTGTTCTATAAATATTATTTATTTCAATGATATTGAAAAAAAATACGTTATTGTTTATGGAAACATTTTTCTTGCAATAAAGTATGCGCGGGAGGAAAATACACAGGATTCATCTGTTATAGAACAAACAGAAACTATTTATAAGGAATCTTTTTTCCTTAAGTTGAAAATTTCGTTCAAAGAGAATTTTCTTTTTGTCAATATCGGCTCGCGCGCACTGACTGCGCTAAAAATAGTAACAGTTCCAAGAAAAAAACAACAGAAGGAAGTGGAAAGAAATGCTTAGACAAGCAGTAAACCAATCATATCTACTCGGGCATTTCCGTAACTGAGAAATATATACAGTTAGTCTTCATATACAGTTGGTCTTTATATACAGTTAGTCTTTATGTACAGTTTGTCTTTATATACAGTTAGTCTTTATATACAGTTAGTCTTTATATACAGTTAGTCTTTATATACAGTTAATCTTTATGTACAGTTGGTCTTTATATACAGTTAGTCTTTATATACAGTTAGTCTTTATATACAGTTAGTCTTTATATACAGTCAGTCTTTATGTACAGTTAGTCTTAATATACAGTTGGTCTTTATATACAGTTAGTCTTTATGTACAGTTGGTCTTTATATACAGTTAGTCTTTATATACAGTTAGTCTTTATATACAGTTGGTCTTTATGTACAGTTGGTCTTTATATACAGTTAGTCTTTATGTACAGTTGGTCTTTATATACAGTTAGTCTTTATATACAGTTGGTCTTTATGTACAGTTAGTCTTTATATACAGTTAGTCTTTATGTACAGTTGGTCTTTATATACAGTTAGTCTTTATATACAGTTGGTCTTTATATACAGTTAGTCTTTATATACAGTTAGTCTTTGTATACAGTTAGTCTTTGTATACAGTTAGTCTTTATATACAGTTGGTCTTACTGTACAGTTGGTCTTTATGTACAGTTAGTCTTAATGTACAGTTAGTCTTTATGTACAGTTAGTCTTCATATACAGTTAGTCTTTATGTGCATTTAGTCTTTATGTGCATTTAGTCTTTATATACAGTTAGTCTTTATATACAGTTGGTCTTTATGTACAGTTAGTCTTCATGTAAAGGTGTGTCTATGTACAGTTGGTCTTTAAATACAGTTGGTCTTTATATACAGTTGGTCTTTATGTTCAGTCGGTCTTGATGTACAGTTGGTCTTTATGTACAGTTGTTCTTTATGTACAGTTGGTCTTTATATACAGTTAGTCTTCATGTACAGGTGTATCTATGTACAGTTGGTCTTTATGTACAGTTGTTCTTCATGTAAAGCTGTCTTTATGTACAGTAGTCTTTATGTACATTTAGTCTTTGTGTTTTCGGTATTCACTAGTTGTCGTTAAATTATTTTTTCTTGTATTGGATTGCGGCGATAAAGTGACAAAAAAAACCCAGTGAGGCCACTTCTTTTTTATTTCTTGGTTTGCAAAAGCGGCGGTCGTAATTTCTCAAAAAGTGAAAAAAAATTGCAAATTGGCATTTTTATTTTTGCCGATGGTACAAAAAATTTGAGTACGAATCTGACTGCGTATTTTAAGTATTGTAGTGGGTGATTTACATGTCGGATGGCTCGATGGACGTCTTTATGGTGTCTGAGGTAACAGAGGAAGTGAATTGCATCAATCCAAGTGAAAATTTGGTGGTTGGGTTAAATTTACGCTCTTAAGTTTGCATTGTCATGAATTTTCGCGATACGAGCAATAGACGAAGACAGATTGGTCGAGTCCAGATTGTTTGTTTATAAAGACAATTAAGAAAGTTTTACCATGATTGGATTTATATCATTTATGAAGCAATAAGAATCATTTAAACTTGTTACACTGTTGAAAAGTTAACATGGTGCCTAGATGCTGGAAATAGGGCTCGGAATGTATAGGAGTTTGTTTTGAGTGACTCACCCTTTAGATAGCATATTTTGAACTATCAAGGTTCCTGGTATAAGACCCAATACATATACATATCATTGCTTATCATACAATGTTCACCTCACACCAGCATTACAATGCAAATACACCCAGCAGGCTTTGAGCAGCAGGAGTGCCAAGGATGAACACCCTGAATGCAAGGCCCAATATAACTCACATACATGTTCGGCTTAAATAAGTAATCATTATACCTTGGTTCTTTTATATTGAACTAGTAGAGGGATTCGTGGTGGAATAGATTTATGATAGCATTAAAACAATATATTTACAAGTTTGTATTCGATTCTTTCATAATCATTCTATTTTATAGGGAACATGCTTTTGTGACTAATTCTTTTAAGTTTCTCATTACATTCTTGTAGCTTGTTTATCATCATATTTGTCCACCAATTAACTGAAATTGTTATTGTATTTTCTTGTTTTACTTGTATTCTTAATTTTTATCGAAGTGTGGCTACACAAGTTTACCTGACCAAACTTTGTTGCATCTCTATTGTAAGCAGTCAAATTCTGTTTCACTATCTGTGGTAGCAAAGTGTTACTTTCTGGTCATCCCTACTAGTATTAGGTAGTACTACCATATATAGTTTGGTATATTTGCTACCTCCGTCGAGTGTATAATGCGAGTTTTTTGCGTCAACAAAGCTGTTTTTTTATATATTTTTTTTACCTGTCGATGGACATTTTTCCAAAACATTCTTCAGAGCGGCCTTCTGTAGAGCAACAACCTCTCTATAACAACACCTTCAAAATTTCCCTAAGTTGATATTTACTGTAAATTTAACCTCTGTAGAGCAACAATATTTGCAGTTTCCTTAGGGTTTTGCTCTACAGATCGAGGTTGTACTGTATATTCATGAATGTGATCATCCACCAGACGTTATAGTTATCTTAGCGAGACACTTATGCAGTTATAAAAATAAGCTTATGTATGGGACCAATAGACAATTTTACTGTCGTGTTCCATAATCAACCTATTGAATAGCTTATTATCGATCGTAATTTGATATTCTATACCTCAGCTTGGCATATTATACAACGCCTTTTAAATATATACATTTTACAAAGATTTCAATCAGAATCAATACAGCGATTATCGTTCGGAGGATAAATATTTAAACCTGCAGAACGTAATCATGTTCACAATCACGTCGCGTGGTAGAGCGCTTAAAAACACTCGTATTCACGTTATTAAAGATAATTAAATGAAAAATATGTTTGAATGCCTCATAGCTAGTGTTCACATATATATTTGGTAAGCTTACAATATTATTATCAATTATAATTGAGGGTTTGCAATCGTAACTACTAGGGCATTCCCGTCACAGAGAAATACGCTTCGAACATAAGTATAGAGTTACAAAATTTTGGTTATATGGTTTCCGGAAACTACTTTTTCAACACTAGGTACTCGTTTTCAAGAATCATTCTCATAATAGCAGACTTTCAAACGTGTCTATTATTCGCGATTGATAAATTCGGCATCAATTGCACATTAAAAGAGAAACAGATTGTTTCCATCGTTTATTCCCACGGCCAGCCATGATGAAAAGTAGTCCGTGAACAACAATAATGGCGGACAGCATGTCCGAGACATTGTTTTTAGATATACGCCGAGGAATTCTGATTGATGATTTTGCAGTTTATTCTAATAGAAGATATTTACTTAAAAGCCGGGCACGTACTAAAAGCGTAAAATCTTGCTTTATATAAATTTCTTCATGTCGTCTTAGATAACTACATATATTTCCTATATATTCACGAGGTAATATTTTAATGTCTCAGATATAAAAAGTAGTCTTGATCGATATGGTCGCAGACTCTTCAAAGCTGTACCCTCCGGTTGACTGTTTTGTCCTTCATTATTTGTATAGTCGTTAAAAATTACGTACACAAATTACGTAAATAATGATAAACGGACACAGAAATAGAAAAACAAAGGACAGCAAACGATCAGCAGCAAATATAATTAACAATTAAGTTGGTTGCGTTCGTTCTCCATAATGTATAGCTCTTTAAACAAAAAATAGGTAAGTCATGTACCGAATTATGATGTTACATCGCAAAGATTTAAGATTCATAACTTTGATTCTGTATACAAGCGCTCAACAGTTTTAATAAAATTCACAGGAAGTAGTGACGGGCCTACCGTGGTAAAATACTGTAATACTAGTGAATTGCCACTCTTACTAAGAGCTATAAGAGACATTATTTACATTATAATAAAACATCAAATTACCACAAGGTACATGTATAAAAGATTTTGATATTACATATTATTACATAATACATGTTTAATGTTGCATATATGCAGAAATGAAAAAGATTGCCACATAATTCGATTTACTGTCGATTTACAGCAAAAGAAATGTGATCATTGAGTAAGATGGCGTCTGCCGAAGATTCTCGATAATTACGCAGAACTGTCTTTCGGGCAGTGAAATCTTTCAACAATACACAGTACATGTATACAATAAACAGAAGTAAAGAAAATCTAGGAAGGCTTTTTATGGAGGCCGCCATATTGTTTTAGTTTTATATCCAGGTTATTCCGAATTTCGGCATATTATATACAGTACAGTACAGTAAAATGTAATAGGTAAAAATTAATGGAGTCGACCGAGCTGTGCCGATTGGGTCATTATCAATAATAAGAAGTTTGTTCAGTCTGCCGAGGGTCGGTGTTTTTTGTCTGCTCTCTCAAAACGTACGGATAATATTTGGTGATGCATCCGCAAGTGCAATAGGTTACAACAGGGATTGATATTTCATTAGTATGTATTGTTCTTGATTATACTAATGAGACAAAGCTAGATGATGTGACAAAAACTTGAACAAGAATAAAACACGCAACGATGTTTGAAATCAATTTGTTGATCATATTGATAAGTAATCAAGCAGTACAAATATTGTCATACTTCAATGGTTAAATTGACGTTAAAAGCGACCAGGGGATAACAGTGGGGGTATGTTTCGAACTGGTACCAAAAAGATAACAATAAGAGAAACATTCTAGAAATGGAATTAAAAGAACAGAGATTCTAGAGATTCGTCAACAACTTCAACTGCTCAAAGCGCGAACACAACCTATCATTAAAACAGCTTATGTCAGATATCGTGATTGAAACTGATGTATAGTCCCGATAATGTGACACAAACTTGAACAGGAATAAAAATAAAACACAATGAGGTATTTATAACTTACGTCTTTTTATTGATAAATATTCAAGCATTGAATATATTAATGAACAATAAAACGACCATGAACTTAAAATTCAGTGGTGTAATGTACGTAAATAACGACCAGGGAGTAACACTGTAGGTAGGCTTTTGATCTTGTGCCAAAAAGATAAAGTTAAAAGAAAATATTACAAATGAATGGATCAACTAAAAAAACAGATGGGAAAAGATCAAGCAATATTTTAACCAAAAAAGGCAGAACCCTAAATGAGAAATATTAAGCAAAGGCAGTGACCAGAATCTAGTGATCCAGTACCTATTTTTTGTTGGTTTTATCATAAGTTATAGAGGACTAGAATAATCATCTTGTCTATAAAAATGTATATATATTAGTTTGTCACTGTTCAAGATTCAATTATTATTCAGAGTCACAGCTTACACAATGTATATACATGTGAACATGTGTAAATACAGTTTAAAAGTGGTTGTATTTGCAATATAAAATAATGATGATAGAAATAATTAAGTGATTGAACATTATGTTTTAAGTTTGTATCTGTCTATCACTTATCTATGTATTTCTTTTTGTTACACCGGGAGCAAGTGTGACGTTCGGCCGGTCAATCTACATTTAGGAGGAAAATCAATGCATTCCATTAAAAAAAAAATCTGAACGCAATACAAAGTAATGCTGTACTATTTATTGCTAAATATATATGAATTATCATGAGAGAATTTGGCACAGACATTTCGTCATAAAAAACTTGCCCCTTAGTTGCAATGGTAACTGAATTAGAATAATTAATTTCAATAATAACTACAAATAAATTGTTTGATGTCCAAATGATGGGAACATAAGGTGAAATACACTAAATCAGACAAAATATTACTTTGTTTAAACTGCTCATATAAAATAATTCAGTTGCCATGGAAACAAAATATCTAAGAACATTGCTATACAATGTAATTTCATTAAATCATATGGATTTATGAAAATTTGAGTGACTAAATTGCATTTTTGAAGAAAACTCAAAAATGAGATTTAAAAAAAACAATTTCAACAGGTTGCCATGGCAACTAAAAGAATACATATATGAATGTTGACCATATCCCTGTCCCTGTCATATACAAAAAACTGATCACATTTCGTCCAATCATTATATGGAAAATAGTATTTTTTTTCAATTTCTAGCAAAAAAAGTATTTCTGTTGCTATGGCAACGCTTTTTATAGTGGATCTTTAAAAATCATGTTTTCTTCAAATATGATGAATAGTGAACATATAATGAGATTTTTTTTTTCCATTTCGGGCCCCTGATGGGTAACCCCATTTATTATCCCCGTAATAGGTGGGTACAGGGGTCGGGGATCCATCCCCTGTCCACCTTACAAAGTGTATAATCATGTATATATAAATGTTATGTTTTGACAGTAATTCAAATAATAGATATATACTAAGCATACATGATATGTGGCCAGAAACGGAATTTTTTTTTGGATGCAAAAAAAATGGTTTTGCATCGCTAAAACAGTACAAAAGAGTATAAAAGGGAAAACAAATACTAATTTCATTAAGAATCTCATGGTTTTGATACTCTGATAGTAATATCCATTCCAGTCAGTCCTTTAAAATTCGAGAAACATAGAGTTTTATAAAAGTATTTTATGTAGTCAAAAATTCACAGATTGTCATATAGATTTTAAACGTAAGTTATACTCTTAAAATTTAGCAAACATATTACCAAAATGTTCTTCGAAATGTTTAATTCTATCATTCTTAACACATATTGATTTTCTTATACCGAGTTTTTCTTTCATATAGTTTTTGAAATTATCAAGCGTCAAACAAGATTTTGCATTCTCTTTAAATTTGGATTTGTAGATGAAATATTTTATTAAAAGGGAAGCGTATTTACCCACCATGGAATCAGTATCAACGGAAAAGATAAACTCTTTAAACTGATCTAAGAACTCTATATTACATTGATCTTTAAACCAAATATATACTAAGTTTACAAAACGTTTTATTATTGTACAATTAAAAAAAAGGTGTTGAATAGTTTCAGACTCAATATTGCAGTATGAACAACGATCATTTTCTACTATTTTTATTCTATGCAGAAATGTTTTTGTAACAATAATTTTTGTATTGAGTTTATATTGAAAATCCCTTAGCTTAATATCCTGTATGTCCTCTAATTGTTTACAAATCAATAAATATTCGTTTTCATCAATTTATCACCTAGTTCATTATGCCATCTTTTTGGCATGACTATATTATTTGTGTTCGCTAAAACATTGTAGTACATTTTACAACCTTTCTTGTTTTGAACTAATTGCTTAAGGTAGGGTGACATACTTAAATTATTTTTGTGGTGTAAAATTTCTGTTTTCTTGTTTCTTATGGTACGTTTCCAATTGTTAGGGATAGCAGTTATTACTCTGTAATATTCTAAAAAGTTTCCATTAACATTGTAAATTCTTTGAAATTCTGTAAACGTGTAAAATTTCACCTGCATTATTTAACAGGTCTATCACATGGAAAATACGTTTATCATACCAAGATTTTAAGAAGAGAAATTTTTCTGAAAGAAAAATATTATACCATAGAGGGGAGTAAAGGATATCAACTACGTTGGTAATTTCAACATTTTCACAGTATTTCAACCAGCTTGATAAAACGTCTTTCCAAAAGGGGTTTGTCATTCTTTCAGCTTTATGGGAAATGTAATTTGTTCCTAGTTTGATTAGATCACTGATATCTAAGTTTGACAAAGAAATCCAACTTTCATTATTTGTTGTTAAAAGCAGTCTTCTCAACCAATTTATCTTAAGGCCAGCTATAAACGACTTAATGTCTAGCATTCCTAAACCACCACTTTTTAACTGTTTTATAGCATCAATACGTTTGATTTTATCTGGTCCGTTATTCCATAAAAAACTATACGCCATTTTTTCTAAAGTTTTCACAATCTCAATAGGAGGGTCAGGAAGTGCTAAGAATAAGTGTACACATTTTGAGAAAATTAAAGATTTTAGGACTGTTATTTTTCCAAATAGTGTTAATTTGCGTTTGATCCACGTTTTTATTAATGAAAAACATTTTGCTACAATTTCTGGTCCATTAATACTCCATATGTCGGTGACAGAACCTGTAAAATTGACCCCTAGTATTTTTATTGGTCCTTTTGTCCAATCCAAAGATACTTCATTACATAATGTTTTATTTGAATTTTTCATGCAACCGATCCAAATGGCTTTTGTTTTTTCGACATTTATTTTTAAGCCTGAAATATAGTAGAATTTGTCTAAGGTATCTAGACAGCTTTTTAAAGATAATTCTGAACCGTTCAGAAAAATTTGTGTGTCGTCTGCATACTGCGAAAGTTTATGTTCTTTGTTATATATTTGTATTCCAGTAATGTTGTTATTAGTTCGTATCATATGACCTAGAATTTCTGCACATAGTATAAAAATATAAGGCGAGGTAGGATCTCCTTGTCTACATCCACGTGACAGTTTGAAAAATTGTGACATATGTCCATTTTGTACAATACATGATTCTGATTCGTTTTGAAATAATTTTATCCATTTCTTAAAGGAGTTTCCAAAATTGTAATACGCTAAAACTTTATCAATAAATGCCCACGAGACAGAATCGAAGGCTTGTTGAAAATCAATTGAAAGTAAAAGACCGGGGATATTTTGAGATTCTGTTTCGAATAAAATATCATATACTGTCCTTATATTCTCGCCAATAAAACGACCTGCTATGAAGCCTTTTTGATCTTTATGTACAATATTGTCCAGTATTTTCTTCAATCGATTTGCTATTGCAGCTGATGCTACCTTATACAACACATTTAATAATGAAATTGGACGCCAATTTTTTAAAAACAATGTACTTTTATTTGATTTTGGGAGACACGTAATTACACCCTGTCTTTGTGTTTGTGATAATAACCCTTGTCTATAGCCATAGTTCAAAGAGTGAAGAATAAACATTTTTAAATCATTCCAGAAAAATTTAAAAAATTCAACTGTGTAGCCATCAAGACCTGGACTTTTATCATTCTTCATTTGTCCTTAAGCAATATCTAACTCCTCAAGTGTAAGTTCTCCTTCTAAATTTCTAATTTCGCTATCATTTAAGTTCACAGGGTTTGGTCCAATTATATCTTCTAATGGTCGGTCATCGGTATCACGTGTATTTGTATATAATGAACTATAATAATCTTTTTGATATTCTAATATTTCATCTGTTGTTTTATATTCATTATTATCATTGTCAATAAGATGGATAATAGTTTTATTTATGTAGTTTCTTTTTTCTAGTCCGAAAAAATATTTTGTTGGTGTTTCTCCTAAATTTTCATATCTGCATTTGGCCCTAATCATAGCACCATCTATTTTTTTATTCCTTAGATTTTGTAAGTGCGATTTTTTAATTTCTAGTTCTTCAATTATGACATCATTGGAATTTGTATTTAATTGAGTTTCTAAATTCTGAATACCATTTTCGAGTTGTCTTTCCTGGTTTTGTTCTAATTTCTTTTTCTTTGAAGAATATTTTATGGTTTCCCCTCTAAGAACTACTAAAAAAGTTTCTAAAAATAATTGATCATTAATGTTTAGGTTAGGAAATCGCTGACTATTACTCTCATCTATCTCATTTCTATGTATATCAATCAATTCATTTAATATCGTTTTAACCAGCGCTGTATAATTCTGATCGTTTAACAATGAGTTATTAAATTTCCAATAACCTTTTCCTCTTTGATTATCCGAAAGTTTCCATTTAAGGACTATTCCAGTGTGATCTGACCTATAACCCGGAACAATTTTAGAAAAAGTAACGTAACTTTCTAAATTCTTATTAACAAGAAAAAAATCTAGACGTGCTAGTTTTCGAACTGGATTAAATCTTTTCCATGTATATTCTTTAGCCAGTGCATGCATTTTCCTCCAAATATCACAAAAATCGTATCTTCTAATACTATTTCCCTTGCTCTGGGATTGTTTACATTTACATAGTTATCACAATCAATTTTCGGATCTAAAATCAAATTCCAATCCCCACATATAATTACAAAATCATTATCTTGATCATTTATTTTCTGAAATAAGTGTTTATAAAAATTCGGTTTATCGTCATTAGGACCATATACACAGGCAACAGTCATTCTTTTTTCAGATATGCTTACATCTAACAAAATAAAATTACCTTCAATATCCCTAAATATACTATGAACTTTGTGTTCAAATGTATTCTGAAATAAAATCATGACTCCTCGACTGTTACTAGTGTAAGGATTGATAAATGCCTCATATCCCCATTCGGATTTGACATATGAACATAACTGTGGAGTAATATGAACATCTTGTAGACAAATAATATCATATTTCTTTTCTCTGACATAATGAAATAAATCTATCCTTTTCTTACGATCACCTAAACCCCGACAATTCTGTGAATAAATTGTAATTTCATCCATTTGGTATAAAGTACATATGTCTAAAACAAAATAAGCCAACTTTTGGTCATATTCAATGGACTGTTCGCAAAAGTGAAAATAAAAACTGGTTTTGATTACTTTACCCGAGAACTAATAAAGTACAAGAAAGACTGAGGGAAGATATATATATATATATATATATATATATATACAATACGTATACACATATATACACATATATGCGTATATACACACACATATACATATACACATATACATACACACACATACACCCGTATATACGTATGCCTTATAACAAATGCTTATAAAGAAGAAATATACATTTCACTGAGCAGAACAAAAAAAGCAAAAACGTTTGTACAGCAAAAGGAACATTTAAAGCATGTATACATGTAGCGCAAGACAATACACATACCAGTAAGGTTAAAGTAAGGGAAAATTGTACAAACACTTATAGCCTAGATATTTTTTTTAAAAAGAAAGAAATAGAGAAATAGATTACATTTGTATGTATCAACAATTTCCATGTTAAAAACAATAGTCCAAAACATACAAAAACGTATGTATGACAAAGAACATTGAAAGCATGTATGTAGCGACAAAACACTACACAAAACAGTAAAGTTAATATAAAGGAAATTGTGCAAAACACTGTAACAGCCTAGATATTCTTAAAAAGGAAATACTGAATAAATTAAATTTATATTTATCATCCATTACCCTGTTATGTACAACACTACATAATATGCAAAAAAAAACGTATGTACAACAAAGAACATTTGAAAGCATGTATACATGTATCAACCATTACCCTGTTATGTACAACACTACATAATATGCCAAAAAACGTATGTACAACAAAGAACATTTGGAAGCATGTATACATGTAGCGACAAAAAAAAACACTACACAAATCAGTAAGTTTGGTATAAGGGAAAATTATACCAAACACTTATAACCTAGATATTATAAAAAAGAAATAGAGAAATGAGTTATATTTGTATTTATCAACAATTACCCTGCTAAGTACAATAGTACAGAATATGCAAAAACGTATGTACAACACAGAGACATTTGAAGGCATGTATGTAGCGACAAAAATGATAAACAAAAGACTATCTTTGATATACGGGAACTTTGTACTATAAAAGAGATGAATTATATTTGTATTTATCGACAATTACCTTATTATGTTCTGTTAAATACAGAAATATGAAAATAAGCAAAAAAATTGTACATCAAAAGTATTATGGGCGAGTATGTATATACTTGTTTGTAGCAGTAAAACATTACACAAATCAGTAACCTTGTTTAATTTAGGAAAAATTTGTGCCATACCCTGTTAAAAGAAATATATATGCATAGATATCACTGAAAAACGTAAATACATTTAGAAATTATAATTAAGTTATCAGCATAAATATTTTCAATTTAAATACGCGTCAGTCTATTGTCGGACTTTACACCCGGATTTAGTGTTGTGATACCTAATGGCATATTTTTATCGGTACACCGCTAAGTAAAGCGGAAGTGACAAAACGTAAACAAAAACAAACTTTATACACGTGTTTTACGTAGAACAAGCATTTTCGTGTAGGATCTGGACTTTATATGTGTTGATAAAAGAAAGAAATGGAATATGTTATCACTCACGAAAAAATATATAATTTGATAGCGATTCGCCTTTATGTAAAACGAATTAAAAAGCAGTGTTTTGGAAATAAAACATTTTCCCTTTTAAAATGAACACTATTATTATTTCGGATGGTGGATATGTTTCTCTGGATATACAAACGTGAAAGGTAAATGCTGACTCATTCAAAAACTTTATACTGTATTCTCGGAGAGTGAAATAGTTTAATTATGTGGTGAAAAAAAAGACATGTATATATTTATTGCAGTGTTTAAAAAAACAAGAAGGCACTATAAGTCTTTAATGAGATTTTTGACAGAATTTGACACAGGGCCATTTTTGGCCCTGAGTGAACCTGCACCTTTATAGCATTATATTGTTCCTCAGTAACATATCTTTTAGTTGCATACTTTTAGATCTCATAACGCATACTGCTCTGTGATAAGTACATATTAAGTGATATTGCATCTTAACATGCGGTGCTATTTTATAAGTTTCTGTGATATTATTTATTATTATATAAAAACTTATTATTATTTGCATTTTGTCTTCCTATGTCTGTTAGCACTATATATCTAAGGACCACAATGGAAATAAGGGTATTGATTTACCCTTTTTTGTGTTATCCTTATTGTATAATGTTGATTGACATGACTTCTTTAATTCATATCTGTCTTTCATTGTTTATATGTTTTAATGTACAAAATGTACTTGCCATCTTTGTCTTATAACTTATAACTTGTAACTTATAATTTTATAGTGAAATAAATCTATCTATCTTTCTATCTCTATTTCACATGACTGGTCGAGAGAACGCAGAACTTGGATATGAGCTAATTACATTGATTTATCTACATTTTAGGTTTGATATTTTATTTCTACCATTTTATAAATCTTTCTTTATATTTAACTTTACTTAATGTTAAGTTACCGTATGTTTGAATAAATAAATTAAAGTTAAACTTAGTTAAATTTTCTCCCTGTTATCTTTATTGGTGGGTGGAGTACGCGAAAAGTAAAAAATATTTAGTGTTTAAATTTATAATAACAAATTGCTATACATACTGTGATGACCAGCGAATTTGATTTGATAAAATGCAAAGGAAGTAATTGAGGAATAAAATAGGCATAATCTGCTTTGTATGAAGCGGTGACTTATTGATAAATTGATTGGTCTACCGTTGCTAATAGTGACCGTCGAATGATTGGTATGTCACATGACCGAGAGGCATATCACACATTTGCTAGTATGAGAGAAAATCGCAGGTTTATTCAGGCAATCGCCGTATTTCAAATGTCTCAATGCCCAAAATCCGCCACATTTTTGAAAGGACAGGTAAATCCGTCAAAAGTATCAATTGACAATATTCGGTGTAAATAATGTGTTAACTATGATTCTATTTGTTCTGATTATTTTTCAATATGTTTTTCTTGTACCAATCTCGAATTGCGTCCCTTTAAGTGTTATTGGTACATTGTATTTTGATTAAAACTTGTTTATCAACATAAAATCGTACAAAACAAACTTCACTGATACATTTTACTTATCAGACAGTAGGGACAAATCATATATTAAACTCACGCACGTTTTAGTACACATGAATAGAACGTACTAGACCGGACCGCTTTTGCCGGCTTGCCTCATGATACCGGTATTACGTTAGGAATATATTGTCAGAACAACATTAACAAATAATTAATTTAGAGAATCATTATATCTGTTAGATACAATTTTATTTCTATTGCTATGAACATGTAAATTCTTCCATGTTTCTGTGGTTTGTTTAAAGTTAATTTTAACCTGTTCAAAAATAAAAATTGTCGAATTATGATATTGATTATTCATATTTATTGCGTCATAAAACCAAAACATCTGATTGGTTGTGACAAATTGACCAATCACAATGCTTCGTTCTGAGGTTTGTCTCCTGGAAACCTTAAGTTTTATAACATACTATTGCTTACCAAAATAATTGTTATGTTTCTATGTACTATGCAACAAGTATTATTTTAAAATGAATATTTTTTTATTTTTTTTTTTATTATTCGTTTAAAAATCATATCACGAATTAACATGAACATTTGATGATAAAATAGATAACGAAAGAGGGTTGCTCAGGTTTTGAGTGTTATTCGTACATTTTAGACCAATTAGTTGGTTCAAATTGTCAAACCTTCCACTTTCTAACACATAGATAAGTTTACTTATTCATGAAGAGTTTATGAATAACTGTTCATAGTTAAATAATCTAAGCGTGCGGAGTGTAGGAAGAATTTCCTATATTTTCTCTTATATATATTGGTATACAGTTGTCTTTATGTACAGTTAGTCTTTATAAACTGGTGTCTTTATATACAGTTGCCCTTATGGACAGTTAGTCTTTAAGTACAGTTAGTCTTTATGTACAGTTAGACTTTATGTACTGATTTCTTTATGTACAGTGGTCTTTTGCACAATAAGACTATAAGTGCAGTTGTCTTCATGTACAGTTAGACGTTATGAACTCTAGGTTTCTATGTACAGTTCGACTTTATGTAAAGTTGTCTTTATGTACAATAAGTCTTTATGTACAGGTGTCTATATACAGTTGTCTTTATGTACAATTAGACTTTATGTACATTTGTCTTTATGTACTGTTACACTTTATGTACAGTTGTTTTTATGTACAATTAGACTTTATGTACAGTTCTTTGTATGTACAGTTAGACTTTATGTACAGTTGTTTTTATGTTCAATTAGACTTTATGTAAAGTTGTCCTTATGTACAATTAGACTTTATGTACAGTTGTCTTTATGTACAATTAGACTGTATGTACAGTTGTCTTTATGTACAGTTAGACTTTATGTACAGTTGTCTTTATGTACAGTTTGACTTTATGTACAGTTGTTTTTATGTACAGTTAGACTTTATGTACAGTTGTCTTTATGTACAGTTTGACTTTATGTACAGTTGTTTTTATGTACAATTAGACCATATGTACAGTTAGACTTTATGTGCAGTTGTCTTTAAGTACAATTAGACTTTATGTACAGTTGTGTTTATGTACAGTGAGACTTTATGTACAGTTGTATTTATGTACAGTGAGACATTATGTACATTTGTTTTTATGTACAATTAGACTTTATGTAAAGTTGTCCTTATGTACAATTAGACTTTATGTACAGTTGTCTTTATGTACAATTAGACTGTATGTACAGTTGTCTTTATGTACAGTTTGACTTTATGTGCAGTTGTCTTTAAGTACAATTAGACTTTATGTACAGTTGTTTTTATGTACAATTAGACCATATGTACAGTTGTCTTTATGTACAGTTAGACTTTATGTACAGTTGTGTTTATGTACAGTGAGACTTTATGTACAGTTGTATTTATGTACAGTGAGACATTATGTACATTTGTTTTTATGTACAATTAGACCATATGTACAGTTAGACTTTATGTACAGTTATTTTTATGTACAGTTAGACTTTATGTACAGTTGTTTTTATGTACAATTAGACTTTATGTGCAGTTGTTTTTATGTACAGTTAGACTTTATGTACATTTGTTTCTATGTACAGTTAGACTTTATGTACAGTTGTTTCTATGTACAGTTAGACTTTATGTACAGTTGTTTTTATGTACAATTAGACTTTATGTGCAGTTGTTTTTATGTACAGTTAGACTTTATGTACATTTGTTTCTATGTACAGTTAGACTTTATGTACAGTTGTTTTTATGTACAATTAGACTTTATGTAAAGTTGTCCTTATGTACAATTAGACTTTATGTACAGTTGTCTTTATGTACAATTAGACTGTATGTACAGTTGTCTTTATGTACAGTTAGACTTTATGTACAGTTGTCTTTATGTACAGTTTGACTTTATGTACAGTTGTTTTTATGTACAGTTAGACTTTATGTACAGTTGTCTTTATGTACAGTTTGACTTTATGTACAGTTGTTTTTATGTACAATTAGACCATATGTACAGTTAGACTTTATGTGCAGTTGTCTTTAAGTACAATTAGACTTTATGTACAGTTGTTTTTATGTACAATTAGACCATATGTACAGTTGTCTTTATGTACAGTTAGACTTTATGTACAGTTGTGTTTATGTACAGTGAGACTTTATGTACAGTTGTATTTATGTACAGTGAGACATTATGTACATTTGTTTTTATGTACAATTAGACCATATGTACAATTAGACTTTATGTACAGTTATTTTTATGTACAGTTAGACTTTATGTACAGTTGTTTTTTATGTACAATTAGACTTTATGTGCAGTTGTTTTTATGTACAGTTAGACTTTATGTACATTTGTTTCTATGTACAGTTAGACTTTATGTACAGTTGTTTTTATGTACAGTTAGACTTTATGTACAGTTGTTTTTATGTACAATTAGACCATATGTACAATTAGACTTTATGTGCAGTTGTTTTTATGTACAATTAGACTATATGTACAGTTGTCTTTATGTACAGTTAGACTTTATGTACCGTTGTTTTTATGTACAGTTAGACTTTATGTACATTTGTTTCTATGTACAGTTAGACTTTATGTACATTTGTTTCTATGTACAGTTAGACTTTATGTACAGTTGTTTTTATGTACAATTAGACTTTATGTACAGTTGTTTTTATGTACAATTAGACCATATGTACAGTTAGATTGTATGTACAGTTGTCTTTATGTACAGTTAGACTTTATGTACAGTTGTTCTTTATGTACAGTTAGACTTTATGTACAGTTGTTCTTTATGTACAAATAGACCATATGTACCGTTGTCTTTATGTACAATTAGACTTTATGTACAGTGGTCTTCATGAACAGTTAGACTTTATGTGCAGTTGTATTTATGAACAGTTAGACTTTCTGTGCTCTTGGTTTTTATGTACATGTACAGTTAGACTTTATGTGCTCTAGGGTTTCATGTACAGTTTGTTCATGTGCTCTAGGTTTTTATGTACGGTTAGGCTTAATGTGCTCAAGGTAATTATGTGCAGTTAGATTTATGTGCTCTAGGTTTTGATGTACAGTTTGTCTTTATGTTTGAAACATTTGTACAGTGGATGAACAATAATTTTAAAGCATATCAAATTATAAAGCCTTCGCCAAACACATAAAGAATGCATGATGTCAGTGTTTAGCTAATCTAAACATTGTTCTAGTTATTTAAAAAAAACTGGTATGTAAGGAGATAAGTCGATTAGACACATTTTATAAAGTTCAGGAAGAAAAAAGTTGGTTAACTTGTCCCATAATTGATGAAAGATCAAATAGTATGGTATCTTTGTTCATAAGTCTTAAACCTCAGATATTATGGGTTATATAGAGCACCCATATTTTTAATAAATTGAAATGCAATGATTTGATGGTTTGATAGAAGTGACACAAGTACAATCGTTGTATAATTTATTCAGTTCCACTTCAGGTATACATTCAAACAGTCAGCTTGTAGTAATGGCCTGTTAATGTTTGTACGCTTGTATAATAATACATATGTTGTATCATTATAAGCCCCTTCAACTAACCCACGCATCTTTTACAGTATTATACAAGTAGTGACATTATGAGTTTGGACTTTGTCTGGGCTTGTGTACATGTGTCAATAAATGTTGATAAATATGCGTAGTACATTGTACGAGGGATGTTCGATATGCAATGTGCATTGTACTATTACACGAAAATCGTATGCACATTGTCACTATCATTGATACGTCTGGATAGTTTTATTTAATACCTTTACAATGGCATATAAATGAATATTAAGTTCAACACAAAAATTGTCAAAAGTCTTTATTTCAAGATAACTCGTTGACCACTGTTGCAAAATGGTTGGAAAGCGTGTTGAGAATTTTTAAGAAACTTGAGCCGACATTCATAGAAGCTAATTTTTTACTAATTTGGGGAAGTTTATGGGTCCCTTAAGGTATCTTATATGACAGGTGGCATTTGGAAAAATGATTTTGTTAATTGCTCGGAGACAGTTAAAGATTCTGCAAAATCAGGACGACCGGTGACTACAACTGGATTTACTAATGTCTCCACAGTCAGTGAAATGATTCAAAGGGATGGCAGATATATACATGACTAAACAGCGGGTATGGTCCATACCTGTATTTATACATGACTGTACAGCGAAAATGGCCCAAATCTGTAGTTATACATGACTTAATAGCGGATATGGCCCATATCAGTAGATATACATGACTAAATAGCGGATATGGCCCATATCAGTAGATATACATGACTAAACAGCGGATATGGCCCGTATCTGTTGATATACATGACTTAACAGCGCATATGGCCCATGTCTGTAGATATACATGACAAGACGGCGGATATGGCCCATATCTGTAGATATACATGACTAAACAGCGGATATGGCCCATATCTGTAGATATACATGACTAAACAGCGGATATGGCCCATATCTGTAGATATACATGACAAGACGTCGGATATGGCCCATATCTGTAAATATACATGACTTAACAGCGCATATGGCCCACATCTGTAGATATACATGACTAAACAGCGGATATGGCCCATATCTGTAGATATACATGACTAAACAGCGGATATGGCCCATATCTGTAGATATACATGACTTAACAGCGCATATGGCCCATATCTGTAGATATACATGACTGTACAGCGAAAATGGCCCAAATCTGTAGTTATACATGACTTAATAGCGGATATGGCCCATATCAGTAGATATACATGACTAAATAGCGGATATGGCCCATATCAGTAGATATACATGACTAAACAGCGGATATGGCCCGTATATGTTGATATACATGACTTAACAGCGCATATGGCCCATGTCTGTAGATATACATGACAAGACGGCGGATATGGCCCATATCTGTAGATATACATGACTAAACAGCGGATATGGCCCATATCTGTAGATATACATGACTAAACAGCGGATATGGCCCATATCTGTAGATATACATGACTTAACAGCGCATATGGCCCATATATGTAGATATACATGACAAGACGTCGGATATGGCCCATATCTGTAAATATACATGACTTAACAGCGCATATGGCCCACATCTGTAGATATACATGACTGCACAACGGATATGGCCCATATCTGTAGATATACATGACGAAACAGTGGATATGACCCATATCTGTAGATATACATGACTAAACAGCGGATATGGCCCATATCTGTAACATGACTTAACAGCGCATATGGCCCATATCTGTAGACATACATGACAAGACGTCGGATATGGCCCATATCTGTAAATATACATGACTTAACAGCGCATATGGCCCACATCTGTAGATATACATGACTGCACAACGGATATGGCCCATATCTGTAGATATACATGACGAAACAGTGGATATGACCCATATCTGTAGATATACATGACTAAACAGCGGATATGGCCCATATCTGTAACATGACTTAACAGCGCATATGGCCCACATCTGTAGATATACATGACTAAACAGCGGATATGGCCCATATCTGTAAATATACATGACGTAACAGCGCATATGGCCCACATCTGTAGATATACATGACTGCACAACGGATATGGCCCATATCTGTCGATATACATGACCAAACAGTGGATAAGGCCCATATCTCTAGATATACATGATTAATCAGTGGATATGGCCCATATCTGTAGATATACATAACTACACAGCGGATATGACCCATATCTGTAGATATACATGACTTAACAGCGGATATGGCCCATATTCGAATATATATACATGTTGATTTAACTTATTTTCGACACACATGTATAAGCAGTTACAATTATGTCTAATCTCAACTACTGTATTTAACAGATTTATTTTTAAAATTACATACTTTTGACGTAATTTTGTGTGTTTCATCAACAGGTTTGAAATACTAAGAAATGCTTGGCATAATCTAATTTATGGCTGTCAGCTTGACGGGGATACAGAAATAACGATATATGACCCATATCCGTGGAATGGTTAAAATAGAGGGATAAGAAGATATGACTTGTGTTTTCACGTCAATTACACTATAGTATCAATTCAATATTTTTAGATCTTTATATTAGAATATTTATTATATACTTAGAAGTTTAGTTTTAATTAAATGCATTTTACCTAATTTTGTGTGTTTTTGTATATATCTGACTGATCCGTTCTCTATTTCGAATAAACTTGAAATCTTATATGATAGCTGAAGATATATTTACACAGGCCTAAATGTTTTTTTTTCTGTTCTTGCTTATAGATGTATTAATAAGTTTGTGTGAAAGAACGTGTAAACTTTTTTATATTCAAAAGGCTTGTTTTGATGGATTTTACCAAATTACATTGTTTCAATTAATAATTGTGAATAGACATGAATGTAACTGTTTATATAAGCAAAATGAACTAATATCCAAGTAATAATATAATAGTCTAGTCTAGAAGTAAAATACAAGAAATGAGCCAGGTATCTTTAAATTTTATCCGTTGATTTTTTTCACTATTTCTTGTACGTAACCCAGTATCTGTGACAATAATTTGGACAATGATTTGGATTAAATTAGTTGGGTAATTAACTGTAAATTTTCATTTACTAGTAGTGGACCTAGCAACATCAAGTGCTCTCTCAATACAGAGGCAGTGATGGGTGTGTTAAAAAAATAATCAACTTAATATACATATGTTGTTGGAGGTTCAAGACAGGTCAGTGTAAGACATGAGCTAGATATTTATATATGCTACAATATACAATTGTGCATGAATTATTAAGAAATGACTGTACAAATGAAACAAATCTGTTAACATTTTGTTATATTCCAAATTAAATTGATAATAAATCACAAACACTTAAATGAATATGCCAAATAGCATCAAATATATCATGATCATCATGCAAATAAACTTTTTTTGCATGAATTTAACTGATATCAAATTTTTAGTCTGTGCTGCTGGTACAATATTAAATGACAATCACGTGATATGAAATGTTCTTGAAAATGAATTTAACTTGCTTCTATGAATGTATCGTATTAACAAAATATCTTTTTTGTTAATTAATATATAATTATATTATATATATTAATATTATTAATATATAATTAATGTTAGTCCTTTCTTTATCATTCATACAACAACTCATAAACTGTTGAAGCCTAGTCATAATAAACTCTTGATTTTGAAGAAATATATAGGTTACATAAAGGCCATATATTTATGCAGCCCAAGAATATTTTTTGTTGACAGATTTGACCTTTTTTAAAACTTGACTGTGCTAAAACAAGTGGATAGCTCGAGATATAAATGTGTATCACTCATAGAAACTAGAGAGAAAAGTCCTGGTGATCAGAAAAAAAAAAGGAATTAACAGCAGCTGAAGCGAAATGAAATGAAAAGGTAAGGGAATAATTAACATGTTCTTAGAAAAATGGAGAGCTTCAAAGTTTTAATTATAAAATTGAAATTTAAAAATTCCATTTTTATTTATTATAATATTATTCAGTACATGTTGTTACAATGTATTGTTTCAGAACATACCTGAACATAATCGTTCTTGGATCGACGAGACATCAATACGTAAGCTAACCGGATCTGTTTTTCATCATTCCCCTTCTTCACAAAAGCGTGGACAGTGTGAAGTTGATAGAAAGGGGCTCGAACAACCATGAATGTCCCGTCAAGGAACCATCTCCTCGCCTGTCTCAGGGTATCTAGTTGGTGCTGCGTCCCAAATACTAAGTGACGGGCACCGTCCATTTGTATGTCATCTATGATGAAATCCTCACCGATGAAGTCACGATCTAGCTGCAAAAGACAACAATATTAACTGTTACATATTACTTCTGTTTTTTTTTACAAAATCAGTAACATACTTATAATAGTAGTACTATTTTATCCTTAATATACCTATTACGCTAATGACGGTAATAATTATTCAAACATTATTTTTATAGTTTTTTTAATAACAAAACATAATTGTTACCTCAAACAGTAAGTCAGTTGGCTCATCTGGGCACAGCCGACAGTGATGATTGGCGGTGCGCGTTAAGTTCTCTGGTTTTGGGAGATTGACATTGTCTGGTGTTATCATATCCTTCATTACACGCTCGACGATGGCGGCAGCGGGCTCGAACATACGCTCTTTTGCAATCTCTTTCACCTGCAGAATACGGAAATACAAAATTAGTGCATTATATTCAAATATAGTATGTATTGTTTATCTTTACAATAGCGTTAAATTTTATTTTAAAAATCCAGGTAAGTATAGCGAACTATAGTGGCATGACCACTGTAATATAATATAATCAGATTAAAAAGTTCAAACAACTTACCCTCTTAGTAATCTTGACTTTCTGTGCAGCACCCGGATCAGCTGGATGGATGTGACCACCTAGACCTGGATTGAAATTCCCCAGATACTCTTTGACGGACGCAGGACACTTCATTTTCTTATTCCGTATGGAACATCGCCAGTAGCGTCTGTCACCGACCTTAACCTGAAAATACAGAAGAATTACAATATTACCACAGTATCAGACATAAATTGTTTTGTAATGTTGTTTTGTTGAAATAGTTCTGGACATGAGTCACGAGTTTGAATCGGATACTAAGCTAAGTATTTGGTATCAGTTAATGATTTAATGAATTAATTCAATAAGAATAATTGATCTTACTCCTCTCGTGTATGTGAAACCGTCACTACTGACGAGCTTCGGGGCTCCCCTATATGTCCCAGACTCCACGATCTCATATGTGACGGGTGTGTCTTCGGGGATGTCGTCTGTCAGTATTCTGTCAGCGAGTGACTCTTCCATCGGGGCGTTCGGTTGGTTGAATTCCCGCCCTGTGACATCAAAGGATATGTCAGGGATAACACCTCTCCTGTCACCTATATCCATCCCTCGCATTGGTGACATGTCAACATCCATTGGTGGTGGTGGTGGTAGCTGATCGTCAATCACTGTTGAGTTATGTAT
The DNA here is from genome assembly GCA_964023205.1 of Lutraria lutraria. NCBI lineage: Eukaryota > Metazoa > Mollusca > Bivalvia > Venerida > Mactridae > Lutraria > Lutraria lutraria. The sequence continues at coordinate 29,793,588 of OZ026846.1, read as the reverse complement.
CCACAGATCCCTTTTTACAAATAGGCTAATCACTGAATGACTCCGTTATACTTTTAATAATATTTACAAATGATATAATTTCAGAGGAAACATGGCTGAAGTAACAGATCTTGAAGAGATTGTGAAGACATGGGCGTGGACAGCTTTCACAAAGACACGAGGCAAAGCCTACGAGAAACTGACCTACGGCAACATCCAGATGAACGTCAATTGGTCACATGTGCGATTCAATCCAACGGAGCATGCATACAAAGTGACAGAGATGCGTGACACGCAGACGTCCAAGATCGTATTTACGTCCACGTTTCTAAACAACACAGATTCAGACCAAGAACATTCCTTTACGACAGAGAGAACCACCACATGTACGTCGATGAATTCAATTACAAAAGGCTACACGAAAGGTTTCAACCTTGAATTAAAAGTGTGTTTGCCGGAAGAAGTTGCGTGTGCAACTGCATGATTTGGGCGCAAAACCAATGTTGAAGATGTTTCCGACTCTACTACGGAGCAGTCGATTACGTGGGCGGTAAATAGCAGCATGAAAGTACCCGCAAAACATAAAACTACCGCAAGTATGGTAGTAAAGGAAAAATAATTTACCGGAAAGTTTGAATTAGAAGTTCGCATACGAGGAATCGTAATTGTGTCAATCTTGAATCAAAAAGACAATAACAGTCAAATATACGTGACGGAAGGAAACTTTCCAACCATAATGAAAAACGCCAAAGGTAACAGCGGCTACACAATCGATGGTAAAACTGTGATATTTCATGTTGAAGGAAAATCTAAATTAAGATTTGGTGTTGAACAAAGTGTACAACTTGATGAGGAGCCCCTATAAACAATTAAAACAATAAATAAATATCAAGCTAAACAGACCAGTAATTATGATGACGTAATTGACATCAAATTACATATTTTACAAAACAATGTGAAGAATGGCCATGCACTAAGTTTGATGAAGATTCGAGAATCAAATTCAGCCTCTTCTGTTTTTCTTTTTTATGTATGAATTAGATATAGAAATTAGATTTTTATTTACAAGACTTGATTGTGCTATGTTTAAATTATGTATGTGTGCACATTACGATCATACATATAATTTTGTCATTCTACAATTCAGAAAGCACACATTTTTTTTACTTCATGACATTAGTGAAGCTTCTCCTTGCACCTATTTTTCATGAACATTAAGTTGGATCTTCAACGAGACACGGTCGTGACAAATGACACAATATCAACAAACATTATAATTTTATTTAATAAAATTTACGTTTATTTATTGCAATAGATACACAAATATTATTATTTTCTTTCTTTTCTATCGTCATTTTTTATGTTGTTTTACACACATCATTTTGCATATCATTATACAACACTTTACAACACATCCTATCCTAGTAGAGCACGGTACATACAACCTGTAAACAAAGACCATCATTGGGAAATACAAAATGTGGCCTTTATTAGCAGGTGACCTTTATTTGGAGGTCTTTTTGTTCTAAATACTGAATGACATTTTTGAAAGAATGGCTTTTATTCACATAGTGGCCTTTATTCGGAGGTGGCCACTAATACAGTTTGACTGTAGATAAGTCATGAATTACTTCATTTTATCCGTATTTCAATTTCTTCATAATAATGGGATAAAAAGAACGTACACGTATTCGGAAAGTAGTAAATATTTGACTGTATTCGATTATTCACTATATCTGAGTTCACTATAATCGTGTTTACCTGTTTATGCTTTGAGTATATTAATTTTGTTATGGTTTCAGCAAAGTTTGAATAAATCATTTAGGTATACGCGTAAATATACAGAAAACTGACGAATGATATAAGTATTTATGAAGGTGGGTTATTGTCTTTTATATGTTTCATAATAGTTTTAAAAATAGATCTTATTTTCATTTTTTTTATGTTTGCCTAGTTTTAGGCTAATTTTATCATGTGAAATATTTGTATGCAATTGTATATTCTATATATTTGCTCTATCTGGAATAAAATCATAATGTGATTTATAAACGCAGTTACGTTTTATTGTCATGAGTGAAAAAAGGGAAATAACTCATTTCGTAACGAATTGTAATTATTTATTTATATCATCGGATTTAACGCCATTTTCAACATTATTTCAGTCGTGTCGTTGCGGGTAGTTATCCTAACCAGCTTCCCTGGACTTCATTTAAGCCTGAACTAGTACTACATTCTATCCGTAAGCTACTGCTTGTCAATTTTGTGACGGACAGTGTAAACCTTGAACTCACAACCTCTTGATCAGTAGACCAACGCTCTAACCACTCAGCTAACCGGGTTGGTTGCAAGAATTGCATATGAAGTATATTATTAGTATATTAATTGTATTTTAACACAGATACATTCTGTTTCATGAACAGAACAGACCGTAGTTTATTTTCATAATTTCTACACACATAGGTACATCTTTACAGCCAACAGATTGAAAATACAATTCGTGAAAAAAAATACAGAGCAGGGCAGTGGAATATTACGTACAACACGTACTGACACAAAGTCATAGTTAGTACCGGAAATGCGGATAGATTCATTTAAAAAAATTACTTCTGCAAAAATAGAATATAAGCATTTTAAGGAGAACGAACTAAACTTTCTTTTAACTAAGTTCATGTAATACTATGTAATCGTTTCATCTGTATTACTGGAGAGAAAATGCCCTACAGTGAAACTTGAACTAACAGTTGTCTGTGAATAACGGACACCTCTGAACAACACTCATACTGCAAGTATTTATTTGTTCGTTATTTTTCAACACCTTTTTTATTTATATACGACGGCCGATTCACCTTACCAGTTTTCCTGGACTGTATTCTAACCAGTACTAACTTACCCTTCCACTTGGAACCGGCAACTTCTCCATATGTGGGGGGAAATTTATTATCAATTTTTATGGAAGCTACCCAGATAGCAAGCCCATATGGGTACCATATGGGCTGTATCGGGGCAAGCCCATATGGGCTAGTAGATGTTGGTCCCATATGGGTCCCATTTGTGACTATTTGCCCACATCGGCCCCATATGTGGCCCATATGTATATATTATGTATATAAAGTGGAATTTTAAGCTACAACTGTAAATGTATATTGTTACACATATAAGCACTGCTAAGTTTGTCTTTTTTATCATTTTTGAGAACGTATGAAGTTAAAAGAGGAAGTTGCTACTACCCACATGGGACCCAGTTGGGTCCCATATTTGTGATATTTATGGCAGGTCGTTTAACCTGCCGTTATAAATTAGTTTTTTATTTTTTCCATTTTTCATCGATCTGCTTTGAAAAATATTGACAAGCTGAAAACTTATACAGTGTTCGTCTTTTTGTTCATAATAAACTCGATAACAGAATTGCTACTGCCAAATCTCGCGTGAGGTTGCGATACACGCGCCATTTGAAGCTAGGATTGGCAAGTTGGTAAACAAAGAAAAAAATTGCCACATAGATTCTTTTCTGTTCTTGAAGTTGGTTATTTGAAGGTAAGTACACTCAAATGAATTATTTTAAATACTGTATCTGCATTCTCCTCTACAAAACTTGTCATGATCGTTATTTCGTATTTTAATACATTTGTCCTTTCTCTGTCATATAATTTCGCGATATCTTATGTCTGGTTTCGATACAAAAATGTTTATTGTGGTTCATTCGTTTAGTACTTACCGTATAAAGTTTATGAATATGTATATATGTGTTTTTCATTCACTGATCAAACAAGTATGGTTCCAGAATTTGTGTAAAACAGGATGCATTATGAAAGATAAAACGTATTTTCAAAATCGATGTCAATTTCTATGAGCCTTATGGATTTATAGATTTTGTAGACGTACGTGTCGTTTAGTCAGTTGAGTTTTTTTTTCATTTCAGGGAGAGATCTAAGAAACTTTATAACTGTAGAAAAGATTATTGATGAATACACTTTAGCGAAGTTGTCTTAGACAAATTTTATCAAGATCAACAGTTGATGGCACAGGAAGAGAGTTGTGATGTGTTGTGTATTCATGTTTGATTGAAAATAAAACTGAAATTTAAACTTATACATTGCTTTTTATCATGATATGAAACAATGAATGTCTCTTAAAATTATTCTTCTACAATTTACACATATAACCATCTGGGAACCAGGTAGATAGTCCATATGGGAACCATATAGGCAGCCCATATGGGGCCCATATTGATTGCCGATATGGGTCAGAAGAGGGTCCTATATTGGACCCATATAGGTCCCATATGGAATCCCATGTGGGGCCCATGCCAATCCCGTTTGCAAAACCCATATGGGCCCCACATGGGTGACCCATATAGGGCCCATATAGAATTCAACAAGGGGCCCATATGGGTCCCATATTCTTTGCTAACTGGGTAGGGTATGACCTGCCGCGACTGCAAATCACACTCAGATCGCCGGGTCACAAATCCAGTGCACTAACCACTGGACCTGGACCTCGGCCGCGGCCTGTACGAGTATTGATGTGATATTCCATATTAACCCTGCATAAAGGTCATTATTTACTCTATCTTTGATGGTTTATATTTACAGGTCTAACAACATTATACTTTCAAAACAAACAGTGCGACTTTGCATGATTTGGAACACAACTCGTTCTGTAAGTCTAGAGCTAGTGTATACTCACAACAGACAAACCTGTGAACAAAGGTCACCCTTGTGAAAGACATACTGTGGCCTTTATTGACAAATAGCCTACGTATATTCGAAGGTTGTTTTGCTGTAAATATTCAATGACAGTTTTTAAAAGAATGGCCTTTATTCACAGGGTGACCTGTATTCGGAGGTGGCCACTAACACACGTTTGACTGTATTATATTGACTATAAAAGTTTGTAATGAATAATCAGCATCAAATATAGACTGCATCAATACATCATTAAATAAAGGTAAAGGATGGGTTACAGGGTTACAATCTGACATAGCCGACTTTTACCAGTTACCACCCGATCACTGAGTTATAGTCATTGTATGCAATGTAAATTTATATCATCCAACAAATCTGTCAAATACTTGGGTGCTAATCTTGACCAATGTTTATCTGGTGAGTCCATTGCCAATCAGGTTATAAAGAAGGCCAATGCTAAATTAAAGTTTTTATATAGAAGAAGGTCATTTTTAAATAGGTATACCAAACAGCTTTTAGTTTCATCATTAATTCAATGTCATTATGACTACGCTTGTGCGTCTTGGTATTTAGGTTTGAATTATGTTCTGAAAAATAGACTTCAGGCTACCCAGAATAAAATGTTGAGATTCATACTTAATCTTAGTCCTTGTACTCATATAGGGAGGGTCCACTTCGAAGAAGTTGGCTGGTTACCGGTTCATTTAAGAATTGATTCCCTTATCCTTTGTCATGTACATAAGATTCACTATAATAATGCACCAAGCTACTTAAATGAACATTTTAAATTGACTAATAGTTTTACCTGTTCAATGTGCTATGAAAATGTAACTTAAAATTATATACAATAATTTATTGAATAATTAATTTGCCTTTCCGGTGTCACATGATAAAATTCTAAGGACCACAATGGAAATAAGTCGGCTTTAATGCCTTCTTTTTGTGTCATCCCTGGTTTTGATTATGTGTCATCTTCTATGTACTTTACTGTTCACATGTTTACTATTTATCTATGTCACTAAAACAGTCAGACCATTCTACGAAATCAAGTGCTGGTGACTCCTTACCACTCTGCATATCTCTTATTTGAATAAAATGAGAGGCTCGATTTTGGTCCAAACATACATGTTTACATTTACCTAGAGTATGGCTTTCAAAATTTAGTTCAACATTCAAATTTATTTGTAGTGGGCAATTATTGGTAATAATTTTATTTTATTTCAATAGTTTGCTAGATACGAATACAAACTTTTATTTATTGTCGTTTTATTGTTCATTAAATGAACAGAACTACGTTTTCTATGATTCACTACTTATTGTCATGAACATAAAATCAAAGTACTGCACCATTGAACGGGTACTCGTTAAACAATTGCATGGCGGGTGTAGAAAATGTAGTACTCTGGACCGCATCAAAATTCATGAGTGACGCCGTACGAAAATAACGTACCGTATTACAGAAGAAAGATAACTCATGAAAGAAATCCAAACTTGCTATTCACAGTTACGTCCCTTAACATCATTTAAGATATAGACTTAGATCTGGTACATCAATAGAAGAAAGCGACAGTTCGTTTAATGTTTAAAATGTATATTTAGATATATACGACAGACAGTTAACCTAACTACATACCATTATTGCCTATCAGACCTAAATTACACACTTCCCCGGGGAAGCCCCATTCAGGCTAGCTTGTGGAAGCCCTTGTTTGCATATTAGTAGTTATCGGGCGAAGCCCCTGTCAGGACAGGTCATCTTTAAAAGTTTCAACCATGACTCATCCAAGATGTGCCCATTCATAAAATGAAACATTAGTTGAACTTTCGTCATCAGTTGTTGAAATTCGCTATTTTTGTACACAATAAATATAAATAGGTATAATAACTGACCACTCTGTTTCTAGGTCCCGTATCTAGGCGTGTTACTAACCTTAGGACCAATATTTGTTTTGTACGTTTAATAACGTTTATTTATTCACTAAATCAACATGATTGGGGTCATTTATTGATTATTATAGCATATATCTGATAACAAATGAGTACACACAGTCAATCGTACACAAAACTAGCCCCAGTATTTTATATATCTAGAATTTCATTAAACAATGTATGTATCCGTTCATCCCACGTTTATTTGTTTGTATTATACATAGGGGGCGCTGTTCGAAACCTTTTAATTACAAGGAGTTTACCTGTCACCCTTCTATTAAGACATTTAATGGTATGGAACATGACGCATGTAAAACTAATTCGATGTGTAAATTTGAGAAATATCCAAACAAAAACACAATCAAATCTGTGAACAAAGGCCAAGACGTACTGTGTCCTTAATTGACAAGTGGCCTTAATTCGGAGGTCATTTTGTTCCAAATGATCATTGATTGTTTTTAAAAGAATGGCTTATATTTATAGGGTGACCTATATTCGGAGGTGGCCATTAACACAGGTTTGATTGTTCGTTGTTATAACACTACGGTGATCGTGAGAATGACTCATTGATAACTGAGAAAGATGCCACAGCATTTAGCCAGCAACGGTTGCATATACATGTACAAGTACAATGTATTCGAATATTTATGTACACGCATGTATATGTAAACATGCTCCTAAAGGACTGAGTAAAAATAATTGCTTTGATTCATATATAAGATATTATACAACAGAATGTGCCTCTAAGTGGGTAATTACATTACATTGCTCTTTATTCTACTACGCTATTTGTTCAATTGTTCTTTCATTATGCCATGTTATAATGATGTATATATGATTCAAGGGTTAACAAAAACACAGCTTTACATAATCAAAGTACTGAAAGTACTCATAGAAACTGAACTTATATAGACTTGTACTGTACCTGGAATGGTAACTAGTTTACGGCGGATCTAGAAAAATGTAGTACATTTGTACATTTACTTTGGTCTGCATTGTAATCCATGCGTGCTGAGGGGTTCAGTTTCCACAATTGCTTGATATACGGTACTTCAGTCAGACTATATTGAAACACTAAAATCGCAAGACATGTTCACTCCGAGTTGCGACCACCTGCGAATTAATCCTGCCCGTTTTCAAAGGCCATGTCTCAGCACACATACACATAATTATACAAATAAAATAATAATCAAATCCACCTTCAAAAGATAATATTATCAAGTGTTGAAGAAAGCATTTCTACTCGCAGTATGGTGACCTGTTATTTGTGCAAAATGTGCATCTTTAACTATACACACGTGCGTTAGGATTTTCAATAAGATTTACAGTCCAACCTCTCCAAAGCAACACCCTTTTGGATAAGCAAAATTTTGTTGTAGAGAGGTTTTTGCTTTTGAGGGTTTAATCAATAGTTACATTATGCAGCAGGAAAAATATATGCTGATGTTGAAGGGAGGTTGTTGCTCAAGAGAGGGTCGCTCTGGAGAGGTTGTACTACATGTAAAAATATTTTATTTAACATTAAAGCCCCATTAGCGTTTCGGATGTTAAAATTAAAGTAGGTCATATTTTACCTAGAAAGATATCTTATCAGTGAAATGGACTTTTACTTGCAATAAAAACATTCCGAAATTTTCTTTTTTAATCACAAAGTATATATAGAAATATAGCACAGTATTTTTTTCAATGATATTGCAAAAAAATAAGAAAATGCGTCTGACAACATTTCTACGAGATGTGGCTAAAGAAAGGCATCGTGTAATATTGTTTTAGAGCAAATAAGATAATTTATTTATATTTACTATCATTACGTATATTATTCTGTACTGTTAAATTTTAAAAGCTAATGGGGCTTTAACATACTGACCATACTTGATAAATTGATCATAAAGCTCGTCACAAAATGCATTTATTCTCATCTGTAACTACATTTTCTAATCATGACGATTTGGATTATATGTTCGCCTAATACACTTACAAAACATTTCAATTATCAACCTCAACACATCTGTTAAACTGGTTCCCAAAGGCTTTGTACAACAGAGTCAACGGGAACCAGTTTACACATCTGTCTAATTTACAACTTCGAATATTTTACATCTCGCCATAAAACATAAAATACATGTGATTAAGTGACATCTTAAATCTTTACTTGTGATGACTAATCCGGTGTAAACTTATGGTTCAGAAATTACTTGGAATGCTGTGCTATATTATTATATTCAAAACTATCAGATTTAATGTCGATGCCTTTTTTTTGTTTTGTTTATTTATATTAGTTTCACGCCCCTTTTCAACAGTCAGAGTTATATGATGCGGACAGTTCAACTAACCACCGTTCCATTGAAGAACCAGTACTTGACTCCCATCCTCCGTAAGCAACTGTCTACTTTTTCACATAAAGAGATATGGTCGGCAGCTGGGCGATTTGTTTGCAATTGACTTTCTGTTCTAAAACTGAATTACAAATATCATATCTATATCTATATGCACGACTTAACTTGTATGTTTAAGTGTGCAATCATATCATGTATGTATGTCTTCCTTTCATATGTAATTAATTTATTTAATGATGTGCGTGATATGCCCCAAGACACCAAGGATTGATAATACTATTTTTACGCATTGAAAGTTTTAATCAAATAATTAATGCAATTATGCATCCTATAAAGGACCTCTATTAATTAAATGAGTTTATACATAAATGTAGTCAACTTTAATCTAAGTGAGTCAACACGATCTAATCATTTTTTCAGTACATTCTAATTGTATTAGCGACCACCTCCTAATAAAGGCCGCCCAGTGAATAAAGGTCATTCAATTCAAACTGTCTTTGATTATTTAGAACAATCTGACCCCCAAATGAAGGTCACCTGTCAATAAAGGACACAATTGTCTTTCCCAATGATAACCTTAATTCACAGATTTAACTGTACATGCATTATCAAGTTCATCGATTCATTTTTTGTGTGTTCATACCCTTAGAAAACATATCAACAAAGCATGTATGATTTGTGACTCATGCCTAGTATTGATTTAACCTGGTCACATGACCTGGTTCATCAGGTCAGTGTAAGTTTGTTCATTAATCAAGAATAATGGGCTCCGGTTCCTGTATCTCTTACAGTGTCACAGACAACATCGACTTTATTCATAACAGTGTAACTGATCAGAGTGGCGTTTAATTAGGGAACTTTCTATTTTAATACCGAAGTACAATGCTGATCGGGCGAACATTTAGATTTCAAAATATGTTGAACTTTTGACTGTCAGAATAGTTGTTATAAAGCAATTAAAATTTTAAAAAGCTTGAGAAGTTTATTGTTAGTAACGTATATAGTTATACACAATTTAAAAAATAAATATTGATAATTTAGATGGAATTCGATTTCAGATATGCAGAAACGAGTGGCCTACGCGCGGGACCGCACGGAAATGCACGAACGAGCACTGGAATACGTTACGGAAAAATACGATGAGTTCAAGTCCCATGGCCCTCATGGGCTAAAAATAGAGCAAAGCTGTCATACAGTTAAACCTGTGTTTGAGACCACCTCCGAATAAAGGTCAACAAGTGAAAAAAGGCCACATTATATCTTCCCCAAGAATGTTCTTTGTTCACATGTTTGACTGTACATTATTTTTTTTGCATAAACTTTTAACTCATTGTGGTTTTATTCCATTTCATCAGACAAAATGACTCACAATTGACGAGACACAGTCTGGGTGTTAAATGTGGGCTTATTGGCTAGTTTCACATTGATTTCTACAAAGAGGTCACTATACTGTGGTCAAGTGACACTTGAGAAAGTTGATTGTTATAAATCTCACTGAGTCATGGTACTTGACTCTGTTATGTCATTTAGATCAAAGACAGACTGGTCATCGTTCTAAGTAGACAGTGTCATATCTTCTATTGTAGGAATGACCACAATACTGACTAGTATCACGTTTTATTGGAATCCAACGTGGGATAATGAAATTTTGTCTTAATTCATTTATGTCTTATCGAACTTGAATCAGAAAGGGATTGCTAAAGACGAATGCCTACACGTTGATCAAGATGTCAACTACAGATGTAAGCTCATAATATTATGGACGCGTGTAACATTGCAAGCATGCTTCCAGATGAGCATTTCTCTACACGCTGTGCACCACAACTATCTCAGTTACGACCACGGCAGATTTTTTTCCCATCGAAATTTCATAACAAGATATTCAATTTGATTCATTGTAAAACGGACCCTGACGATCGAAGCGACCGTCTACATGAATAGACTACAATAATTTTAAATAAATGGTTCGATTTAACCGATTAATTTGCAGTGTTATAATAAATAGGTTCCTATTAATTTTTAAAATATTTTTTGGAAACAACAACTGAAGAAAACAAAAAAAAACGTTTGACTTTCACACGGTGAGTTAGCGGTAGTTTACGTTATTGTTTTGTTTTCTAATAAGATTAAAATTCCTGTGTGTTTGTAGCTATTTTAATCCAGTTATTTCAAAAAGCTATAATCATCGTAATCACATTATTAATAAACAAACACAAAATATCGTACACAAACAACACGTATTGTATACCTAATATGAAGTCTTTTTGATAAATTACGTGTGTTTTTACAAAATAGTGTTGTAAAATATATACTTCATAATGGTGACACCACAGCTGTGTAAATAATGCTGTATTTTACTGAATTAATCAATTTATTCATACAAACGAAATACGAATAAATAGGAAAACATGCATTATATTCATGTTATGACAAAACACATATTATTGGAAACTGAAAGATAGTTTGAAGCGTTCCTTCCGTCACTTACTCAGCGCGCATGAATTTTGATGCGGCCCGAAGTACTACGTTTTCAACATCCGCCATGTAATTGTTAAGCAAGTTCCCGTTCCATGTTGCAGTGTAAGTCTATGTAAGTTCAGTTTCCATGAGTACTTTCAGTACTTTGATATACAGTTAACAACTCGCAGACTAGTTTAGTCATTAAAATATTCAATTAAACAGTCGTGTAGTTCGCTATGAGTATTTATCTATACGCCCATTAATGTATTCACTCATTTGCTTCAGCAGTTTATTTCGGATGTGTACGAACATATCCGATTCTCGCCGTAGTGGACAATTGTGCTGAAATACCCGATCGAACAACTGTACGGAAATATACGAACCTTGCCGAAGTGAGCAGTTGCACGGAAATGGCAATGCTTTCCTAAGTGATCATTTACACGGAAATATCCGATTCTTACCGAAAAGTGCATTAACAGTTTTGTATTGAAAAAGCCGATCCTTACCGGAGTGTTCATTTGTCCAGACTGACTATTAGATCCATACCGTAATGATCATTTGTACGACAATATTCAATCCAAACCGAAGTTATCATTTGGAGAATAACATTTGCAGTTTTCTCATAGGCTGGGAATGTATTGTTGACAAACAATTTACCTAAAATACCTAACACAAGTTTTGTATAATAAACATTACTGCCGTGGTTGTATATTACAGCAGACATTTGTTGGCATGGGTTCTAAATGAGCGGGAGAAATCTTCTCTTTGTCTGCTATGTAATGGAACAGGTTGTTTCATTTTGTTTTGGGACCAGAAAAAATGTCCGGATTTTGGAAGTTACTGGAATTCAGAAGTCTGAAATTATCCGAACAAGTACTGTGACAGTACAGATGTCAAACACCTTAAGTTCTTTGTGAAAATATAAGGGACATCATTGTTTATGCATAACACATGTAGTGTTATAATCACTGAGACATGATGCAAAACTAAAAGATAAATATTAATAAGATTTATAAGTCAAAATCTAATATAATTATATATTATTTTTAACAATGTATCACCAACAAGATTTATAGTGTGAACATTTATTTGTTATATATAATATACATTTGACATAATATTGTGATTCTAATGCATGTCAAAGTAAACTGATTGGTAAACAATTGAAGGAGGGGAAAAATGACATTTTGCCTTAGGGCATATATAAACACAGGACTAATTATAATTAAGGTTGAAATTTTCTGCATTGTCCAGATTTTGGAAGTGAAATTGCACTGACATAAACCAAAATTTATGAAAATATTGTCTGTAATTCAAAATTTGGAAGTTCCGTAATTCAGAAGTATAATTTCTGGACCAAGCAAATAGTCCGGATTTCAAAAGTTTCTGGATTTCAGAAGTTACACTGTAGAAAGAATCATCAATGAGTGTTATATACCATGTCATGATATTTAAGCACAACTAGTCAAATATTGTTGGACACTATTTATCTATCCATGGAATGACCAATATTACATAATATTATGTTCTGTATAGATGAAGAGACTTGAGTATGATGATACTGTGAATATGATAAATTATTATATGTACTGTTTAAGACTAAACCATTTGCATTGTTAAATAAATTCTGTTTAACTTACTTTGTCTTTATTTTTAGTAAATAATAAATATCTTTGAATGCATTTATTCCAATCCATGGGTATAAATAGAGTTATTTTGGTTGCAATAAGTGCACAAAAAGTTCAAGACAAATTCTCACTTATTTTTACTTAAATCTGACTTAAAATGACACTTCAGAAGCAAATCTGACTTATCTGAACCTCTGAAGATATGGCATGTGTGGTGTAGTCAGTATTAACTTTAAGCAGTATAAGTTGTGCCTTGTTAAGTGTCTATGCTGTTATCAGGCAGACTGAATCAAGCTTAATACTAATTAATAGAACATATTCAACATATTACACTTGCCTGCCCGGCTAGCTCAGTGGTTAGAGCATTTGTCTGATGATCGAGAGGTTGTGAGTTCAAATCTCAGGCAAGGCTCACACTGTCCGCAACAAATATGACTGAAGATATTACATCCTATGTTAAATTGTCCTCCACCTCTAGATTATGTGGGTTAGCTTAGCAGAAACTTACATAGAATGTGGTTAATACTGGAAAGGACTTATATGTATATAAGTCCTTGATACTGGTTAATTAAGGCTAAATGAATTCCAGGAAAGCTGGTTAGGATAACTCAGGGTGTTCATTTGACTCGAGCTCCCGGGTTTCGACGCACGAAAATCTCAAAAGTATTGTTTTCGACTCTTCAAAAATATGCCGTGTGCGTCAATTTTGACCCGGGGGAATTTCCACACTCCACATTCTAATGGACGAAAGCCTTGTCATTCATATAATGGCATAGTGTCGCCGATATTATCAATACGGAAACATGTTATGGAAATTCGGTAATGTATCTTTTCTGAACAAATATGTTGACAAAACACAATATTGAAGCGTAATTTCTATTGCTATTGTTAATATTTAAACAGCAATATCTCACGTAGTTGTTGTGTTCTTAATTTTAGACCATCTTACGTATCTATTCAGAAATGATGGTAATGCATCTAATGTATTCACATTTAGAAAAGCACCCTTGTTGCAAAGCCTTTATTATTGCATTATTTAGGTTTTTTATCATTTTGTTGTCGATAAATGATTTCAATAATGATGAAGTATGACAATTAGTGGTATAATTTATGCAGTTATACAGATAAAATGAGCTTGAATGGTATTATCATTACACAATATTCCATTCACTATATGTACTAAATATGGCAACGTATCTGTTCGTAATTCGGGAGACGCGATAAGTGTATGCATATTTTCTCAAACCAGGCTTCCTTAATGAAAATCATCATGATATTTTTACATGTTCCAAAGCAGTTTTAAAAACGTTTCCAGTTAATCATTCCGTCGATTAATTTGTTAATTGAACTAATCTGCGCATTACCTCGTCTTTGAAATATTCTTCCACATTGCCTGCAGAAGTAAATGGATAACTGTTCATTTCATATAGTGCATGTATATAAACATCAAGTAATTGTTTTATTTCACGAAGGTGTTTGATATATCATGTACAATAATAAGACCGACTTATTTGTCATTTGTTTGTGTTTAACATGCAAATCAAGGTCACTCATTCAGCTTAACTTGTCCTTGACTATATCGAAACTATCACAGACACTTGTGAAGAATTACCCCACCCACCACGGTCGCTCTTTACACTATCAATACATATAGAATACTAGAAGATAACAAGCTCGAAAACGAAAGTATAACATATTTTAAGGGTTTTCAAACAAATATTGTACTTGCGTCATAATTTCTGGCTTCTATGCACTTTTAGATAAAAATATTCTGTCGACACCGTTTTCACATCAAACTTGCCCATACAAGTGTGAAATCCGACGATTTCCAATTTATTCAGTATCGAGGGCTGCTGCGATCGAGATAATGCTATTTTAGACATTTTAAAGCGTTTCCGCCTGGCCTAGTGTCACGTAAATGGTCAATTTCTACACAGAGTTGTCGTTCCCGTCCAATATACACACACGTCAGTTTTGTGCCTAATCGAATTTCAGTTTGGTATTTTGTGTAAATGTGGAAATTAAAGCTTTGTGCGTCTTGGTAAGTATTTTATAAAATTCTTTATTCGTTTTTAGATCAATGTGATGCATAATGTAGTATTTAGCTCTGTCACTACGAGACAAATGGCTCTAGACATGTAGACCTTAAGTTCTAGATCTATATAGATTCTAACCGACGTTAGAATAAATATGAGTAGCATAATGCAATAAAAAAACATTGGCATAAATCGAACGCTGTTTCTTGTGTCTGTCTCTAAGAAGTTATAGATATTTTGTTCTGGAATCTCTTATCAAAATTAGATTTTCACAGATTCTATATATCAGGACCTAAATGAGTTTTTAGAAATGTTTAAAACTTAATCTAGTCTATACTGTTTGAAAAGTATTATTTCATACTGAGTCTATAGGTTTCAGAAGGGTTGAGTCAAGGATAAGTATAATAAACTTAAACGAAGTAGTTATTCTTTTTTTTCATGGGTGTGCGTATTTTGAGTACTCATACGTTATGTACATATAAGACCTTCTAAAAATGCATTAACCTCTTTGGCCGCAATTAAAATATTTAAGAATAGACATGCACATCATTAAGGCCATCATCAAATGTCAGTGTGCATGAAAAACACTCATCAATTAACAATATATCGCATGTTTCAATTGTTTTTGGGGGGGACATCTTTCATCTGAACATACTAATTTTATTAATTAATTCTTTCAAATACCCCCATCCCCAAAGCAGCACCACCGATGGAATGTTACCCCATTGTGATACTGTCTTGCAGCAATCCCTGTACTACAGGTAATTGCGACATTTTACCCTGAGCGGTCATGTCTTGAGCATTTTTTTAAACGTAAGATTTTCCGCTACCACCCTGGTCAGTCAACACAATATTGTGACCTGCTACAAAATAGAAATACGCCTGACTTTTACTAAGCATGGTGAAATATGACAAAAAGGATAAAATACTTACAAACGTGTATACAAAAGTCCAAAACACCTTGAGAGAATTGCAAATAATAAAATACTTACACATGTTTAATGTATAGATGTCCAAAACACCCGGTAAGAATTGCAAACGACACGTTTTAACACAAAACCAATATGCCAAGGCACTATCAGCCCCTAACACTGCGTTATAGTAGTTAAGGCAGGATCCCAGACAAACCATGGTACGCGCTACTCGTCTAGTTGTCGCTTCCTTACGGTGTCCGTGACAAATGTTCGATCGCAACAGCCCCCATAGTACAAAACGCGAAAAAGATGGAATTGTACGATATTCAGTTAAGTAGACAGCGGAAAGCGTGTCAGTCAAAAGAGAAAAGCAGTTTTAGATAAGCAAAACAGGATTCCAATGTAAGATTAGCTTTCGTTTGTTTGAAAATCCCGAAAATATGTTATACTTTCGTTTTCGAGCTTGTTATCTTCTAGTAATCTATATGTATTGATAGTGGTAAGAGCGACCGTGGTGGTGGGTAATTTTTTCTAAACAAGTGTCTGTGGAAACTATAACAACTTACGATAAAAAAACTAATTTTAGATAAATACGTGCATATAACAAAAATAACACGTAAATATTAATTCCGAAATTTCCAATTATTTGTCTCTTGCTTTAAAATATCAATATAAAATATTTTTTATGAAATTACCATTCTTCACTTGAAATACTTCAACGTCCGTTACCTCTAATGTTCCACGATTTACCGATTCAGGACGAAACGTTTCTCTTGTCTTGTACGTAGAGTTAAAGTTCTTACATCCGTTCAGACGATATCTATCTTCAAACTTCTCAATTTCCCTCCTGTTAAAGAATCCTTTTTTCCTAAAGATCTGAAGATCATATTTCTGCAGGGTACTCCGATCAAATGTTGGTCCCCATGATCTATGACGCGTAATGGCCAAGTGATAATCTTTCTCTACGAGTTCAAAACTTTTCATCTCGCTATCTTGATGACAATGAAAAAGAAACGCCGATGAATCGTACTTCACACATTTATTTTCAGAGGTCCAGTCTTTGTTTGTGTAGCTTCCAAATGTAGTTCCATACATTCCATATAAAACTGTTAATGTGGGACCTTTTTCCAAACATTTCTCTTGAAATGCGTCAACGCTGCATCCGTTTCGAGACGCTTTATACAAGAGTTGAAAAACAGGCGGTGTTTCGTCTTCTTTTCTTATCTTGTTTTGTAGAGCCTTTCAAAGTTTTGGTGTAAGTGAGCCCTGTAGATAAAACAAAATATACAACATGTATCTTTGAAAATATGATCGTGCCTACTATATTTAGCGGAGATGTAGTGATATTTATTGATAGTTGTGTTGGGGCACAACGACATGCTTATAAAATCACAAAGAAATGCAACGAAATTATATGATTCCACACTTGCTCATTCGTAAAACTCATAAATACATTAACAATAATGAAACACATGATAAAAAACATCACTACAATTGTTCGATTGTTAAATTTATCATGAAATAAATACTTTTTTATCACGATGTGTTCAATGCTATTATGATGACAACAATCTTCGAAAGTATGAATGAAAGACGATAAATAGTAAATATATGTAATTCTATTTAAATCTATGAGAATACAAAATGTCAATGTCTTAACCAAATCGTCAAGGACAGAATAGACCGACGCATAAACTCGAGGTCTGTAGATCTAACGAATGGGCTTTTAGAAATTATTGATGATACACAGTAGCTTGCTCTTATCAAGCTCAATATTTATATTCCTATAAAATGTATTGTCCATTTTCGGCCACTACATATCATAAAATGCAAATCAACAGCGTTACGTTGTCGTTTTACTAATACGTTTAGTGAGCTGCTCAGCACAACATTCATCGTTGTAAGAAAACTTAACTAAATGAGACATACACACGTACATGTACCAGTATAAAATCTTAATATACGGAGGAAATAGAGTATATTAACTCGACAGTGATTGTTTTAATGGATATTAGTGTTACCTGTAGTTACCTGTAGTAATTTATTGATCGTATCGTATGGGTAATAGAAGGAATAAACGGAAGAAAAGTAACGATAGTGAGAACAATGAGAGTAGAAAGGCGGGTAGAACTGGAAAATCTCCGGATGGGGCAAGTGTAAGTCAAGCTTTATGTGATGCTAACTCTGTATTATATGGAAGTAATGAATGCATTAACTTGAGTGATCTGTTTGAGTCTGAGTGTTCTGCTGACAATTCTGTCTTTGACAAAAACTTGAACGTTGTTACCACCCCCACCCAGTGACATGCCTGTAATGTCCGACATTCATTCAAACGACAACATGGCAACCATTCCAGAGTCCAAAACCGATTCGTACTTGCAGTCGCGGTCTATGCGTAATTACCTCATATTTGGTAATATACTAGAGGTCAGTCAGGATGTTCACAATGAAAATACCGAAGAAAATTTCTACTTGATAAAATGAAATTGGCTAAAGATTTTGTTCAGAAAATCCAATTTGAAAGTGTACATAGAATGGGACCGATGTCACAGGATGGTAGAGGCCGTGAGATTGTAGCAAAATTCACTTTATTCAAGGAACGTGAACATGTCAGGAAGCAATGGAAAACTTTAGATGGAACAAATTTCTACGTCACCGAACAGTTCCCTAAAAGTGTACGCGACAAACGGCGAAGTTTATTACCTAAGCTGAAAGAGGAAAAAACATAAGAAGGCATGGTTAGCTTACGATACACTATATATAGATGGTAAGAGGGTATCTAGTGGCAGTGAATAGGGGTTCGCTGAAGGTGAACTTAAGATTATATCATGGAATATAAACGGTTGAACTGATGAAAAGAAAGATTCTCCTGATTTGTTAACATAATTTCATCAAACGACATCATTATCTTATCCGAGAGTTGGACAAACAAAAATAGTAATGTAGATCTTTTTGGTTATAAATGTTTTAACTGTTACCGCAAATACCAAAATAGACATGCTTTAAGGCATAATGGTGGTTACGTTGTCTACATAAAGGAATCTATCGCTGATGTTGTTAAGCTAATTTGAACTCATCATGATGCTATAATGTGATTGAAACATTTTTTCAGTTTCAAAAACGATGTATACATTTGTGGTGTGGACATCTGGTGTGAGAATTCACCTGTATAATTTTATGATATTGTAAATATTGATTTGTTTGATGTTGTTCAAAATGATATATGTGATTTTGATGGCAACGGTTCGATCTATTTGATTGGTGACTGGAATAACAGAGTAGGCAATAAAAAGGATTTCATAAATAACGATGTTTCCAATTCTTGCGTAGATGACAATTATTATGTAGCTGATTTTGCAAATTAAAGAAAGAATATAAGCAGTTAACGCGTAAGAAGAAAAGTTAATATTACAAAATGAAAATGAGAGAAACTGAAAAGTTGAGAAATGGTAATCCTAAACAATTCTGGAAGTTTTTTAAGTGTAAACGTTCTGAGCAAGGCAATACTATTTTGTTGGATGATTTTCGAAATTGTTTTTCTGATATAAGTGTTGGTTTGTCGCAATGCTATAATGTAGAAGCTGAAACTTTTTGTACAGAAAATAATTTTGATGATATCAGGCACATTTAAAATAAATAAATACTCCAAATGCAGCAATTTTGGGGGACTTGGCGTGGTCACCCCCATCGGTCCGCCAATGGAAGTCTGTTACAAATGTTTAGGTCCGAATTTGTAATACAAATTTTCTTTAAATTGTAAGAATTGGATGTTTGTAGTTAAAACAGTTAATGAATTGTAACCTTTTAGACTTTATTCATTTAGATGAACATGTGCCAAAACACAAAGTATGTGATAATATTGAAAAAAAGTTAATGTCTATATTTGTTGAAGAATGGAAGAATTCTGTATTTAAAGCTGATAGTAAATCGGGAAAAGGTCGAAATAAATTAAGGAACTATTGTTTGTATAAGAATAAATTTGAAGTTGAGTTTTACTGTGATATTATTTTACCTCCAAAACACAGAGCTGCGTTTAGTAAATTTAGATGTGATGTTCCACCAATTAGAATAGAAACTGGAAGATATGAAAATTTAAAGTCAGAAGACCGGAAATGTCCATATTGCGGAGAAGTTGAATCTGAAATACAAGTTATGTTTTATTGTGACCTTTATCGGAATATTAGAGCTCCATTAATTGACATTGTTTTAACTTTACGCATTTTATGGATGAAGAAAAACTTGTCTAGTTATGTCTTATCCAGCAGTCACTCGAATTTGTGCCAAAACCTGCAATGATATTTTAAATAGCAGATACTTAATTGTCATTATGATAAGCATTATTTATTGATATTATTTCTTTTATTCTTGGTTTTATGATAATATGTCTCTAATAACTCAATACTGAGTGGCATTATACATGTCTTTTAATGTTATATTTATATTGTGATGTTTGCTGTATGTTTATTGTATAATGAAGAGACTTAAATAAAGATATATATATATACGATATATATACATGTATATGTGATACTAAGAAGTATGTGTGATACAGCGATTATCTGTTTACTCGATACTGTGTAATATACGTGTAGCCACGTGAACAATTTGATAACAGTTTGAAAACATGTCTATTAACTATTTTATCAACAATATGATAATAATCACATACTCAATTTGATAACATAATCAGATTTTAGAATAGGTCTGAAGACTAAATTAATTACTAGGATTTTATTCATTTTTGTTGTGATTTTTGCTCTTTCCATCATGATATCTATAGATTTATTCAACAGATTTTTATAAAATTTCAAAATACATCACCAAAAAAAGCACCTTCTATCTATAAATTATACACACTTTCTATATAATAATTATATACACCCTTATAAACCAGTTGCATCCTTTTTATCAGATTCTAAAATTATCACATATACAGTATATCTCTTGCCTTGTATATAAATTATGAACGACATGGAGTTTTCAATGTTTTTATGTTTTAAATTAATTATATTCAGTTTTCATACCGTGATACGTACTGCATTGAATACTAAAGTAAATATTGAACATATCATGACAATTTTCAATACTCCAATTGTAAAGAGTTTAAAATGCACAACAAAGGCAGTGTCTTGAAAATTAAGCACCAATTGTATGTTCCAATAATGTTTCCTTTAACTCCAACCTCATTTAGTGACCTACAGAAAGCGTTGAATTATCACTACTCCACTAGTTAATGCTTGAACTTCAATGAAAACATTGTCTCGGATTAAAGAGTATCAATCTTTTGTTACGTATTGAAAATAGAGCGGAAAGAAAAGTGGAAATGATAACACATTAATGTTCACCACTTTCCCGTAGCAACATAAATGTAACGTACTTTGCATTTTGCTATATTTGAGAATTTTGACATACTTTTTATTTGGATGACGGTCGCTAACTGTTTCACTGACTTGTGGATCGTCTTTAGAACTGTCGGCTAATATATTTCGTTAATAAGCATGATACTTATTTTGTTGAACTTGAAAACAATCATAAATCATAAAAATATTGTTTCAATCTTTTAATACTTATTACTTTCACCATGAAATTTGTTCTTCCGTAAACTGTTCAATTTGTAAAGAAAACGCTTTGATATTTTTGTTGTTGTTGTTGCCTTAATCAAGTAAGCAAAAATATATCTAGGTCCAATAATTAGAGCATAATTCAAGATTCCTCGCTACTCCCAGAGTGTACTGAAAAGAGACCATTTCAGGATGTTGAATCTGAAGGTTAATTGTTATTCCCGTGATGGTCTTAAAACACCGATTGAAAAGACAAAGGCTATAAGGTATAGTTCGAAGATTCATTTGCATATAATTTCTATATTTACCCCTGTTATCAGCTTTCACATGGTCTATATTTATATTGACATGTATTGTATAAACATAATATAAACATTCGATTTGAAGATGCATGCTAATGAGGGATTAGTCTCATTTCGTTAGATAGAGATTTATATGTTTGTGTAAAGAAAACATAATAACGATTGCCTCCATAGCGTTAAGGTTAGTGCTTATGATTTTAAAATTATACATCATTTTAACCACTGTTTCGAATCTAGTAAATGTCATTTTTTTTAACAAAAAATGTAAATCAACACGCATAATCGCATTCACTACCCGTGTCTATCTCATCGTTGCTAGAAGTAATTGATATCAGTAAATAGTCATTTATTATAGACTTCACAAAGTGCACGTATATATGTATATGTTATAGTACACATTATTGTGTACATTAAACAAAATATTAATTCTCAAAGTCGGACAGAAATTGCAGTTTCGAATACTATCTGTCAGTTAAAAAAAGCATTTAGGCAGTTTTGAACCCATGCCCGCTACTAACAAAAAAATCATACCATTTACTTCCTAGCCATGGCGCGTTACGGTAGTGTTCTGTTTATGTATTACAATGTAAAGTCATTTCAACCGGTAAATAACGTGATTTACCTCGGAAAATGCAAATGTTTACAACGGTTTTCAATTAACTTTAAATCGAAAATGCATGTATTAATGACATGACACAGTTATTATAAAAACGATGTATACATTTATTTTCATTCCTTAGTCAAATAATGTTTTATTTACATTTCCCCCCACGGTCATATGTAGGACCGTGTATAAATATGTAAAAAAAAAATGTTATTGATATACATAAATAGACACACTATATTTGCACAACAATTTGCAATTATCTACAAGTGAGGTAGGTACTGTAAGTCCACAAATTGTTTCATTTAACTTATACTTAAGTGATCATACAAGGAAGGTGATGGAAAGAACTACTCACTATATCCATTGTAATGTGTGGTACATTCGGAAAGAAATTGATACGGAACTGTTTTACAATGTAACATTCTTCAACCATTGTCAAAGAGATACATCCGGGATACAAATCTATTATAAGAATACATTATCAGACTGTGTTACAAAATGTGGAATGCGCTCTCATTGAAAAACTATGAACTACCATACTGGTATGGGTATGTGTGAGTTATTCACGGATATTGAAGAGGAGTTTACACCAAATGGCTGTATTCATATTCAACAACAAGATATGATTAAATGTTAAAAGGATACACTATTTTATCATTTTGCCTATTCAATACAATCCCAATCTTCTCATTTGCCAGCTGTGACACAGTAGCTCTGGTGTAAGTAACGATATTCGTAATTTCATCAAGTTATTTTTATGTTTGCTGCAAATTGGTAACTTTAATCGTATAACTTATGCTAGGGAAATAAATGACGTAATGTGTCGGGTTATGTGGTCATATTGAACAGCGTTGAGAATTTTTACAAGTATGCACTAACTTATCAGAAACCGGAAAAGAAAGAGAGAAAAGAGCAATCACGAACAAAGTAAACAGAAATAGTCCTACAACTGCATTCCCGTTTGGTGTTTCTGACGAACGAAAAAATCATTAACACTTAATGTCTTTATTCGCCTGGCAACGAAACAGTTATTAAGAATGATTAAGATCTAGATTAAACACCGGACATGTAGTATACCGCAAGATATCCCTCCTACATCCTATAGGGATAGCATCTGCAAAAAAAGTTAGTAAACTACATATCAAAATTGTTAATACATGTAGAATGAAGTTTGAGAAGTATGAAATAAAACTGAGGAATTCATTGATTTAATGTATCTGGCTTGGATGTCAGGTCAAATCAAGTTTCACAAATTTATAGATTTAAAAACGAAATCATAATTATATACTGAATTAGATCCACTGTATAAAGTGCATTGCAAGTAATTTGAAACAAATATTACATTTGATTGGTCTTCTATAAACAAATATCGCACGCAATTTACAATTTTTAGAACAACGGTAACTACTCTGTATATATGAATATATTACAACAAATAGCCTTAAAATGACTATAAATAAATAAAGCAGAGAACCGTGCCTCAGTTTATTTTATTAAGTCCTCCGTTCGTTAGATACTTGACTTTAAAGAAATTCCATACTCAGAACCCCGCTGTTTATTACGTAATACTCCAAAGATAAAAAAAAATGAAAACAAGTATCAACATTCTGAGGCACGGTTCTCTGGGTTAACATTTGAAATCCGTCAACAAATAAGACGGCAATGTTAATTCGAAAATCACACCAACTGTGTTTTTAAGCTGAGCAATTAACAATTTAAGTGTCTTATTATTATCGTCTCGTGAAATCAACGAATTTGACGCACCCCATTCAATTTTGATAGCCAATCAAAATCGCTTATGTTTACGGTTCAATAATTGAAACCACGCCCAGGTTTAATGTCTAGTAAGAGATCTTATAACAATTTTTTGTCATTAATTAATTAATAGTATCATATCGTATCAATACAATGTACATTACGTTAGAGATGTTTAACGCTGATAAGGAAAAGTCGATCAAGGGATGCAGTATTTATCGCAATAAAACACTGTTTTTTGAGCGTTCGGTTAGAATTTGTTTTTGCATGGCATAAAAGTATGATATCTAATCTTTGTAAATAACGTAAAATATCATTTTACGTTATTTTATCGATTTTATCCAAGCCAGATACGTTAAAGACATTGAACCAGGAATGCGAGGCATGTGACTAATACCCAGCAGTCCTGTATATTCCACAGTAGGTGGGCCAATAAAACAGACATGATCATTGTTAGACCAACTTCTAATTATATAATCAGTTACTGTATATGGCTAATATATAGCTACTGCATAGATACTTAAATTGATTCAATGTTTAATCAATAATATAAATGATCTTTTTTTAAACAAAAAGTATGTTTATATTAAATGCAAAATATTAAGGATAATATTATTAAAGAAATTAATTGTTTAGATAAAATGCTCTTTGCTGCAAACCGATGATATTGATAAATAAATAAAACAGTCCATTTTCTGAAATTAATACAAACATATTTTAACACTTTTACCTGTTCAATTAAATAGTTTAACCAATATATTTTCTCAAGCAGTATAGGTATAAACATAGTTTCTTTGCAAGTTACTTTTAAGAATCTTAGAAATAGAATGATATAATTTAGAAATAGAAGAAGCGTTCAGTTGCATTTTTAATGTATAAAGAAGAAAACAAAAGAAGGAATAAAATAGTAGTGACAGTATATTGTAACTGTTATATTCTAGTACTAGTATATATCTAAGTCAGTTCTTACATAATCTGGTACCATTAAAGGATAACATTCATTAATTACATAAAATGCTTATAAAAGCAACAGGAAGTAATCCATAAAGAAATTATCACTAAAGATCAATAACATTTATGACCCTCTTATATGCATGACTAGGTGTCAAGTCTACAGACACTTAGCTGACCGTGAAAAGACAGGATTAATTCCATTAGGGGCAATAAAACAATTAAGAGATTAGACCTCATGTGGATTTTTTGGGGGGGTCACTTATATAGTAGCTGTTCAATGTCTTTAAAGAAATCGGTGACGATTGTATTTACTTATATGTTGAGGTTTACAACGATAACAATACCAGCATGATCTACGTAATTTATGATATTCAAAGCCTAGCTAAAGTTTTTACTAAGAAACGGATTGTACACATTATGTTTTCAACTTAACTACACACTAGCTAAGTGAATTATTTCAGAAATTCAAACGTTTTAAAATGTACAAATCACATTCCTAAAACACCACCAACCCGAAATGTACAATCAGCAATAACAAACTTTAAGTCAGGTCTATATATAAGAAGATGCATATTCCTTTGAATCGTCAGCTTTATTCAATAACTGGAATTCCTGTGGATAAATATGTTTGCTTAATTTATACATATAGATATTAACTTTGTTAAGTAAATTATCCAAATATCGTGAACTTTTTATTCAATGCACCAATAAGAAAACTTGCTTTTAAACGATAAAATCTTCATGCATTCACTTTGACAACAAGAAAAGTACAGATCAGCATTAAGTCGCGCGCAATAAGTACCTATTGTCCGAGTGCCAGTATTATGTTTTATAATGACAAACTATACATGTATTACTAAACAAATAGTTTGTCGGGGCATATCATTGATATTGTATTTTATGTTGTCAGAAGAACTGAAGATTTATCAAGTATGATGTGTTCAATGAACTAGACTATCATATTCTTTTTTTTCTTCCGACTATTTTAGTTCGCCTCATCACTTTATCAGTTTTTAATAGTTTCAGCGTTGACGTTTGTTGATATGTAAAGTAAATTAGTTTTATTTGAATTTGTCCTCCCGGCCAATTCAACAAGTTAATCTACACATGAATGGCAACTGACTTAATAAAGCGTACGAAAAAAGAAATGCATTTACAATTAATGATATGTAATTTCGTCATCCTGAATCACAGCTTCTTGGGGTAGATATAATGTCCAAATAGCCTGGTCAGTAGAATCAATACTTTTTTTTACAGAAGTCAACTTATAGTCCGAAATCTAGACATTGTTTTGTGTAAATTTCTTTCTGAATCGGAAACACGTCTGTCCTGTTCTTTCGCCTAAATTAGTACCAGAGTACAGTAGTTAAAATAAATTTATGTAAGCAACAAAGCAATTGCAGGCGTCCGCACTCCTTTGAGTGTATTAGAGCCAGTCATGTTTCATAAGGTGAGTGTAAGCTTAGGTAAGTGAGATGTTTTAATGTTCCAAGCCGCCTGATATATATGCAAAGTAAATATACACTAACTAACTAACTAAACTTTATTTAACTCAAAGTGTACAATACGATATATGAGTATATGATATATCAAACATAAATATAGACTTAAGACATTGTGTCAGAATTAATACATGCCTTTGTAATAAGTCTAAACGAACAAATATCATTTTTATATCAACAACTCTAGTTAGATTTAATTTTACAAGCGTGAAGAATATACAAGAAGATAGGAAAGAAAAAAATCTTGATAAAAAAGTTGGCATATCTTTATAATTTATAATTATGAGGAAATCCCTATTAACATTTTGAAACAGACTATTAATTCCTAGTAAATCTATACAAAATCATTGACATAAATACAAAGCGTATATTTGCTCTAACGTGATTCGTCAAACCAGTTCTAAATCTACACAGTATTGAACAAATGTGTGATAGGGTGGTGTGGACTTGTGTGTAGACTTATTTTTTTAAGTTTTAGTGAATTTGAGGAAAATATCATAGCAGGTGATGCATATGTTATTCATTGATATAAAATATTTAGTGTTATATATATATATATTTAACTATGAAAGGTGACAATACTCTGACAGTGGTTTGCAGATAATTGTGTTTTATTTGCATTAGGGTATTTCAACTAGTTACTTATCATGGTTTGATTGTATTCATCATAATCTTTACAAATTTACTTATGCCTGTTTGTTTATCATATTACTGGGTATTCATCATCTCCTTAAATTTCAGCATGTTGGGTCGGTTACGGTAATATTTAGGAATAAACTTGATTCTATGTTTATAGAAAAAGGTACATATTAGTAAATAGTGCATTTCATCACCAATATCGCTTGAATTGTTACATAAAAAACATCTTCTCATATACGAGTATCTAGACCCTCCCATCTGCAAACTTCCACTGGTAAATAATGTTTGCTTGTTCTAAATGTTAAAATGTTATAGTAGTCTGCTTTTTTAAGATTAGGTAAGTACTTTCCAACTTGATGTTTTCTTTGAATAATGAATAATTGTTTCCTTTAGGTGAATTTTGGAGGATAGACTGCCAATGTCAAGTGAAGTTTGTTTTATAGAAATTTTGATGTTATTACAGTTTTGTATATTATTCTGATTCATCCAAGCATAATTTCTGCCTACATGTTCTTCATTCAATGTGTCTTGTATAGATTTAACCCATTTAGATTCAAAGTTTGGAATTTGAAGCATTAGTTAGTAATTTCTGTATGGAAGTTTATTCTGGATACCAGACACAAACTTGAGCCAGTAACCTATCATTCTAATTGTAGTAATCACTGCATTTTGTAGTGGGTGTCTACCTATTTCAGCCATTAGCATATAGATAGGTGTTGACTTTTTTAATTTGAGCAGATATCTAAGGAACTTGTCATGGATTCTGTCAATTATGTCTAAATTGCTGTAACCCCAAATTTCATTGCAATAAGTAAGAATATGTACAATTGTGTGGTAAAACAGCTTAAGAGCAATGTCAAATGTTAGATGGAGATTATTTAGTTTTTTTCAGTGCTTTTAAGCTTCGTTGAAATTACATGATTTAGAAATTTTAAATAAATACCTAGATATTTGTAAGTACCGACAGTTTCTATGTATGTTACAAACCTATAGTTATTTACATTCCTAACTCCAAATACAACATGTTTTGTGTTTTTCTTTTCAATGTTAACATTCAGCTTCCAAGTTGTGCAGTATTGCATAAAATCATAAGACATTTTCGTATTGAGACTGGGTCCTCCGTCATGTCATTAAAACAGTGTGATCTGCATGCAGAAGAACTAGAATATTAAGCTTTGGTAACAAATCTTAGTCATTAGTAAAGCACGTTAGGTAAATTCCATTGCTTTCTTGTTGTAAGAGATAACCTTCTTAGTCATTTAGATATAGTGAAAACAAAATAGGGGACACATTTTCTCCTTGTCTGACTCCTATCTTACATTTAAAAAATCAAGAGTACTTTTGATTTGTGTTATGGACACTTTGGACTCAGGATGTACTTTTTTGATACATTGACTTTATTACATTGAAGAACTTTCCATTGATATCAAATTTTAATAGTTTTTGCCGCATACCAGCTCTACAAACTGAATCAAAAAGCTTTACTAAAATCAATATTTGTGCAGAATAATTTCTTTTTTCGATAGCGAAAATTTTTATCACATAATTTAGGGTAAAAATATGTTCAGCTGTGCTGTAATGCTTTCTTAACCCGGCTTGGTTTTCATAGAGAGTATCGTTTCTCGAATGAATGTATTTAATCGTTGATTTAGAACGGGAGTAAACAATTCACTTAGGCATGATACTATGTTATAAGTCTATAGTTACTTTGAAGTTTTGGATCGCCTTTGATACCTCTTGACCAATTACTTGGTATAATTCCTAAGGTTAAGATTACATTGGATAAATCAACATATATTCGAAAGAATGTGTACATGTAGATTTAATGTACTCGTTTATGACTTCATCTATTCCAGAGGCTTTATTGTTCATATATTGTTGTATGCATTTGTTTATTTACGAAGCAGCAAAAATTGTGTTTAAGGTCCTCTGACTGTTTTCATTCATAAAAGTCATTTTTATCTTTTCATTGCCACCTTCATTTTGGTTTAAGTTATTAAAGTGATTGTACAATTCCTGCAGGTCTGCACCATTTGCACGACTCTTACAATTTAATTTAATAAACCGCCAGTAATTATATGGATAATATTTATTCATATTTCTGAGTTTACTTTCATTATCTTTATTGTATTTATTTATACATTTATTCATTAAAGCTTTATACTTCTTGCATGTGTATTTCTAAACGTAAGGTAACCAGAGGTCCTGCTTTTACATATTGGCCGTTAAAGTCACCACACTGGTTTATTAATCTATAAGTGCTTGACATTTGAAATATTTCAGTCTCAAACAATTCAAATTCATCATTTTTATAGAACCTGGAGCTTACTGGTGGTATATATGTACAACCAAATACTATAAATTATCATATTCTAAATCAGTTAAAGTATTACACTGCTTTACCCACATTACACAATCAGAATCAGTCACAAATTCTTGCACATATGGAAACAATCATTCTTTATAAAAACACCAAGAACACCGGACTTACAGTTGTATTTTTGTTTTCTTGGTTTGCTTATAAAAAGTATAACCATGAATTGAAATAATATCATGTTTATTAAGTTTTGTTTCTGTTATAAATGGTCCTATTTTGAAACAAACTCCTGAAAGTCAGGAAAGCATATACGTTTTTTTAAAACCACACACATTTATTGAACCTGTTATACGGCTAGTGTTATTGAATTTCCCGCGTTTTCTTACCGTCTGCTATTCCTACGTCCAGTACCACGTGCGTTGTTGTGTTGCTTGATGAAGACGTCGTTGCAGTGCCCTGGTTCTCACTATTATTTGGTGGGGATGCAGTTACAGAGGCGTAGTTGTTGCTCTGATGACCACTGTTAGATGCCACATAGGTTTTGGATGCAGTATTATTATTGGCGTTTTCGGTGCTTTAGATCCAATGGCGGCTTTTGGAGATTTTGGGGCTCTTTGGGTGTTTGAAGAGGTACTTGGTTTAGAGATATTTGTTGGCGTTTTGGGGTCGGGTTTTTTGTTGATTGGCGGATTTAAATGAAATGTCTCATGTCCACGAATGCGCGATTCCATGTCTGCCATTTAAGTTCACAGTCACACTCTGTTCCACGTGCGATACACGTGAATCAAACGTTCCAACAATCGCTATCATATCAAACACTTTACAAGTTTTTCATCAGTAGAATAGAGCTCTAAACGTACATTGTGACATCATTGTTTCTCTCTCACCGCCATTTTGGTCATTGTCCGACATCGGGTGGGGTATACTGACCTCATACATATTATTTTATAATGGTATCTAAGTGTAGTAACTATTATACTAGTTCTAGAAGTTTCCAATATCCATGTTGTTTTTACCGTCAACATGTTGAACAGGATGTGACCCGGGCCTAGCTTGCGATTTTAATAAAAGATCGTGTGTTATCAAAGGTATGTACAATGACATATTCACCAATAACGTTTGTTAAAAGTTCAGCAACGGTCATGCTTAAAAAAAGACAAAGGGCCTTCTAGTGTGTTTGGATCTGGACTTTGTTTGGATTAGACTGGTTCGAATGTCTTTCCTCCACCAGAACGAAACATGTTTTGTGCTTTAACGATCTGTGAGTCCCATTCAAATACATATTATTTCAGTTTAAAGACACTTTACCAGTAAGTAGGTTTCACTTGATAGTCCATCTTAATAATCTTATTTAATTATGTACGGGAGATAAAATATTTTTTCTTAATTAATAAGTCTTAAAACCAAGCGCAAATTGTAAAGGAGAGCCTATTGTACCGATCACGTGGCTTGTCTGTTTATTAGAATCAGGAAATAGTTTGAAGTGAGATTTGATGCCACTTTGTTAGTAAGTGAGGGGTCGATTGGAGAACATGAATTCGTAGGATTACCATATACTATACCTGTAATACAACCTCATGGAAAGTTATATTATACTTATATTTTTATGTTTGCGGAGGTATGCATCAATGATATCTGCTTTAAGCACTGCATTGACCCAGATCTGCCGGAACACGACTTGTCAAGAAGTTACACAAATTCTGTCAAAGACTGTTCCATACACTGCGAGACAGAATTGAATTAATACGTAATTATTTATTGAGTTTGTTCATTTCATTTAATTGACGACAACGATATTTCCGATTCGTCTGAGAATTTAACTGAGCGCGCGCTTCTTTTCAAAACAGCATAACTTATAATTGATTGATAGAATAAACTTGATATCGTAAAATGCACATAGCATGAGCAATACTTACCATTTCACTGTTTGTTGACATTGTCCCGCGATGTTTCAGTTTTGCAAATCCCAAAAGGGTCGAGTTGGGAAAATGACGAATACTTTCTGAGGCCGAAATCGGGAGGATTTGTAAATCTTGAAATGTGTATTTTTAGTAACCTAGGGGAATATTTTGTAAATATTTTACAGGGCTTTCATTAAAATGATTTGATTGCTACTCGAGAGGCTTCAGTTTCAGGGCATGCCTCTTTATCTGCTTAAGTGACGCCTACCTTACACTTATTTTAGGTAAAACAAATGAAATAATACAACACGTATCACATACACAAATAAAGGAAAACGACAATGCAATAAACATGAAGCAACATTTAATTACTCAAATCCTCTCCAACTTACTTGGACGTGTCCATTGCAGTTAAGTCTATATCAAATGGTCATCCCGTTATTGTGTTGCATTGAATAGGATCTTTATTTTTCTAGAAATTATCTTCTTGTTTATAAATTTATATTCCGTCACGGGGGGGGGGGGGTACATATTTGATTGTGATTCGTAGTTCGACGTGATTTAAAATCGAAATGATGAATGTGTATAAAGGCATTTTATGAAGGTAATACGTTCTTAAAAATGTGTTATTGATTTTGGCAGCTTTTAACATACTGGAAACTGTGTGTTGAAGAACTGTGTGATCATTTCATAATCATTTTTACATAATCTAGAGTGGGTGCGGTCGGCATATCGTTATCGTATGTCAACAATTAAACATTTATTAACAAAAGTATTACTTGCTTCGTACTAGATAGAAGCTTATCTGTAACTCAAATTCTTGTCAAATTCCTAGAGGTGTGGAGTGCAGTATTGAGGTATATTCTTCTTTTAACCATAAATATATCAATTATGTATTAACTTAAGGTGGAACCAAACGATTGAAATAACGTCGTTTTCGACGTCAAAACGGTCATTTTTACGGTATTTATAGTGCCTCTCTGAAAATATCTATTGCTCTATCAATTTAAGTAGATATTTAATAAAATAAACATTTAATAGTGGAGAATAAAATTACCTACACATAGGTATAAATTTGATGCTCATGACTTAATCATAAGTGCAAATAAAACGATTTCAAATGTAAAATTTAACGTTGTTTTCTTCTCACTTTCAAACTTAAATTATTTTTATTAAAAAGCTGCCAGAGGGATTTTTTTGTTTTTTAATAAAATAAAGTTTGATGTGTCAACTACTGTTCTCGTAAATTTTAAGAAAATCTATCGAGCCGTTTTTATTTTATCCTATCTTCACTATATAGCGTTACCCTACAAAACGCTCATTCGCCTTCAAAAACGTCGTTTGACACACTGTGTACAGCGCTATTCTCTCTGTTCCGGGTTGACTCTCGGTTGGTTCCGAATGAGTAACCTGGCGAAGCCCCGTCAAACCAGGAGTACAACCCTGGTGACACTGTAGTCATCCATGGCAGTCCTGGATGGACCTTGTTGTTCTAGCGCTATCGGGCATTCAGTCCCGTATTTGTCAATAATACATACTACAATCAGGGCTTACCGGGAAAATATTAAGAACCTCCTTAATCCTTAAAGCTACCGGGAGAGAACCGAGGTAGGTCCGGTGTTGTACCTGGCTGTAGCATGATATACACAAGGTATTAATTTTCTGGATTATTGGACTACATGCGCGGTTGACATTTAAGGTCGATATACCGTTTTTTTTCCACAGAGAGGTCCCGGTGTACATAACGTTTTCAAGCTCCCCCGTTTCAAGCTATTTAAAACGTTTTGTGATTACCACCTCCATTATCAAATGCCCAACCCGGTAATCTGAAAACGTATTTAGATTACCCCGGGTCATAATTTGAAAATTCATACATGTATTAAGAGAGAGCTTGTACACGAATAGGGAGATTACAAATATATAAATGCATGTACAGTAAAACCCCGATTATTCGAATGTCATTGGGACCTGAAAAATCATTCGGATAATCCATGGTTTCGAATAATCCATTTCAGTATAATGTATTAGTTGGAAACGATAAATTCCGTACTGTCCGTATATTGCAAGGGAGTTAACTCTCGTATGTAAACATGACGTTATTTACTTGAGTGATAATAAGAATAAAATAAAATGTACAACAAACACTTATTATTTATCATTGTTTTATGAATGTATATGAGTTAACCAATGAAAAAATAATTCTTGTTAAATAAATACCCGCGCATTTATGGATTATGCAGAACACAATCCGACACAATAATATGTCATTCTCACTTCACTTACTAACGATCGACTAGGCATCGCTATCGCAACATTCTAAGACAATTAAAGAATCGAAGACGTAATGTTTTTAGGTTTGGTACGTTTTTTCATCATATTCTAGTTAGCTTAGTTTAACTGTGTTCGAATCTGTTTTCAAATTTTATTGACGCTGAAATGAACAAATAAGTTCATACAGATCACCATGCAGGTACGTACGCATATTAACTTGTTATACCCGAGATCATAGTGTAATATTCGTCGCGATTAGTATAAAAGCGTAACAAACAATATGGTCAACTTAACGATAACTGTTGACACGCTTCGTGTATGAATTGATGTGACACATTGTTTGTCACACGACATTTGATTCTCAATCGGCCATTGTTAAATTGACGACTTCGAATAATAGGTGTGAAAATACGCGCATTTGTAACTTTAGGGACCAAATAATGCATTCGGATTACACCAGGTATTCGTAAAATCCGATTCGTATAACCGGGGTTCGTTGCACTTGAAATATATAGAGACGTAATCGGGACCGTAGATTTTATTCGGATAATACCGGGTATTCGGATAATCGGTGTTCGGATAATCGAGGTTTTACTGTACTACATTTCTTTAGCAACCATAAAGTGAATTCGATCCCCATCACAGACGATTTGGATTTTGCATTTGCAAAATAAAGGAAGTTTTCAGGATTATTTAGGAGTGTAGCGATACTTTTTATTATTCGTCTTAGTTGTTTGATATTATTGCATAATGCGGGACCAACCGAGAGTCAACCCGGAACAGAGAGAATAGCGCTGTACACAGTGTGTCAAACGACGTTTTTGAAGGCGAATGAGCGTTTTGTAGGGTAACGCTATATAGTGAAGATTTGATAAAATAAAAATGGCTCGATAGATTTTCTTAAAATTTACGAGAACAGTAGTTGACACAATAAACTTTATTTTAGTAAAACATAAAAAAAATCCCTCGGGCAGCTTTTTAATAAAAATAATTTAAGTTTGAAAGTGAGAAGAAAACAACGTTAAATTTTACATTTGAAATCGTTTTATTTGCACTTATGATTAAGTCATGAACATCAAATTTATTCTTATTCTCCACTATTAAATGTTCAGTTCATTAAATATCTACTTAAATTGATAGAGCGACAGGTATTTTCAGAGAGGCACTATAAATACCGTAAAAATGACCGTTTTGACGTCGAAAACGACGTTATTATTTTAATCGTTTGGTTCCACCTTAATAAAGTCCAATTCGCTTTTTGATATAAAAATATATGCAAAAAAATTGATGATATTATCCCAATATTATAATTACCGACGAAACGAGCCCTTTTTCTTCTAAAAACACTCATTTCGCTATGAATTTTGCTTTTGTAAACTTGAAATATATAGAGCGCGTGACGTCACTTATGCCGTATGCATAATATGACTGCGGGAAAACACAACTGTTCTATAAATAGCCTTTTTTCAATGATACGATATTGGTTAAGAAACATTTTTTCTTGCTATAAAGTATGCACGGGAGGAAAACATACCGGATTCCTCTGTTATAGAACATACTGAGACTATTACGACTGATAAATGCATATGCTTATGGGACTTTCAACTTCAGCATTCCCTAGCTTACTGGTAATAATGATCTCACTATATTTCTTCGCGATACCATTAGATCATTTAGAGAGATTTTATCATAACTATTTAAGAACAGCGCATGATTTGAGAACATAATGTATGACATGTTTGCTGTAATATCAACCGCGTGCTTTATTAACTTTCATTACAGAACAGAACAGAATTTTTTAAGTAACGTATACACAAAATATCTTGTTACAAACATATGAAAATAACAATGACAAACACGTGAGAAATAAATACAAACGATCTATGAAGAGAATAAAAGAAAAAAAAAGAAAAGAAACGAATATAAAATAGATATATAAGAGAAACATTTATTCATTGAGGATGAACAACATGAAAAAATCTGAAAAAATATGTACTAAGGAATTCAATGAATTGGTGATGTGAGTATTTACGTTGCTACAGATATGAATCCTTTTTTATAAATACACTTTTGGACAACAAGAAACATATCAAGCATATGATATTAATATCAATATAGAAGCAAAAATTGATCATTCAAAACAAAACAAAGATCTTTGTAGAAGCGAACATCAATGACTAAACAACTACATTATAATTAAAATCTGTTTTCTATTGTTAGCTTTTTGAACAGCTAGATAAAATGCACAAAATAGTATCATATATTCTTACCTATGCTCCATAAGACACTGAGAGTGCTACTGTTCATAAACTCGGTTATATAAATTGCATATAGTTTCGTCTGCTGATTCCATTTTCCAGATTACAAATAGCGAATTTGCAACTAAGGGGAACAACTCAGAATAACATATCAGTTTAAGAGCCAACCCTTTCCTCTTAATCATAATAAATGTATGCTTAAATGTAATTTAATACCATTGACAAAGAAAGTAGTTTGACCGAGGAATGGAAATATGTTACAAATAAAATAATTAAGTGTCAACATACAACCATGCATACAAGTACTGGTATTTATTATGTTTTCTCTGGTAGGGGTGGGTACGTCAGATAGGCTATTCATATGACCGTTTAAGCATTTATGTGCAAAGCCATGATATATTTTTATCAAAAGAAGTTAATACCTTCACATAAAAAGTAAAGTTATATGAATTGCAAAAAAATATAGTTTTTAAAACAATTGAATATCATTAGATTTTGAAAAAATGAATAAAAATTGCAATAGTTTGCTCCTTTTTTGCCTTTATTAAAGAATATATATCCAATGCAGCCTCATTGTCATAGAAATGATAAAATTTAGAGTATATTGCATCATTACTGAATAGAAATAAGATATTAACACTTTTAAAGTATTGACTAACGGCAGTCATTTTGAATGGTCATTTTTTCTAAAAATGGCAGCCATCTTGGCGGCCATCTTGGATTTTTGGCCCTTGTCCCGGATATGGCAACTAAGAAGCGCAGTTCTGAAAAGTACATACTTTGCTCCTATCTGTGGTATAATATATTTTATCCGTGCTCAAAAAAGTAACTAAAAGTACCCTGGCTCTTGGACCAATAGAAAAGTATGCATATAAATATAACGCATAAATTACAATCGAGAGAATTATTATACAGATTAACAAAAAGGCGCTTATCATGTCAGAAATTAACCAACTACATTGTACTATAAGGCAATGAATTAAATATTTATTCATACTGTGAAAATAGAAACGCAGTAAGACTTGGTTTTACAGACAAAAGGAAATTGTACCAACGCTACAATGAAAAAAAATAGAACAATAGATCAATGGTAGTACACTACGTCATCGAGCACCTGCTAAAGGATACACATCGTACACTTTTGTTGACAATATCTCATCGACTCAAAATTAGATTTAGTTATTTCTGCATGAAATCGTCAAATTTATATAAAATGATATCGCGTACCAAGGATTTACTGTTGCATAAAACCTCCGCCGGTTTGTTTTTGCCGCGCCGGTCTTTGGCAAATACAGCCCCCACTTTTACGCGCTTTTGAGAAACAAAAACATTATTAAATTGTAGCATTTAGTTACTTATTAAAAAATTGTAAGTCCCATGTTTCTATCTTTACTAGTTTTCTTGAAAAATGCAAAGAAAAACTGTCAACACTTTTGCCATGGGAAAATTGCCATGGCAAATTTTTTTTTAATATCTAAAGAAACACTATGTAAGGGTGTGTAGGTATCATAATTAATACAATTATAATGGTTTTGATCAATAAATATGAAATTTTAAATTTTAATTATTGCCATGGCAAAAGTTTGCCATGGCAAAATTTCCATGGCAAAATATTGCCATGGCAAATTTCCATGGCAAAATATTGCCATGGCAAAAGTTAAAAATTTAGTAATTTAGTTAAATTACCATTACAGAAGTAAATTTCTGTATTAGAGAAGTTATTTAGGTGCGAATCGGGTTAGACCAGGTCTCGAATTTATGAAGTATCTTAATTATTTGTTTATACTCATTCAAAATTTACTAAGATTGGAAAAAATCTTATCATAAGATGAGTGATATTTAAGAATGTATATGTTAACAAATATTCTAGCAAAGAAAATTCTTAATTTGAAACAAATGTTTTAAGATGTCATTACTATGGAATTCCAGCTAGGGGTTTTATTTCTGTA
Source organism: Lutraria lutraria (assembly GCA_964023205.1). Lineage (NCBI taxonomy): Eukaryota > Metazoa > Mollusca > Bivalvia > Venerida > Mactridae > Lutraria > Lutraria lutraria. The sequence goes on along the minus strand of OZ026846.1, from coordinate 29,755,605 downwards.
AAAATAAAACCGAAATGATATCTATCACATGCGAACCCACACATGAATTTAACTTCATACAATTGTTCCTAATTTTGTATTTCTAGACAATGAGTTATTTACTATAGGCACAACCCCAGGGCCAAAATATCTAAGCTTTGGACCTTGGGGTTTCTGACAAGACGTTTTTTTGTAATTTCTATGTTTAAGCATATATAAGATAGAGTAAACCTGGCCAGGCCAATTTGACCCACGGTCCATAATTTGAACACCCATGACAGAGGACCACCAGAAAATGCTACTTACAAAATAGCTAAGCTCTAGGCCATGTGGTTTTGGACAAAAGTTTTTTTTTTAAATTTCCTAGTTAAGCCTATATAAAATAGATTAAACCCCGGGTTGAGCTAACTTTGACCCATGGGGTATAATTTGAATAAACTTGGTACAGGACCACTAGACAATGCTATATACAAAATATCTAAGGTCTATATGCCTTGAGGTTTTGGACAAAACAATTAAAAAAATTCACATATATAAGCCTATGTAAATCAAGAGACCCCAATTTCAACCCCAGGGCCATAATTTGAACAAACATGGTAGAGGTCCAAGTTAGAAAATATTACATCTGAAATATCTAAGCTCCAAGCCCTGAGGTATCAGAAAGAAGATTTTTTAAATTTTCCTATATAAAATAGAGTAAACCCTGGGGTCATAATTTGAACAAACTTGGTAGAAGTCCACATGACAATACTACACTCAAAATAACTAAGCTCTAGGCCTTGTGCTTTTGGACATGAAGATTTAAGTCTATATAAGTCTACATAAATTCAAGCGAACACGGGGCGGGCCAATTTTTACCATGGGGCCATAATTTTAACAAACTTGGTAGAGGTCCGCTAGACAATGCTTATACACAAAATATCTAAGCTTAGCCTTGGAACTACATGTATGCACCTGGGTCTTGTGCTCTGCATATCACCTCATGGAATTTAACAGTTTACCCTGTTATTTTCAAATATGTCAATGCATAACGGAAATACAGCCTAGACAAGGTCTATGACACTCTTTTTCATGTTTGACCTCCAAGTGTGACCTTGACCTTGGAGCTACAGACCTGGGTCTTGAACACTGCGCACTATCTTATGGTATTCATCAATTGTACTAAGTTATTTTCACATTATATGTCTAATCATTAGGGACAAGGAAAATGCAGATGGACTAACTAACTGTTTCATTTTAGCAGCAAAAGCACATTCAGGCATACTAAGAGTTAGAGCTGGGTATCGCACCTTAAAAGCATATTGTGATATATCACAATAGTGCATGCTAGTAGTGTATCAGGATATGTATCGCAGTAAATATTGCAAGTTGTCATTAAATAAAGAATAATGAATAAGCATTCACATGAAGCCTTGGGTAATAATGCAGTTTATTGGTGATAGTGTTGTCTGGAAACACACTTTGAAAGAATTTGTTCTTATTTAGCAGTGTCTAAACAATTAACCCATTACCCCATAGAGATATGCTGTATAAGGTAGTTCATTCTTATAGTGTTATCAGTAGATGGCTTATCAGTAACCAATAGATAAGCCATCAGTTTTACACACTGTACTAATATGGGTTTATTGGAAAACTGTATAGAATCTATACCTATTTGGTTTAAACTTGATTAACTGTAAGAAATCATTAATTAATCATTTTTTACCAAATGTAAAGTTTGTAGATAATTGAATTTTCTAACTTGTGGTGCAAATTTCATAGATATATCTTAATTCTAATGTTTTTAAACGAGTATATAATAAAAGATAAAACAAAATCTTAAGGAAAAATTATATTTTGTTGTTCTCAATCATAACAGTGGATAATTCAACAAGACAAATTATAAGTACAATAATTTGGTTTAAGATTTTATAGCAATGTTGTAGTCATTTAAGTTTAAATAAGTAATGAAATACCTAGTATAGGTACATCATTATCAATATCATCATCTGAGGATTCCTCGTGGATCAAAGGAACCTCAACATCAGACAATATATAGTCTGAGTCAAACCCAGAAAAATCAGACTCATCAGAATCGCTATCTAAAAAGTGAGCCATGACAAAAAATCGTTTTGAAAATTTAAGAATAAATTTTGATAACTTAATTTTTCAGTGTAAATTGTAATTTAGCAAGCTGGCACAATAAATAATCGCACTGATCAGAACTGATGCTGCCATATGTTTCCAATTAACATAATCAGAAATTCCAATTGGCAAAACTTAAGTAATATGTCACCACTGTCACAGCAGTAATTTATTGCACCCCACCGCATCTACACATATAGTCACTTTATGACGCTGATTACCATGACGACCGCCATGTGTCATACTGAAAACTCCACGTGATCAACCTCGACTGCTAATAATTAAACCTTCCATCAAATTTTGGCACAACTCCAACTCGATCGATATTATTTTCTATTGACTGTTCTATAGAATTTGTGACCTACTTATCTAGGTGTAATTAACATTGACACTGGTGCTGTTAAATCTCTTTTTAGCACAAATTCTAGCGAATTAACAATACATTGTTTTTCTGATCTTGGGCTTCGTAAAGTTATTGTCTGTATAGAATTTGCGACCTACTTACCTAGGTGTAAATAACATTGACATTGTTTAATATGATTTCGAGAATAAACAATAAATTGTTTTTTTGAGAAATGCACCATAAAGATATTGATTGTTCTATAGATTTGTGACCAACTTACCTAGGAATAATTATCATTGATACTGGCACTGTTTAATCTATTTTTGTAACAAATTCTTGAGAATGAACAATAAAGTTTTTTTTTATAAATCACTTCATAAATGTTTAAAGTTTGTGAGAAAATACTTTGTGCCACTCGATTCTGGATTTTCATGATTTAATTTTGGACTTAAATGTAGCAGCGTATAAACGCGTATACATCAAGCAATAGATAGAGGAGTAGAAATGCGTATACATCAAGCAATAGATAAAGGAGTAGAAATGCGTATACATCAGGCAATAGATAGAGGAGTAGAAATGCGTATACAACGGGTAATGGGTTAATACATGTATTATAATGTATATATGCAAAGTTGATAATACAAGTTTGATCAGTTTTTAGACATGAATTATATTTGGACTTATTTAAAGTCCAGTTATTTAAGCTAAATCCAATATATTGGTATGATGAAAAATATTGTGTTATTGATATTGTCTAGCTGACATCGCAATAATGATAAACCGATAAAAGCTACCAACTCTATTCAGCGTTTTGATATTAGCAAATGACCAAAAAAAATTTAATTATTTATCAATAGTAAATTAACATATTTACATTATGATTTTGAGATTTTCCAGACATTCAGCACAAATACAGTATTCTATTAATTTATATGTATACACATTTAAATAAGACAGCAAAAGGTTTATTGTCTGTAACTTTTTTAGCAACATTCAGGTGCATTTAGACATAGTGGGATTCCCCGGAATATTCATACACATGTACAAATTATCTATGAATACTCACTCAGAATAGAACATTAACATAATGAAATTTCTCAATATTCAATACAAAAAGCAGTATTCATGCATGAAGATAAATTTTTGAATAGCAAAAGTTTATTTGCTGGTTACTTTTTAATAGCAAAACATAATGGTGTACTTAGGCATAGATGAAATATGATGAATAACTTATAGATATACATGTATAATAACTACATCTTCACCTATATTTATACAACAGTTGTAAACTGAAATGCATCTGCTTGCAAGTCGGATGCCCTACCAACTGAGCTCATTGGGCTGGTGAATATCTTAGCCAATTTATGAATATTATATAAATATAATATACGACAAAAAATTGATGCTACAATCCTCCTTCCTTTTTATTCTAAGTAACTCACTGCGACAACAACAGACTCAACTAACCCAGCCTTTACTTCACCCTAGCTCTATGATAAAGTACCCGATGTGGAGCTCAAAACTGTGACCCCCTGCTTGCAAGTCAGATGCTCTACAGTCTACTGAGCTATTCCGGCTGGTAAATATCTCAGTCGATCGATAATTAATATACCAGACTGCTACAATGTAAAATTAAGTAAGTTATCATGCCCAACAGCTTTTAACTGAGGATTTTGAGTGCACAAAGATACTTTGTTCTTTGTTGTACTGCAGCAGACAGGCCAAATTGAGGAAGTGTCTTATTGCCACAAATAAGTTCAGACTAAATAGTTATCAGATAGGCCCTCCTGGACACATTCAAATAACAAAGCCTATCTAAAAATTCTCCAATCAATTTTAAATTATGCTGAGAGAAGGTGCAAATATAAAATAAATTGTAATCACCTGATAGCAGGGATCGAGACCCTTGCTTTATTATTCTGCATATGTCTGTTGTAATTAATTCTAATCGTTTGCAGCATTGAGCGAAGCACAAAATCATAAAGCATATGTTGACCGATTAGTATACTGACCAATCATACACGATAAGCTTGTGTGCTCGCCATTCATTAATCCAAGTCTGTAACAGTAAGGTTTTATTCTCTCAAGTTCCTAGCACTTTCACGGCCTAATCCGTTAGCTTTATTAATTATCCTTGCTGTATGAATATTCCTCTATTATTCATTGATCTTTACACGGAAGTATACACACTTGATTATGTTTGTTTAGCTTAAAATTACTGTTAATATGTAGATCTCTAAACAGTGACCGTTCCAGAAGAAGCCATTTTGGGTATCACGTGACTTATACGTCGCTAGGAAACGAGCGAAGGTTTTGCATCCTAAGTATTTCAATGAACAGAAAGATACATGTTCAAACACCCGACAAGAACTGTCAGGGTTACTTTAATTCTACGTTAACGAATATTTAGATGCATTAATTACCTAGGCCTACTGATTTTTTCAATGTTCCTGGATTTAACCAGTCCAAATGCGAGGTATATGATTTATTGACCTGGCAGTCCAGTGCAGTACTGGGTAATAGACATTTGCGATTTAAGACGGTGACGGTGACGGAGACGAACTTCGGATTAAATTAAATGGGTCGTCTCACATTTATAATGAAATGAATTACATTGGTGTATATGCATGTTGTTTTGATATCAAGTCATATTTACAGAATTAAACCGATTTGTTGGTTTTTTTCGGCACAAAAGACCCGGCAAATAATTATTTAACTTCCCGTCGATGTCTCCATGTTGTTCCTACTGACTTATAACACTTGAGCTCAACACAAACACGGTACTGTCGAATATATCTGTTTAATTTTCGATAACTTCCAGGGGCGTAGCTTGACCAATAATGGTGCGTACGCAAACTTTCTGAATGCTCGTGGGGGTTAATATGTACCTCGGCCCATGCGCGTTTTAGATATTTCTCTTGAAAATCTATGTCTCTTTCAAGTTCGTAAACAAATATCCACGACTTTTTTGCGTCCACAAACTGCAATACCTTCCGACTGAGGTTAGTTTTTTAACACTGGCAAATAATTCGCATGTACATACAATTCATTAGACCAATAAATCTAACTGCAAATCTAACTGCATACGAAGTCACATGTCTATCAATAATTACGATTTATTTCGATAAATACGACTCGTATTTTCCAAAAGTAATCAATATTTTATGTGATTGTTTCAGTAGGAGCAAAGACGCATGACGAACTTATTTAGTTCTAATCAAATGTCGGTGTAATTTTACGATTCCGTTTTTGGCTGATTACATCTAGAACATGTCTAGAATCCAGCTGTTTTTTCAGTGTAAAGATTTAAAAGTCCTTAGCTTGACAATCTACTTGTTGCCACAGTGTTTCTGGTGTAGCATATCAATAAACCATCGCTCAGCTGTAGGTACTAGCGAATACACAAATCTCGGTTTGTAGCCCTCAATTTTCAAGACGAAGTTAGTATGGATATGAAGTTGCTCTATTAAATGTTGGTGTCCAAGTAGGAAAAGTTATTTCAGTTCCATTGTGGCGCATTAAACCAAACCGCTGAACATCATTCAGATGTCCTATAATATATATGATGCGTATATTTAGGTACGTTGCTATCATTATCAGGGTAAATTACACTATAACTCTAAATAGTCTAGATTCGTGATCATTTGAATTATCAATTTACTTGTATTTTGTTTATTAACAAATTTTGATTTTAACAATATGCCAAATACAGACGTAAGTAGTTTTGTTCATGAATGTGCAAATTTCTGTTTACGATGACATTCACATAGAATCAGCTTAGAGCTTTTGAGTATGTGTCAATTTAGGAGTCACTTGAAATGCAAAGTCGCCCGATGCCAGTGACGGGAAAGGGCCGCATAGACGACAGGTACCTGGTAGACGCAGCTAGGCGACAGCAGAAACGCCCTATGGCAGAATTAATTATCGACAACCAAGAGTCGTATAACAGATTCATTACAAAAAGTACCGAAATTGATGCGTATGCTTGGTTTAGTTCTAGTTCTGTTGAAAATGAATAAAATTGTAAAATAAACATGTTTTTGAGCTGACATGCAAACAAAATAATTAGTAACACTTGCCCTATATAAGAGTATGAATCAATAATTTTTGAGATGACCCCCGAATTTAATCCGAAATCCGATGTCCACCACCGTCACCGTCTTAAACCGCAAATGTCTAATAAAGCAGACCGGGTCGTAGCTTCTGCTTATATTATCAGTTGGCATATAAATCAGCAGGATGTTAATTAGTCATAAAGTTATCATCAGTACCAATCAATGGATTTCTACTGCAACATCTAACATGCACACATGATAAGACAGATAAGGCAAATAAACCATTCAGGGATTCGACCTCCCGTAGCCATACTACGACCTCCCGCAGCTTTTGGAGTCACTTACATCTAGGAGCTAGATATAGCTACCCAGTACGCGTACTGCTGTTCATGACTGTCGCAAATTTATAAGCCTTGTGCTGCTATGTTGGGTATATCTAGACGTGTTTTTTACTAAGTGCCACTTTTTACTCAATTATTTAAAGTATTGATACCGTGCATAACGTCAAAAAATCTAGCCAATAATTAAATTAGTTTTTATTACTAAAAATTATGAGAATTTTACCGCAAACTTGTTGTATGATTGTGCATGTATTAACTGTAGAAATCTGTCCCGATTCTGCAGTATAGTTTTATTTTAATTTTCTAATGATATACTTTTTAATATATATAGGTGTTAAGTACGCTATAAACAGTAATATGTTTGTTTCGCAACGAATACTTATTTATTTATTTGTATGATCATCTCTAATATTAGCTGTGTACAACTTGGTATGTACCAATTTATTATGTATACTACTTACCGCGTGTCCGATTAAACTATATTTAATGACATTTATCATTAAAATAGCTGCGATAATTACAGTTTGCATCCAATATTAAAATTAATATATATATCTAGTAGGTATTTGTTGCCAGAAATTACGAAATTGACACTTAGATTAGAATCTACCCCTATATTGTGTTTTTAAACAACGTGCTATAGATGTATTTTTTCATTCTTGGTATAATAGTATTTCGACAAGTATATATATATCTTTATTTCCTCCAAACACGGAGAGTATATACTATAATACATTGTACAATGTACATATTACCGTTAATATACAATAATATAATAAATTACAATCAATGAATATTCGCCTTACAACATAAGCAGGATGAATTCACATAATTCGATGCTCTAGCACTTATCATGTCTGATATGTAATTCAAATGACATCGAAGATGATTACCACTTTGCTATATATAAATATTCGTAAGCAATTTTTAAAACCATACTATTATGTTCGCCCAAGTGTCTTCAAATTCACTCGACTCATGCTATCTACTGAAAATTAGACATAATTTATCTAGCAAAATTCACATATCATGCATTTTCTTTACGTAAACAGTCAGTCGTTGTCGATACTTAATATTTCTAGGTGGACATGATGTAACCATTATTTTTGGTAAAAATCATTACCCAGATTCTAATCTATATGATGCTTTTTTGTTTGTTTGTTTTGTTGTTGTTTTTTCATAAGTAACTTGCAGTTTACAAATCTAAATCGTGCTTCTTGATTCATGTTATTTTAAGCATAGCTCAACCTCTTTAATTTTTTAACTATTAGTTTTCATTAATTATCTGTCTTTCTTCTACTCTTTGAATTTTCACGATGTCACATGATCCAAACTTTATTGACGGCGCCGAGAACGGCGGCGTCAGTATTGAATAGTGTTAAAAAATTGCACTGGTGTTGCGTAATCGATTTGGGAGAAGCTGGTATTATTAATCATTTTTTACTTTCTTTTTTAATCTTTTTTAAACAATCTGATATGTATTGTATGCATCCATTAAGTGATAAAAATGTCAAAATATTTAAAATGAAAGTTTTTTACCGTTGCTACAAAGCTTTGAAAATGTTTTCTGTATATATAATAGCTTCTCTCAAAACGGTTAGGCTACGCTCTTTTTATACGTTAGTTTCTAAACCTTAATACCCCAACTTCGCAAAAGTACCGAAAACGTTTTCGAAGCTTGTTTATGCCTATCTGAAAGTCAGTTGTTAAAAGAACAATAGGGTAAATTAAAAAATCAACGACAATTGATCTTATTTACTTCGTACAAGCCTATATAATGGAAAAACTGTAGTGACAATGACCAAACTATGCAAATAAGTCTTGCCTTATGAAAAACCATATTTTGTATTACGTTTATATACAACGCATTGGCGTTTTAACGGATTGCGAATAAAACCGCAATGGAGATAAAACATACTGACGGTTTAAATCGTAATTGATATAATTCTTTGAGCAGTTATTATTGAATTTTGCTTCGTGAATTAAGTTTCTTTCTAGCTGCGTAAAACAGTAGAAATGTTCGTTGTTTTTTATCTCCATTTTCTTTTTTTTGTTTTGTCTCCGTTTCGCGAAAAAGACTGACACTATCAATCGACCAATGAAAATGTTACAATTAACCACATGTTAAAGCGCGTCACTTTCCGCCATATTGGCTGACTGAACACGAAAGACAACAACGATAACTGTCAACAAACATGGTAAGAAGTATTTAACAGTAGGTAGTTTCCATCAAGGTTGTCTAAATTTGCATCGTATAATGGAATGCAGTGTACTGCAATGTCACTATAGTCGCTCTTTCGGCATTTTTTCAATGCCAGCCTTGCAGTATATTTTTAATTTCATAAGTCTTGATATGTCGCTTGTATGGAAGTATAGTTCAGTCCATCGGTGAACGGACATAATGATTTGCCGAATGTTGCTACATTTAGGGGTCAGTTATATGATGTACAGTACACCTCAGCAGGGTTCTCAATAACTGCAGGCCAATTTAGCCGCTTAGAATCTTACCTCACGTTAGATTTTATCAGGAAAAATGAACACCCAGGCATATTGTCATGTAGGAAGTTTTAATCTAGATGTCAATAAGATGCAGTGACTTATTGAATCATCAATAATGGATTTAAGTTAGAAATGTGTTTGGGCCGGTTAGGAATCTCAAAAGTGTATAAAATATTGATAGAAAATGCCCGGACCCCTAAGCAGGTCTGTTAGTCTAGCTTTTGGGCCAGTTGGCCCCAAACTTATTGAGAACTGTGCTTCAGATATGTATTACGGCTATATAATATCAGCAGACCTGTCGAGTTACGTTAGGGCCAATTGCCATTTTTCGACGCAATTTCTCAAGCATGCCTACTCTCGCCTTACCAAATCTTGACTGTTGATGGTTTGACAATCGCTTTGTATATCGATCCTCAAACTAATCATTTCCTTTTATTTGATTCCCATGAAAGAAATAGACATGGGTTACGCAGCGATGATGGTACTGCTGGGCTGATATCTTATGACACATTAGATGAGTTATTTGATTTTCTTTTTGTTCATTATAAAGATCATTCTTATGAATTGACTCCAGGTTATTGGTCAAATATTTTGGAGCACGGTAATACTCAAAGAACTGCCTTTTCTTATTCATAGTCATTGTTTTATGATGTACATGAAGTATATAGCCAATTATTGAATGATTATGAGTATGTTGCACGTCCGCTTCAGTCAAGTGAACGATTCTCTTTTGAAATTTGAATTGTCAGTTCCTAATAACATACAGTCCTATGATCAGGTTAATATGCAAACTGCAACACCTGCATTTTTGCCCAATCTTTGTTTCCAAACACAGAAATTACTGTCTAATTTGAGCTTAACACTTGCAACAATATTAAGATGTCAGCAGTTGATCAGCGTTTCAGTAATCAGTTAATATTAAAAAAGTATGTGTTAAGATGAAAAGGTAGATGAAAAAAATCATACTCATTTAAATTGAATATATATACAGTTACAACTCACCTAAAGACCTCTCAATAATTTGACTCACTCAAAATTACAGTCTGCAAAATAAGCACTTGACTAGTTGTCCCAGACAAGTAATTATTGATTTGGTCTATTAACTTTAATCAATAATTATGTTTATAGTATAAAGGAAAACTATTCACTTTTGGTGATTTGGACAAGTAATTCCAACTGTAAGTAACTTGAGAACTACTTAATTTCCTATCCTTTAAACTTCATAGACTATATCTTACAGAGCTTAAATTTATAATACTAATATTTTCAGTTCATTTCCAATGATGCTGTACCTGTGTCAATAGAAGATGAGGACGTTGACAACATTTTAAAAAAATGGTGATTTGCTGTGCAAATGAAAGACGAGGAGTTGGTGTATTCAATTGATTCACTGTATGAAGTTGCTTCATATACTGCTTGTAGTACAAAAGGTGTGGAATTTTTTGTCTATAGGCATACTACTTTTTGGATTAGACTTTATTTTCACTGTTTATTAGTTGTGGGTTTCATACAAACCCTGAAAAGTGCTTGAATTTCTATATTTCAGATTTGAATGCCAACTGGCTTACATTAAATTTATAATAGTCCAAAAAAACTGTTTAAATTTGGAAATGTTATGCTTGGTAAGTGGTCGAGTTCATGAATAGAATCAATAATTGTTAAAATGTCATGTATACGGATGTCTGTGTGGGAAACATATGTTTTGGTCATAAACCACATAATAGTTCTGACTGATTTTCATATGTTGTAAAAGGGAAAGACATTGTGTATATAATACACAGTCATGTGTTGTTTTGTGTTCCCGTTTATATATAAATAAGTGTTTTATTTATACATTTACAGCTTGTCGCAAGAAGAAGTTAGTGGAAGGTGTATGTCCAACTTGCGAAGGAACAAAAGGATCAAGAACTTACAGATGCAAGTTGTCAGTCAATAGAGACAATTTCTCAAAGGATGTTACCTTAAGATGATTTAGTTAAATTATTTGGGAAGTTACCACAAGAAGAAGATGATGATCTATTGTTCAGCATGGTGGAGTCGTTGCCAGTAAATTTAAATAAATCAATAAATATATACTCTTCAGAACATGCAAATTTACCATGCAGACATTTTTCTAATTTAACATATTTACATTTTAGATGTTTGTTGCTTTAAAGGTATAATTACATTTTGGAAAGAAGCCTAAAACCAGAAATTAGCATTTTAGACAATAGTATGACTAAAGAATATAATAAAAATTATAGATTTTTGTGTGTTCACAGTACAATTTTTGCCTGTTAGAAAAAATTGTTTTTGACAGTGCATGCAATTTTTAGTTATTTTTGAGTAAAAAAATACCCATGATTGTTTTTTTTTAAATGAAAATTAATTTTACCAAGAAATCAGGTAATACAACATGATGTTTTTTTTTTATATATGTTTGTTATGCAAGTGATCAGTAAACTTAATAAGAAACATAGAAAAATTAAGGATTATTGCTTTGATAGTCAATTTCTTCAATTCATATTTATGAAACTTCTTACCAACAAATGATTATAGGAACACTGACCATGGCTATTTATTTCTAACCAAATGCCATTGTGCTACAATATTTATTGTATGGTAAAAAACAACACTTTGGTTTATTATACTGTAGGACTTTCATTGCTCTAGTTCATCTATAACAAAATGAAATATAAACTTTTCTGATACTTTTTCCTTCTGTATATTAACAGTCTTTCTGTCATTAAATTATGTTAAAGTTAGGTACTGGGCCATCTGGGGTAAAGATTCATATGGAAAGTAATAGAAAACTTACCAGAGATCAGACTTTGAGCTTTATCTTGTCCATTGTTGTTGTTTACATATCTTAGTAAATATGTCTATGTATATATATATTGCTTGTGTTTTGTGTAGACCAGGCTACAGGACTTTCTTGGTAGAGATGTTGTTAATCATGTTTTCATTACGACTTGTATGATCTCATAAAAAAATTTTCAACTTTGACATGTTCCTTTTTATTCCCATTTAAACTCATAAAAATCATTTTTAATAATCCATGTGCCATTGATTATTTCCTCAAATGTATATCTGTATAAAGCTTTAAGTAAAGTGCAAAAAAGTTCTCTTATATTTTAGTTCTCCTGTCACTATTGTTATCTTTACATTTCTTTGTAAATATGTATATTTTTGTGTGTGTACCAGACTACAGGACTGTCTTGGTATAAATGTTGCTAATTTATTTTTTGTAACTCTTATAATATCATAAGCAATTCAATCTTTCCTATTGCATTTTTCCATTTAAACTGTAAAAACTTTATTTTTGTTAAACCATTGACCATTGATTATTTTCTCAAGTAGAGCTTGCAATCTTCATCAGATATTAGTGGCTGAATTAGGTCAGTATTTAATTTGGTCACCTGATAAAACATAGAAACTTTGTATAGGCAAGTGAGATTTTTCCATTTGGATTGTTAGAGTAAATACTCATGACAGTGATATAGGGCCATCTTAAATCCACCATTTTAGCTTGCTATGTACTTTGTGATAACCAATCTAAGAACATTATTATTATTATTAACACTATGTTTTCATTACACATACTTCATAATAATGTTTTGTTTTAATTGTCAAAACTAATTTTTAGTATTTTACTTGTGCCAGTTGTAAGTGTCGAAGGAATGCTGAACTAATGATACAAATTAGATATAACATAATTTTTGCAAATTCTAATATGTTTCTATTTCAATGTATTAAAAAATATTCATAGCAATCAATTTTGTAAAATAAAACATTATATTAAGTATTGTGATGTATAAGTTTGTATTTTCACTATCATAAAAAGCAACATTCAGGTATGCTATTTGCTCAAGCTTAAGTGCACATTTGCTCAACTGTGTTTAATATGAATTTATAGTATTGTTGTGACTGTACTGTTTCATGTACATGTTTCCTTTTTAAATCTTATTTAATGCACATTTCGTCTTAAAACTTTCAACTTTCGTGAATGTGCTGTTATACCTCCACAAAGTGCAATTAGTAACTATTTTTGTATCAGTTTAACTAATCTCTTTAATAAACTTAACATTTGTTGTTGCATAAGAATGCATTTTTGATAATAAATTTTATTTTAACTTGTTCTCATACTTTTCTTTTTTTCTTATATATGCCCAGTTCGAACATTTGGGAATATATTGCTTTGTACAAGTCAGTTGTTGTTGGGTAGGTTGAACAAATGGTTTTCCTTCAGACAACAAAACAGTCTCCTTACAATAAGTAACTTGTGCACGGTGGGGCATAAGTTCTTCAAACTTTACATGAAAATTGGTTATCATCTGTGTATGACCTGTATTGATTGAGACCTTTAACATGAATGACTACTTGGCTGGCATTTTAGAAACATCTCTTTCATGAGAGGTTTTGTTTTTGCTCATTTGTCACATAGTAACATGATGCATGTTTGAAACAACTTTCGTCATACTTGGGTAATCTAGTTACAAATATGACAAAATTTTGTAGAAAATTTGTCATGATGCTCATCAATAAAATCTAGGTCAGATTTTATAATGGGTCAGATAAGGCTAGAAGGCCAAATCAAAGTAAAAGCTTGTTCACACTAGACATCCACATTCTCAAAATTTATTATTTATTCTTACGTAAAATATCTTGTACTTGAAACAACATGTGCGCCGTCTTTGATGCTTTGCATCAAAATTAGTCTTGTTGTATTTATACATATGTTTGTAACGAGATACTATGTTTTGTATAAGTTACTAGATAAAATCATGTTCCTATACGTGTCTTAGAATGTGTAATGTTACGTAATCTCGTTGCTATTTCGAGGAATATTGACGCTCGGCTTTTTTGTATATAAAATAGGAAAATTATGGGTCTGACACATTGTATTTGATTGATTGTTGCAGTACCAGAAAATTATAAGTGAGAACTTTTATGTTATTGGTCTTTTAACAACTGAACGGTTTGATCTCACACATGATATACTGTCGGTTTCAGAAGGTCAGTGGAAATGCCGTTATCTGATTGGTCAACCGGCCTGTCAATGAAATATCCAAGGAAGGGTCAATTGCCGCGTCGCTAATATATAGTCCTGGTACATAGATCGATAGTCAATAAACACCACGGGTGGTAAATGTATATACTGCCGATTTGCATTTTACTAGTTTGTATATAATATACATATATCTTCATCGATAGTAAAATATATGTATCAGAGGAATTGCTTGAGTTGCGGGCAAGTAAAAGACTAATGGATTCATGAAACAAATGTTATTTTACTAACTTGTCACATTTTAAAACGAAAATAAAACACGATTAAACGAGTATTTTTATCGATTCGGGTGTTATTAGTGTTTTACAGCACGAATACTCGAAGATAATTTTATGTAAAATCTAATACAAGACCTTCTAAATTCTAATTGAATATTACACCTGTTAATCGACAGATCAATGATACGTAAATTTGTATAAATACATTTTGTATTCAAGACAGAAACAATAATGAATAATAATAATAATTTATATAAAGTTTTTTACATTTTCAAAGCTTTATGAATACAACAAAAAATAATGTGTTCTACAATATAATCTTTTCAAACTAAATACAAAATACGTGTTCTTTCATTAAAAAAAACACCTTCGTACTCATTTTAGAAAGGTTCTAATGAGATTATTAATGTATTTACTGACGCAAAAGAAATGGCCAAATCATTAAAGACGTTCCGTCTGTTGGATCTATGGTCTTATCAGGTGTCTGATCGATTTAACGGTTTACATTAACTGGTTCCCGCTCAATGTTGCAGTGCACCAAAGGAACAAACAAGTCAACGGGAACCAGTTTAAGATTTTCACGCAGTCTATCGATTGTTACCCGGCTTCTTTACCTTATTCATAACATGAAGTCAGCCATGCGTCAGAGACGAGATCTATTATCTCAACTGAAATCAGTATTAAACTTAGCAAGTTATGATTCCTCTTATATATATGCCAGAATGTGTGCGTATATAGTGTGGCATGCACATGCACCAGGTCACAAGTCTTGTATTTCAAATAATTGAATTGATCTAAATATGCACTTCCATATTACGGAATAAAATCCAATATTCACAAATAATATGTGACTATAGAACGGGTGCATAAACTGTACAATTTCTACAATTATTATGACAATTTCCATTCGTCTTAACAATGCCGAAGTATAGACTGCTTAGTTTATTGAACTGTTAATATTAATCAAAATGAGACGTGGGTCAAGAAAAAGGTGAAGTTACAATTAGCGACCGTACAAAATGACACCTAATTTTATAAATGTATCACGGAACAGCTTTTTATGCTCTTTGAATCTTTGCTTATCATCAAAGCATTCAAGTCTGCCTCAGAAACATTGGATTAAGTAAAGGTGTTTTCAAGTTAAATCTACAATCTAGAGCAGATTTTATAAGGAAGAACTCGTCAAATAAATGGAAAAAGATATACTAGTATTAACCGAAAACCTGTTTCAACTGTACGCGCATCATTGCTCATGTACATGTGTTATCAAAAATTAATACCCGCGACTTCATATTTGATATGGGAGTGAGGTATTCATGATAACTTAACTTAATTAAGCACTATATTTACATGCACAAAATGTATCAATAAAATGGTACGCGCGACACATTATCAACATAAGGACGTTTTTAAAATGTAGTTTGAAGTACCGTTTACTGACAGGAAGTTCGTAAGCTGAAATTTCTCAATGTGAAATGTATACTTCACTAATCATATTGCTCGTGAATCCCGTGCATTCAATGACAATATGACCAGCATATTGTTTAATCGGTACGGTTTTCTGTAAGCAATAATAAATACATTAAACAGGGCACGCATGTCTACGGAAGAAATTTTAGAGGCTCATCATACAAATCGAGTTTTACCTTTTCAACAGTCAAAATCATATGAAGCGGACAGATCACCTAAGCATCGCTCCTGGGAAGAACCTGTACTAGACTCCCATTCTCCGTAAGCAACTGCCTACTTTCTCACATAAAGAGTCATGGTCGGTAGCGGGACTCGAAACCACGACCCTCTATCAATGAGAAGTTACAGTGATTTGAAGTCAGCTACCACGGAGACGGGTTTCGCCCGATTGTGAATTTCGCTTATCATTTGTTTAACAATGATTAATGAAATTAAACATGATGTTTGACAATACTACAGACTAAACTTGTAAGAAATATTTACACCTGGCCTGTAACTCGCGTTTAATGTTCGAACAAAATACTTAATATTAGCAATTATTTCGGTTATGATCTAATAAACCTTTTATTGAAACATAAAAAGTAATTAAAGGATTTGGCAAATTTGTTGTATACCGTTTTCTGAAAGTTTTATGTTTTACATGTATTGTATTGTATGACTATAAATTGTATGTATACAATTTAATGTTAATAAAATATATGTTATGTTATGTTATGTTTTCTGAAAGTTTTAAACATGTGACATCTGCTAGATATATGTTTTTCTCAGTTAATCTTTGCTATACCCACTAGAAAAGTAATCGTCCTGAAAAAAAATGGTACGAGTAAATAAATATATATATATATATTGAATGACAGCAGGAGCTAGTGTAACAAAGCTATTAGTCAAAATTAGTGATTGTAACACTCAGCAGCAAATGTTTACATAATAAGCTTTCAAAAAATAAAAAAAATACGCATGTGAAATCAGCAATTTTGGGAAAAAGTAATAGCCACACACGCAGTTATACAGGCGATAGCTGAAACAGCTTATCTCTGCATGTTATCATCTCAATACATCAGTAAAATGTATGACCCTATTCTACACTAAATTCCAAACTGACCGTGACCAGACACAGGGGGCGATAAAACGAGAGATAAGACCTCCTGTGGTTTTTAGTCGCTTACACAGGAGCCGTTCAATAAATCCCCATGCTGATGTGAAATACACCGATTTTCGGAATCTGTACAATTTCAGTTGATGACAGATTATATAATCCATACATTTTATAAACATGCGTTTCGTTTATGGATATATATATATAGAGTACGCACTTTTATAGGTACACTTCGGCCTTTGTGTACTTACAATAATGACTGAATCATGCTGATTTTTTTATTTACTACAAACTTAAGTAACGTTAGATTTTTTTCTAAATGAAAAACAGTATCATGTTTTTTTCGAGACAACAAAAATAAGAGTTATTCATTTTTATTCCGGAATACAAAATCTATTTTCAAAAGGAAAATGTCAAATATATTATAACCCTTTTTATTGACGCTGCGTCAATGAAATGGAGGTGTGTGGTGTGTGTCCGAAGTGTGTGAAAATGGTAAAATAATATGAATCACTGACTGATTTAAACTGAAATTTAAAGCAGTGTTTAAATGTACATTAAGGCTCTGTGTCGATCTTATGTATCCTTTAAATAGTGAGGCCGTCTTCGTATAATTTTAGTGACAGCACGTGTTCTTAATGAGAAACTTGAACTGATATAAGGTTAATGTATTCATTATCTCTAATTAAAACATGAATGGTATCGATAAAATATATAACGATAACCTCATATGGACCTTTTCTTCTTCTAAAAATGTTTGAATTACTCAACAATATTTTTACTTAAAAAAGCGCTGGCCGTGTATTTTAGAATGGCGGCCGCGTAATAACTGTCGCATAGTGCACGCAAGATGGCTGCTGTTTACTAATGTAAATATTAAGTTGAGGAATAACGTGAATTTCTGTTGACAGTGCCCACCATTAAAGGGATTACCGGACGAAATCAGTTCTGAAAAAGATAGTTTTGACAGGCATAAAAACGACAAACTAGAGATATTGACCACATCAATAATATGCATTGTCGAACAGTATTCCAGTCGCAAACTGAGGACATAAGGATGGGATTTTTAAGAATGAAGTAAAATAATGATAATCTCTGGCGTGACACATGTAGTCAATCCGTTGGGCTGTAAATTTAAAAGGGTTCAACGGTAAGATTCGTGTGGAACTGTCAGAATAATTCTACATAACTTCTAAATACTAAACAGGAGTAGACTTGTAAGTGAATTTTACAATAAAGATATTGAACCAGGAATGCAAGGCATGTGACTAAGACCCAGCAGTCCTGTATATTCCACAGTAGGGAGTCCAATAAAACTGACAGGGTCATTGATAGACTAGCTTCTAATTACATAATCAGTCACTTAAATTTATGGCTAATAAAAATTATAGCTACTGTATAGATACTTAAATTGATTCAATGTTTAATTAAAAATATAATTTTCTTTTTTTTTAAAGTATGTTTATATTAAATGCAAAATATTAAGAAATTTAATATGATTAAAGACATTAATTACTCAAATAAATGCTCCACGCTTCAAACACATTAGCAAATATATGTATCTCACACCAATTAGTTAGGTCTGGATGATTTTGATAAATTAAACGTCCATTTTGTGAATTTATACAAACGTATCCTAACACCTTTTATACCTGTTAAATATTTCTAACCAATATAATTTCTCAAGCAGTACCTGTATAAACATAGTTTCTTTGCAAGTTATTTTTAAGATTATAATAGTTATCTTGTAAAAAATAATTTCATGTGTAAATAGAATGATTTGATTTAGAAATAGAAGAAGCATTCAGTTGCATTTTTCGTGCATTAATTATTCTTACATAATCTGGTAATTAAAGGACACCATTAATTAATCACATAAAATGCCTTCAAAAACAACAGGAAGTTATCCATAAACTAATTATCATAAAAAATCAATAAAATTTATGACCCTCTATGACTAGGTGTCAAGTCTACAGACACTTAGCTGACCATGAAAAGACAGGATTAATCCCATTAGGGGCAATAAAACAAGAGATTAGACCTCATGTGGATTTGGGGGGGGGGTCACTTATATAGTAGCTGTTCAATGTCTTTAATCTGTAATGCACTCAGTGTGTTACAATATTGTAGTGCAGGGCTTTTTTCACAGGTAGGAAAAGTGACATTTTCTTCAAATTTGGGAAAGAATAACTCATATTTTTTGCAAAAGGGGAATAAAAACTTGGATGTAAACTACATTTTAGGGGAAAACTGCATGATTTTAAAGAATTATCCTGGGGGGAAGACGCCTGTTAAAAGCGCCTGTTATAGAAGGAAAATAGCTCTGTAGAATGTCAATTATCCTTTTAAAAGTCTTGTTATAATTGTGTCATTTGGTCTCAGGTAAGTTAACTTTATTTGTAACTTAAATATTAACTTATTTTAAGTTCATTAAAGAGGGATCTTATATAGTCAGTACCCCATTTACCGATGTTATCCAAATAACAGTGTATCTTGAAATATCCATTATATACACTCTAAATTCACGGAATAGACAATTGTGTTAAAGTTTACTAGCTTAAATAGACATTATCTAAGGTTCCGGCTGTAACTGGGTTAGCGTAAAGACTGTGTACATGCCCAGATCATTTGTATTGACATTTTGATGTTGTCTCTGTTCATATGGAGTTAAATGTTGTATTCCGAGGAAAAGGAGTATTGTTGGTTAAAATAATGTACAAACAAGTCACTTGTGCTGCTCGCAATAGTTTCCTACTGGTTGGATATTTAAAATGACTGGTTTGAGAAATCCTTAAATTTGGAATTGTCCAGGCTATCAGTCAGATAGAACTTCCCTGAATGATTATATTCGAAACATGTGACATAGCGGTTCAAGGGACGGGGGAAGATAGCGTGCGCCCCCTCAAAGTTCTCAATCATATATAGACATAAAATACCATTAATTAATTCATTCAATGAAATAGCTTTCAATTATTCAGTTCATAAATATTACACACCCCTAGTTTAAAAACCTGGATCCGCCCCTTCTGCATATATGATAATTACTAACAGGACTCATTGTTGGTATTACAATGCTATCATTATCAGTGACATCATGGCAAATTTGCAAATTTTAACACATACATTGCATGGTGAGGGGAATATAAAATGGTATTACTCTGAATTATTGATTTATTTCCTAAATTCAAACACATGCATGGACGCGAACGTCATAGAAAACACTTCCTTTTTATTTTTAAGAATTTAAGAGAAATGAAATACTGGGAATTCCGTAGCAACAACATATCTTAAAAACATGTTTTTTGAATTAAAATTATTAATTTTCTTTCATAAAATAAGTGCATGCATAAATATCAATAATCTTATGATAAGATTTTTTATTGTAAGACGGGGGAAGGTAGCGTGCATGGCGGGCGCCCCCTCAAAGTTCTCGATCATATATAGACATAAAATACTATTAATTCATTCATTCATTTAATGAAATAGCATTCAATTCCCAAATATTACGCCCCTAGTTTGAAAACCTGGATCCGCCCCTTCTGCATATATGATAATTACTAATAGGACTCATTGTTGGTATTACAATGCTATCATTATCAGTGACATCATGGCAAATTTGCAAATTTTAACACATATATTGCATGGTGAGGGGAATATAAAATGGTATTACGCTGAATTATTGATTTATTTCTTAAATTCAAACACATGCATGGACGCGAACGTCATAGAAAACACTTCCTTTTTATTTTTAAGAATTTAAGAGAAATGAAAAACCGGGAATTCTGTAGCAACAACATATCTTAAAAAACATTTTTTTAAATTAAAATTATTAATTTTCTTTGATAAAATAAGTGCATGCATAAATATCAATCATCTTATTATAAGATTTTTTATTGTAAGACGGGGGAAGGTAGCGTGCATGGCGGGCGCCCCCTCAAAGTTCTCGATCATATATAGACATAAAATACTATTAATTAATTCATTCATTTAATGAAATAGCATTCAATTCCCAAATATTACGCCCCTAGTTTGAAAACCTGGATCCGCCCCTTCTGCATATATGATAATTACTAATAGGACTCATTGTTGGTATTACAATGCTATCATTATCAGTGACATCATGGCAAATTTGCAAATTTTAACACATATATTGCATGGTTAGGGGAATATAAAATGGTATTACGCTGAATTATTGATTTATTTCTTAAATTCAAACACATGCATGGACGCGAACGTCATAGAAAACACTTCCTTTTTATTTTTAAGAATTTAAGAGAAATGAAAAACCGGGAATTCTGTAGCAACAACATATCTTAAAAAACATTTTTTTAAATTAAAATTATTAATTTTCTTTGATAAAATAAGTGCATGCATAAATATCAATCATCTTATTATAAGATTTTTTATTGTAAGACGGGGGAAGGTAGCGTGCATGGCGGGCGCCCCCTCAAAGTTCTCGATCATATATAGACATAAAATACCATCAATTAATTAATTAATTCATTTAATGAAATGGCATTCAATTATTCAGTTCCCAAATATTACGCCCCCTAGTTTGAAAACATGGATCCGCGCCTTCTGCGTAGTTATATGATAATTACTAATAGGACTCATTGTTGGTATTACAATGCTATCATTATCAGTGATATAATGGCAAATTTGCAAATTTTAACACATATATTGCATGGTGAGGGGAATATAAAATGGTATTACGCTGAATTATTGATTTATTTCTTAAATTCAAACACATGCATGGACGCGAACGTCATAGAAAACACTACCTTTTTATTTTTAAGAATTTAAGAGAAATGAAAAACCGGAAATTCTGTTGCAACAACATATCTTAAAAACATTTTTTTAAATTAAAATTATTAATTTTCTTTTATAAAATAAGTGCATGATTAAATATCAATCATCTTATGATAAGATTTTTTATTGTAAGAAAAAAATATGATGCCTCATAAATGCGAGCCCTGGTCTAAGCCAACTCACAGCTGACTTTGTATCTCGTACAGAAATTAATTTTCGCAATGTTAATTTTACTAAATGACTAATTTGCCATGGCAATTTTTTGCCATGGCAATTTTGCCATGGTAATATTTTGCCATGGAAATTTTGCCATGGCAATATCTTGCCATGGAAATTTTGCCATGGCAAAAATTAAAATTTAAAATTTCATATTTATTGATCAAAACCATAATAATTGTATTAATTATGATACCTACACACCCTTACATAGTGTTTCTTTAGATATTAAAAACATCTTTGCCATGGCAATTTTGCCATGGCAAAAGTGTTGATTTTTTTGCCATGGCAAGGCCATGGCAAGGCATTTTGCCATGGCAAAATACCGATATGCCATGGCAAAACGCCTTTTGCCATGGCAAAGACAGTTTTTCTTTGCATTTTTCAAGAAAACTAGTAAAGATAGAAACATGGGACTTACAATTTTTTAATAAGTAACTAAATGGTTTATACCACCTGCTACCTTCCTGCAATAATAGTTCTTGCTATCGAATAAAGTAGCGACTAGGTAGCAACTTGCTAGCAGCTAGCTAGCCGCTACATTTCTATTTCCATAAAGGCTACCATTAAACGATGTGTAT
The DNA here is from genome assembly GCA_964023205.1 of Lutraria lutraria. Taxonomy (NCBI): domain Eukaryota; kingdom Metazoa; phylum Mollusca; class Bivalvia; order Venerida; family Mactridae; genus Lutraria; species Lutraria lutraria. The sequence continues at coordinate 29,732,827 of OZ026846.1, read as the reverse complement.
AAAACATACCGTATCAGAAAACAATCGAAAAATACCGCAAAATATCTTTATTGCAAATCGTATGAAGGCATGCATTGAATCATTTTACAGTATACTTTTTATCTTAATTATAATTACATGTACGCATACAAAATATCATTGCAAGAGTATGTGAACATATATATATAAATTTACTACAAAAGAAATCGTTGAATATTCTGGGTACGGATAGTACCATTTCTTAAATTGAGTCCGGGTAGTACCATTTTCCTTTTATACTACTAAACCTGAGTAATACTGATTTCTGAAGCTAAATATTCTAAAACCAGAAACTGTTACCATATACACTTGGTATATTCCCTGATGCGTTAAAACAGTGAGATAAAGAAGTTTTGCTATGTTTTATGACATTTTATAAGAAAAGTACGGAACGTATCACGCACAAGTCAAAACTTATCCCGTTTTCAGGCCTTTACTAAAGAGACTTACTACAAACCATTTTCACGAAAACATAATATGCAACAGTAAATCCTTGGTGCGTGATATCATTTAATATCAATTTGACGATTTCATGCAGAAATAACTCAATCTAATTTTGAGTCGATGAGATATTGTCAACAAAAGTGTACGATGTGTATCCATTAGCAGGTGCTCGATGACGTAGTGTACTACCATTGATAGATCAATTGCAATAGAAGATTTGCGTAAGGAAAATGTTAAATATGTAAACTTAGCTAGGTTGATTACTTCAGTTTTATTATCTGATTGCATTAATTGTACGTATAAACTTAAAAACACTAGGACGAACAAAATAATAGATTTTATGTATTGTTTACGAATGTTCCTGTACAATGGACACACAATAACGAAATGGTAATCATCTTCAATGTCAGTAGAATTACAAATATTACATGTACGAAGGATACGATCAATCCGTTGATTACCATAACGTCCAGTTTCAATTCTAGGCTGATGTGAGGCAAGTCTTAATCGGGTTGTGGCAATTCTGTATTTTTAGGAACAAAATTACAGAGTGCATAGATCGGTATCTATGTAAAAGGTATACTTCCATGATTGACAAATTCAACATAAATTCTGGGTTCTTCATCACAATTAGTACATTTAAAGTGCGTAACACTATATCTGACAGTGCTATTATTAGCAGAATAAATGCAGAATCATACACAAGTACATTCATTTAATAATGAATACGACGTATAAGTTCTGATGAGCTACTATCAAATAAAAAAGGAAGATAACTGGGAAATCTAACATTTTCTATTTCAGACGCAAATGTCCTCTTTTTCAAGGTAAAATGCATTGTCTCCTACATTTCTTGTGAAAGCAAGCGAAGCATGTTTGAATTTAGCAAACACTGCTTAAATAGAAAACACTATAAGGCAATGAAAAAAATGCGATTTACACTTTTGTGTAATTTGTGTAGAATGTCTCATCAGATATAGCTTTATACACTTTAAGACATTTTATACTTTTGAAAACCAATGTCGAAGAAAAACAAATGTTATTATTTTTTTTTTTTTGTAATTATCTATTTCCACATTCAATTTCACACTATAAAAGAACACAGGTATATATATATATAGGTACAAATGTAGAGTAAATATAGTTGTTAGTTTTTCTACAGGCAAAAAACAAAATACATTGTATTGGATAATCTCATTTTTTCAATTTATATACCTATATCCAAGGACTTACATACATGGATTCGCAACTGCTAAAAATAGCTCAAACGATACCGTTCGGCGATCCCACAATGCATTGCTATATACTCGGCAATGTCCGACAGCTGTAATTGGGTGTTTACGAATTTGATTATACTAAAAAAAACTGGCAATTGGGCACGGGAAATTGGTAAAGGATGCAACAAATTCCTTAAAGATATTGAGATACATTTATAATCCACTAAGTCTAAGTATAAGCATTGAAAAGGGCATCAGTCGAACATTTTAAATTCCAAGATGGCGGACATCTATTATAATCCTTTCGTCTCCGAGATTAAACATTCGGAATACCATGGATATTTTCGCTGTTATTATCATTCGGATTATCACGGATATTTACGTATTTTCGCTTTTGTAAACAATAGCTTGTATTCCCGTTGATTCGCGTCTTATCATCGCGGGATTTGATTACTTTAAACTGTTAATACGGAAGTTGCGAATCCATGTATGTATATAAGTCCTTGCTATATCTAATAATAATTTGTAATTTATCGTTTTTCAAAAATCAAAAGAGCGAATAATAGAAGAAATCTAATGGTTCTAATTTAAAGTTTCCAAACTATCCTTGGTAAAATTATATATATCAAAAGTATATGTGTATTTATATCAACAAGTAATAATATTTAGTTAATCCACAACAAAAATAACACTTACTGTATTAGTCTAATGATGAATAGTGCTTAAAGTACAAACTAGACCACAATTTGCCATATTAATTGCTAACAGGAGCACATCAAATTTCATATGCAGAAATAGAAAAAAAAGAATTGCCTAACTAAATCATAATTAATAAATAAGACGAACATTTGTTGAATGAATGAATACATGTGTACAAGCAAATATGATAATAAAACATTCAAGAGTTTGTGTTATTTTATAATGCGACAAATGAATAGGGTTAGTTTTTATTAGAAAAAAAGACATTATCCTACCAAATATTTTTCAAGTTACAGCTATAAAAAAAGGTTTCACAATGGCGTAAGTGTTTCAATTTTAAGTGAAGAAATCAAAAACAATTTCATTAGTTCACAAGAACTCTTACTGCTATATGATCCTAAGGTGCATTTATATGGTCATGTTATCAAATATGAAATAACAGAATGATACAGTTCTTTGGACTATGTGGTTTCCTGCTGTAATACAGTCATGAAGCAATGCCCTTTTTTATTATAACGGTCAATATTAAAAGAATGCCATGACGTGAACTGTTCCGTCTTAAGATATGTAAGTAGGTACTTTTTGAAATTTGCAAGGGTAGGGAAACTATCATTCATCTTACATGAATATATTTTTTTTTTTTCAATAATAATTACTTGATTAAAAATTTGATATGCTAATGTTAAGAAAAGTGGACTACCCAGTATCAGTTCTGTTTTTTGTCCGGGGATTGGTTATTTCTGGTTTGATATTATTGACCCAGTCTTTGAGATGTTCCCAAAAAGAAGATACAAATTGGCAATTATAGAATAGATGACATAATGTTTCGGATTCTTGGTGACAAAAAGTACAGGAAAAATCATTTCTTAATCCCATTTTAGTTAATAGATAGTTTGTACCTAAGATTCTATGATTAATCCTATATTGGAACCATTGTAAATTTGAGTCCTTAGAAATCTTAAAAGGGATTTTATAAATATATTTCCACTCAAATTGTTCAGGTAAATTTAAGTCAACTTCCCTTTTTGTTGTTGCTTTCAAAATTGTATTATTTTTAGTTAGTAATTTGTCATAAATATTTTTGCATCCCTCTTTAAACGAGGTGATGAGCTTAATTTGTGTAGGGGTTGGGAAATTAATTCTTTATCGAATGGTTTTGGCATTAATTCTATTTTATTGTAACTGGATCTTATTGACTGAACTATGCTATTATATTGTAAGAAATTTGTTTTTACATTAATGTTTTGTGAAAATGTTTCATATGAATAGAAATTCCCATCAGAGTTCATCAAGTCACAAACCAAATAAATTCCTTTTTCTAAAAATGCTTTATAGTAAAAGCTTGTACCTCCAATCTTAAAACTTCTATTATGCCAAATAGGTGCATATAGTATTTCTTCCCAAGAAGTTATCTTATACCTCTCTATCAAATAATTGTAACTATTTAAGACATCTTTCCAGAAACTGTTTTCAGTATTATGAGATATTGATTTAATGAAATCATTACCAAAACTACTAAACTGATTAATATTTGGACATAGCTGTTCTACTAAATTAAAGTATTTTGAATTTATCATTAGGTAACTCCTAAGCCAAGTTATTTTTAAGGCTTTCATGAAATCAATATCTATTACTCTTAAACCCCCCTGATCAAAATCTTGTATGGTACACTTCCTCTTAATTTTGTCTTTTTTATCATTCCATGAGAAACTATATATTAAATTTTGTATCTGTTTAAGCATATTCTCATTTGGATTTGATAAGCACGAAACAAGGTAGTTTATTTTAGACAAAGCTAGGGTTTTAATTACTGTTATTCTTCCAATCGGAGTAAGATTTCTTTTTTTTCCAGATTGCAAGTAGTTTTATAATTTCTTGAATCTTTATCTCATAGTTAAGTGAGACCATTTCATGTAAATCTTTTGAAAAAGTTATACCTAAAAGTTTAAAATGGCTCATTTCCGAAATAAGACCAAGCTCTGGACATATTATAGTATTTCTATTTTTAAAAGATCCAATCCATATCGCTTTTGTCTTATTAATATTCATATGTAGTCCTGAAATGTTTGCATAGACTTTTAAAACAGACATTGTAGTTCTTAGACTTAGTTCTGTACCATCTAGCATAAGGGTTGTGTCATCTGCATATTGTGAGATCAAGAATTCAGTTTGATTAATTTTTATTCCATTAATATTTTTATTTTGCCTGATTAAGATAGATAAAATTTCAGCACATATAATAAACAAATATGGGGATAAAGGGTCTCCCTGTCGACAGCCTCTATATAGTGTGAACCATTCAGACAATTGGCCATTTATTATAACACAAGAGCAAACATTTGTATAGAAAAGTTTAACCCAACTTATTAAGTGTGGACCAAAGTTGAAAAAAGCTAAAGATTTGTACATAAATTTCAAAGACAAAGAGTCAAAAGCTGTTGCAAAATCCAGCAACAGTAACATTCCTGGCTTCTTGTATTTTTCTAAGTAAAACATGATATCATATATAACACTATAATTATCACCTATGTAACGGTCTGGTAAAAATCCACTTTGGTCTTCATTTATAATTTTTGGTAAAATGTTTTTCAATCTGGACGCAATTGCTGAAGAAGCAATTCTGTACGAGATGTTTAGTAAAGAGATTGGTCTCCAGTTAGATAGTACTAGTTTATCCTTGGATGCAGTTAATAATACCTTGTTTAAAAGTGATTGATAATTCTTTATTTATAAGGGCTTCATTAAAGGGCAACGCAATGTTGACTTTGCAAGCACTTAGTCGTGTAGAAATATTAAAGTCATGATGATTCCTGCATTTTTTTTAAAAAAATCCACCATTTAACAAAAATATTGGTGATTTAATATTGTCATTTTGTGGTTGAGCGAATCTCCTAGTGCGCCGCCATTTTGAAAGAAAAGTCACATATCGTGACGTCCTATATATCACAACGTGTAAAAGCCAGTACACCCGTTCTGCGAGCACTTTTATAAAAGATACGGCCTTAAAATATATTGTATTGTATATTGTATTATAAATGACAATATTGTTTACACTTATCCAAATTAATGGTTACTAGCCATTCGGTACAAACAATTTAACACCGCTATTCGTTTTGAATTTATACAAAAATGATGTGATTGGTGGTGTGACAAACTTCAGTTAATTTCGAAAATTTATAAAAAAAATTATGTCATATACCGACGTAATAATTATTGATTGTTTAAATGTGCATGAACGCATTATATATTATGATGTTTGAACAAATAATTATGGTGCAATTATTTTGTCTGTATAATAAAGAAAAAAATATGAAAATACGATTGTTAGTGATATTTCATAATGGAAAATTAATAATAAACAGAAACATTTCATGAGATCAAAATAAAACTAAGTATGAGTTTTATATGTAATTCTTCAATCGTTTTACTGATAATGTAAAATATCTGATAATGATTTAATAATTATTTCAAATTATAGACAACTCCATGCCACTACTTGTTTATTTAGTCTACGTCACGTACCTAAAACAATAACCAAGGTGCCAATTTGCTACTATTACTCCAATTTCACATTAAACTTCAATTAACAATCAGATAAGCGGTACATTACACATCACCCTGTCTCAGCAAGTTTTATGACACTGAAATATGCACAGGACAATGATATGTGGAGACAGCTGACTTCAAAAAGAAACACCGACAGACATGTGTAATATGGCAATTTTAACCGTGTGTGGTCGCGTGATCAACTGATTAGCGACTTTTCATTGGTTGATCAATTAGAACTATGACCTAGAACATTATTTTTCAACAGAAGTGTAAGAAGTCTATGATGCAATATTATGTCTGGTTCTTTCTGTCTCGTGATGTAATTTTCATCAGTGTGGGAGATATTGATTTTTAAAGTGAGCGTACTGAAGGTGGAAAATAAATGTGTAGTGATTATGGATTGACAGTCTGAAAGGTAATTTAGGCAAAAGTTTAAGAAGTAACTTCACATGTTTTTGGCTTTTATGCTTGTTATATGATTAATAAGCATTTACGTATATCATATTCTACTTTTCCCGAAAATAATGGCAAATTTCCAGATTTTCCGTGCTTTCCCGCGAATCAGACCAATGATGCTATATATATATTACCCCACAATTAAATGTGCAATACTGTTTAACTCCCAACTCAACAAACAATATAACTGTTCGTTCGTACACCACTTTGTATAGATGTGATAATTATATTAATCTTCAGTGATATTTAATCTGTAAATTAACTTTTACATGTTTGTATATAGATAGATTTACTATGGAAATGGTGTAAGAAAATACAACCAATTATAATGTTTTTTGCACTTCGTAGTGTTTGATCTTAATTCTTATCAATGAAATATAACTATAATCAGGGATGCTATATTACAGAACAGAACAGAACAGACGTTTTCACGTCAGTATTTTTCACGCAATTTATAAATATAAAAAAATGTTAGTATTATAGTTCATGTCACTATAAAAATGGATTTACTTTAGTGTCGAATGGAAAATTAAGCTTTGATTCTATTGAAGAATTTTGTGGCTGTGAAAATTGTGTTTTGGTGGATAACGTGGAAGAATATGTTGGCTATGATTCTAAAATACAAATGCGTGATTTCCTAAGCTTATTCCTCACAATTAAAGGCGATATCTATAATTATCAACCATTCTCTTTCACTCCCGCTTATTCGCCATATATCCATGTTTGTGGGATATGACGTCACACACAACTGTTAATCGATTGTAAATGGGTAAAATGGCGGCGCCCTGTACTCTTTCAGATAACCAAGTTTCTACGATATTTTCGTAAAATATCTTCAATGTGCGTATTTTAACGCTCAAATGATTTTTTTTTTTCAGAATAATAATGAATAATTATTTAAATGAGATTAATTCATAATTAGGGTTGCGTTGCCCTTTAATAGATCTAGTTAAATAGTATCCAAAATCTATCCAAAAAATATTTATAAAACGATGAAGTAAAGCCGCTGCTACCTGGGAATGTTTTATTTTTCATTTTTTAAGACTATTAAGCAGTTCCTCAAATGACAGGTTGGTTTCCAACATTTGACTTTCTGCATCTGTTAATTTCCTTATATATTCACAATCCACAATATTATTAAGTTCAACATTTTCTGTTTCTTTATTAGAATAAAGTTGTTTGTAGTGACTTTTTACTTCAGATAAAATTTCAGATTGATCAATTAATAGTGTTTCTGATTTTGAATATAATTTTGACATTGATTTTGAAACATAATTTCTATTTTCTAGATTACAAAAATAATTGGTAGGTTTCTCCCCTTCAGATATCCATTTAGCCCGAGATCTTATCATTTTACCTTCTATAATTTTTTTTCTCAGTGCCTTTAATTCATTATTCTTTTCATTAATAAGATTATAATTATCAGTGTACTGATTTTGTAAAATATTTATTTCATTGATCAATTTGTGTTGTTTGTTTGTATCAAACTTCTTTTCATAAAATGCATAGGAGATAGTGAGTCCACGGATTTCCATTAAAAGTGTTTCTAAAAAGAGCCTATTACTAATATTAAATTTTATATCTCTTGCATGAATGTTTTTTATTTCTTTGTTTTAATTTATTTTTATTCTTCATACTCATACAATCATATGGAATGTTATGTTACATATTGTTACATATTTTTAACATACAAGTTTGTAAAGAATCATCATGCACATATAACATTTTGTATTTTTGCAAATATATGATGTTTTCATATGAAGAATATATAAATTTTAAGGGGAAAAGAAATGAAGAAAAAGCTCGTTTCCGATTCCGTATAATTAATAATATTCATACATGAATGATATTTGTTACAGTTGAAAATGTAAAAGGTTTTTGAAAGTTTTTGCTCGGAAAAGATGATACATTTGTAAATTATAATTCAAAACCAGCCCATTTGGTGTTATGCTGATTTAACTTGTCATTTCTCAATGCTATTTCGTTTTCTAATTGTATTCTTATTTTAAGATACGCAACAAAGTTATCAAAATTTAGTGCTTGATTTCTATGTTTCGTTTGAAATATATAAGATTTCATGAGAAGTAAAATGAAATTAATTACATTTCTTCTTTTAATATTTTCCTTGTCTATTATTCCAAAACATACTGCTTCTAAGTTCAAAGAACATTTTAGTTTTCTATCGGATAGAAAAAATCCAAGTTTATTCCACAAATGTTGCACATGATTACATTCTCAAAACAAATGCATTAATGTTTCCACTTGCATGTTACAAAAATAGCATAAACTTGATTTAGAGATCTTGCATTGATTTAATGATTTATTAGTTCGTAAAATTCTCATTAAGTATTTGCATTGAAAACTTCTTAATTTTACATCTATAGGAGCTTTTAGTGTTTGAGAGTATATTTTTGTCCACTGTAATGACTCATTTGGGAATATTGACGACCATTTTGTTTCGGACTTTATTTTTGCTTTAGTTTTAGTTTGTAGCTGTGTCTCGTAGAGTAATTTGTTGTGTTCTTTTGATTTTAATAATTTGTAAAATAATTTTTCTTGTTGTGTGTATATTATACCCTCTTGAGTTAGTGCCTTCTTTAGATTTATAGGAACACTGGATATTAAATTAAAGTATCTTAAATATTGCATGTCATCTATGTTATATAAATGTTTTATGTTTTCAAAGTTATAGAAGGCTTTTGTTCTATGATAAAAAATATGTTCTAATTTCGTTATTCCCTTTTCATGCCAATCTTTGTAATAAAACATTTTGTTACATTGTTTGATTTCCGTATTGTTCCATATTAATTGTTTACTTATTTCTACATTATTTTCATTTTTATTTATACTTATTCAAGATCGTAATATATCTTCTAAAAATATATTCCCATTGCTTAGTGCTTTTGCATCACTTTCAGATATGTTACATTGAAATATTAGCTCTCCTCCTTTTTTATTTAGTATTGATTGATAAAAGATTTTCCAATGTCCATTATTGTTCTTATCTATTAATCTTTAATCCAGCATCCCTTAAGAGCATTAAGAAAATAGTTCAAGTTGACCATTCTTATTCCTCCTAATGTATAATCTAATACAAGCGTATCTCTTTTAATCTTATCAGGTTTGTCGTTCCACAAAAATTTAAACATCTGTGTGGTTATATTTTGTATAATTTATTTAGATGGATTTTGTAGAACAGTTAATGGGTGGATAAGTTTGGGAAGTGCAAATGTTTTCAAGACAGTAACTTTTCCTAATAATGTTAATTTCCTATGTTGCCATTGTTTTAAGCAGTAATTGAAACTTTCAATTTTAGGTATTAAATTTAGTTTAAGATTTTGTTCTTTATCATTTGTAAATATTATGCCAAGAGTTTGAGCTGAGTCAGATGTCCATTTAAATTGTTTGTCTTGACTGTACTTTATGTTAGTGTTTTCCAAAGAACCTATTTTTAACACATTTGTTTTATTAGTATTAAGTTTTAATCCTGAGACACATTCAACATTTGAAATAACATCTACTAATTTTTCAAAAGATTGTTTAGAGCCGTTCTTCATAAAAGTGGCATCATCCGCAAACAGTGACTGTTTTATTTCAATGTTGTTAATAGTAATGCCTTTAATGGACTTTTCTTTCTGAATATAATTTGATAGAATTTCGATGCAAATAATGAAGAGGGAAGAAGAGAGAGGACAGCCTTGTCTACCTCCTCGATGTATATTAAAAGCTTCGGAAAAATAACCATTGTTTATAACTATACTGGTTATATCATTATAAAATAATTTTACCCACTTAATGCGAGATTCGCCGAAATTAAAGTGATGTAAACATTTTATCATAAAATTGTGATCAAGGGTATCGAATGCCTTTTCGAAATCGGCAAATAGAAGTAATCCCGGTATTTGTTTTTGTTGCGCATATTCTATTATTTCGAATATCAAACGTACATTTTCGCCAATGTATCTGCCTTTAATAAAACCTGTTTGTGAGCTGCTTATAATAGAATTAATAACTTTCTTTATTCTGTTTGCGATGGCTTTTGTAGCAATTTTGTAATCAACGTTAAGTAGACTTATTGGGCGCCAATTACTTAATATATGTAGGTCTTTATTTGGTTTTGGTATGAGGGAGATAATACTCTGTCTTTGTAAACATGTTAGTTGCCCAGTGATAAATGAATGATTTATAGAATTCATGTAATATTTTTTTTATGTCTTGCCAAATAAATACCTTATAAAATTCAACGGTGATTCCATCGGAACCGGGCTTTTTTGGTTCTTCATTTCACTAAGGGTTTCAAAACATTCATTTTCATTTAATATACCTTCACAGTCTACTTTTTCGTTTTCAGTGAGTTTATTTATTTCTGGGGTAAAAAAGTTATAACAGCTGTTTTTACTGTCTTTTGCATTATATAATTGCTTGTAGAAGGTTGCCTGAGCCTTTAATATTTCATTTTGAGAAGTAATTTCATTACCGTTTATTTTTAATTTATATATTGTTTTCTTTTCCGCATTTGTTTTTTCTAAGGCTGCGAAATATTTACTATTTCTTTCGTTTCCTTCTATACTAATTGCTTTAGCTCGTATCAAAATTCCATTTATTCTTTTTTCTATGATCTGATTTAACTCTTGTTGCTTTGTATTTATCTCTGATATTATTGCATTTATATTTGTATTTTTATTAGTTCTATTTAGTTCATGTTCTAACATATTTATAGTATCATTTAATTCCTATTCAAGTTTATTTTCCTCTCGTTTTTTATTAGTTGTGTATCTTATAGTAACATTTCTAATGGTCCCTTTTATAATTTCCCAAAGTGAATTTGGGTCTGTTTCTTTATTTATCTCTACAATGTCATTGATGTTATTTACAATCATTGTTCGATATACATTTTCAACTAAGATACTATTGTTAAGTTAAAAGTAGCCTGTGCCCCTTTTTACATTTATGCATTCAAATTCAAGGTCAATAAGTGAATGGTCTGTCTTATAACCTGACTTAATATTACAGTTTTTTACTTTATTGGTTAGACTTTTTGATATTGTTGATAATGTTTTTTATTTCTAGATTTGAATCTTGTTCTTGAATTGCATATTGTATTTTAATTATATTTATTGTTTGTTTAACTTGATTTACATAGTCAGTATCTTTTAGTAATAAATTGTTAAATTTTCAGTAAGAGTTACCTTTCTTAGACTGACTCATTTTTATAGTTAATTTTACAATAGAATTATCAGTTCTGTAACCATGTTCTATAGATGATGATTATGTATCAGTATATAAAGTGTTTGAAATTAAAAAGAAGTCTAATCTAGCCTGTTTAATTGGATTTTTCCTATGCCATGTATATTTTCTTTCCTCAACATGATCTTCCCTCCAACAGTTAATCAGATCTAATTCAAATATCATGTTTTTAACATTATTTCTTGACTTTGGATTGTTAATATTTACATAATTATAGCAATCAATGTTTGTATTAAGTACTAAATTAAAGTCTCCTACTAGTATACATTCATTATCTAAGTCAGCTATCTTATTCTTTAATTGATCAGAGAAGTCAGGGCTGTCCTTATTTGGGCCATATATGCAGAATAAAGATAGTGTTCTCTCATATGAGTTAAAATGTAGGATTATTGAATTACCATTGTGGTCCTTTTCTATTTTTTTAAACTTAAAGTCAAAATTATTGTTAATCATAATTGCCACTCCCCTTGATTGAGAGTTATGATTACTAAAATAGCATGTATATCCCCATTGACTATAAATATATGAAACATTGTTGTCAACAAAGTGAGTATCTTGTAGACAATATATATCATACTTAAGATTTTTCAAATGATTTAAAACATCCCCTCTTTTACCCTTATCCCCAAATCCCTGTACATTTAAGGATGCAATTTTAGTTTATCTACCATGATTATTTTGTATAAAATATAAAGCGTGTGTTATTATATATAAGTATATATGTTTGTAAAAAGAATAAAAATACTTGTATAGCAGGACACAGTAAAGGATCCCAATACATAGACAAATCAACTGTTCATTCTGAAACCAAATTTTCTTTATCTTTGTACCTATTTTGCACCAGTAATTATCTACAACATCAAAAAGTGATAAATGAAAACACCAATAAAATGTATTAACTATCAAGAAACATCTTTGCATAATTTAAGATTACGCAAAAAGATTAAAACAAACAAACAAAAAACTGTAAAAGTGTAAAGATTCATTATTGAAGGATTATATGAAGGTTGAAAACATGAATACTTCCTAACACAAATAGATTATATTTATATCTACAGAAGAGGGCTGACCAAACAACCAGCCTTTATCATAATTTTTTTTTTTTGAAATGTTAGTTATTAGATACTTCAAGGTTGTCACAGTCTTACTGAGAGACAAATACTAACATCTAACGTAATTCACTCTCTAAAACTATTTATTTAATATAACCATAAGATCTAATGTAATTCACTCTCTATAATTATTTATTTAATATAACCATAAGTCTAAAAATAAAAGAAGAAATAAATAAACATACAAAGCATACTTTAGAAACCCCACACAGAGAAAAAATCACAGTTTTTCTGTGAGACAAATTCAGCATCCAATGTAATTCACATTCTGTAAATTATATATTTAGTATAATCATAAGTTTTTTAAACAACAACAACAAAAATACATAAACATATAAACCACACATTAACAAGTTAGATACCACTCACAGAGAGAAATAACAGTATTACTGTGAGACAATTTCTAACCTCCAATGTAATTTTAGTATAAACATATAAGTTTTTAAAAGTAAACATACAAATCAAACATTAATTAACAGGTTGGATACCACACACCTAGAAAAATCACAGTCTTGCTGTGCAACAAGTCATAACATCTAATGTAGTTCATACTTTGTATATTCTATATTATGTAATATCAAAATAAGTTTAAAATATAAATATGTAAACTACACAATTAACAGGTTTGATACCACACACAGAGATAATCTTACAGTGAGTCAAATCTTTACAGCATTTTCTGTAAAGAGCTTTGTATATGAATCACATACCATTTATAATTTATAGTAAGTTATACTTGTACACTTATATGTGTATAAAGAAGTATGAAAAAGTCACCAAGATTGTTACACATGTACCAATTACAAGAGTATTTATATCTATAATGTCATGAATAAATGTCTATTTGTAAGTATGTTTAATATCATTATATTGACCTATTGAATCTGTTTCGTACAAAGAAACAATATCAACTATTCCTCAGTGTTACCTATTCAGTGAAGTATTGGTAGATAGGCATCCGCACCTCAATTACACTTAACAATATTATATTGACAAGCGTCGATATTTTGTAAACAACAAGTTAACCCTCTTATCGAGCATCGTGTATTTATATAATAAAATTACATGGCAGCATACTTGTAAAACACATAGAACTAATATGTGCTTTGTTATGTATACTTCAAGCTACATTAAACTAGAAAATTATGTATTGTAACAGACTTACTATGATATAAAAACTATCCACGTTTCTGGTTCGTAAGTTTATGGGTCATGTTATTCCGGATAGCGTCATCACACGGGTTGTTGTGCCGCTTATGCCGTATCAAAAGAAATAATGCCAAGGAAACAACCGCCAACATAGTATTGCGTCCATATTGAATTAAATTTTTAAATCTGATAAGATTAGAGAATTATACAGCCAAAAATTAAAGGAGTTTTACATCTGAGGTATTTTAAAGCAGCGTTTATACTTGAATGATCCACGCGTTTACGGTTGACTACACACACCTGCGAGCAATTGACCAATCGTCTCCGAAGAAGAGACGACTTCCGCCTGTCATCCTGAATTATTGATAAACAGTAGCACGCGGTTCCGTTGTGTGTAACAGCGTTGTTGACAGATTGGAGTAGTGATCTATCCTTATTTTCGATCCGTTGGTAAGGAGAGCTATGATTTTTCCTCCATTCGACCAGACGTTTTTTACGTCTGGTGTCTGACTAACAGATTCTAGAAGTTTGACATTTTTTGTTGTCAGATCTTCTCGTATGACTACCGGTTTCCCCTTGAGGCGTTTTCTTGCCGTTATGATTTTTCTCTTGGTCATTCTGCTGACAAGCTTACATATGATTGGCATGTTACCGTCAGTTTGGTATTTTCCGAGCCTATGGGATGTATCTTCATCGGAGGGCCTGATTTGGATTTGCAATTTGTCATTGAAGAGTTGGATTAATTTCTCCGTTGTCTGTTCTGATGATTCATTTCTAAATTTATCTTCTACTCCATATATTCTTATGTTGTTTGTTCTTGAGTATTGTTTCAAATCATTGATTTGAATTTCATTATGTTTAAGTTTATATTCTCTATCATTTAGCATAGTTTGCATATCTTCATTTGATTGTTTAAGTTTTACGGTGTGCTCTTCCGTCTTTTGTATTTTGGACTTGAAGTCACTATTTTGTTTTGTTAGTGTTTCTATTTCCTCTGTATATTCCGACACCTTTCTAATGATTTGACCTGATCATTTACCTTTTCCATTTCGTTACTGATTTTTTTGGTTAATTGTTCTGAAACCTCTTTTAGAATTTTTTTAATCGACTCTTCTGTTATATTTTTTTTCAGGCATTTATCTATGTGCTCTTTGGATGCAAGCTCCTTTACTTGCCCACTGAAAGCTTTTATTGTGTCTATAAGCTCCTCAACTGGCGAATCCTTATTCATTTTGTTAACCAGCACGTCTAATTTTTGCTGTTTTTTCTGGCACGTCATCTTTTGTCTTACCTCTACCTTTAGTTGCTGTGCTATCTCGTCTCGGGCCATTCCAACTAGGTTCACTTATTGGGCTGTTCAAAATAAACTAAAGTCAATCCTTGAAAAGTTTTCACCGTGTTTTATTTGTTTACAGAGTCAATAGTGTTTAGTTGGTGTACACTGTGTATGGTCCAGTGGTTTCACACACAGATAAAGACAGGTTACCTATTCCAAATATATTTCCACTTCATGTATCTCCTCCTTTTCTAAAATTTACATTTTTATCTCGCACATTTGGGGGTAGTAGTACTATTTAATGTTTCCAACCAAAAATATCCTCTTTCAAGCTAATATCACAGAGTAAATCCATAAAAAGTATAGTAGAGAGCATTTGATAACACTTCTTTTCACACATGTGTGACCTTGACCTTTTCAAAAATAACAAATGTTATGCAAAATGACATAGTATCGCTATAATATCAACTTTAAATCAAAGCTCTGAAGGTACTGCTGTTGTTCGGAACTACAAAGCAGTCAAAAGTTGAATTTCTTTGTAGGGTGAGTTTTTGAATCCGAACGATAGTTCGCACATGAATTTCGATGCAGACTTATATACTACTAACGCTTTTCTACACCCGCTATGCAGTTGTTAAAGCTGTTCCCCTTCCATGTGCTTTCAGTACTTTGATTTATGATTCCCATCTGATCACAAAAAGTAGTTAAGCAAATAGCATAATATCATATAGTCTACATTACCTGCTTCTTCGTATACTCAACTTTTGCAGAATGTAATATCTCACACATGAAGACAAATTCGAAGTAAAAAGTTACACGTTATAAGCAATTTCCCGATGAACCACTTTTTTTAAATATCTGGTTGACACACAGTTATCATCGCATCGTCCATGAATTCAATGATGACTTCTATACGTTTACAATAGAAGCTAGGAAGCAGACAAATTAGCATATAAAGCACGAGGATTATGAAGTCATCCTTCCTTGAAATGTGTGTACTGATAGTAAATATTGTAGTATTCCGAGGGACAGGATTGTTTAGATTTTTTACGACTGTCTAGTATTGCTCGTTGACGATATTGCATAGCCATCTGATTTTGACTTATATGCACGTAATATTTGAATTTGTATTTATGCCATTGAACTGAAAAAAATGGAACTATGTTCGTAGGCGGAAGGTTAAATTAATGGAAGCTGTTCGGTATGCAGGTTTTCAATGAAAACTGAGCGATTTCTGAAATACGGTAATAACTTTATTGTTCGTACCGAACAACAAAAAGACACATATAAACATATGCATATAATATTCAAAGACCTAGAATATTATGTACACGGGTTCAAAATATTCATTCTAAAAGGTATCCTTGCTTCAAGCAATAGTTCAGTGTATTTTACTCGTCTGCGTGTGTTTGGTAGTACACTATGCCTTCTTCTATGATAGCATGTAGAGCATCTGTATGTATATAATAAAGATTTTCAAGGGGTTTAATCAACAGGTATAATCTTGAACTAACAAAAAATAAATTGTGTATAATTGTTATTAAAAATAAAAAAATGTGTTGTTATTCGCATGGCTCTGTTCGAAACAGAATCTTTACTTCCTGAATTATCTCCCTTGCATGCATTTTTGAGAATCTTAACTTTGATATCATAACGCCTTTTCTAAGATCAAAACGACATCACCGGCATGCATTCTATAATTATATTCTTCGCAAATAATATCATGGTATATAGATTTTATCAATTACACTCGAGTAACGAAGCAGGGAATCATTCTTATGTGTTCATATGTCATCTAGTCATTAAATGTATCAAGTAACAAATATAAAACAAACAATATACTCTATGTGACATGCATCTATAAAGAATACCATCAAATAATTTCAATGGAATGATAAATTGCAATGAACAACTTTAATCAGATTGACGATGGCAAAGACATTATGAATTCATAACAAGCATAGATACTTAAAACTGTTAATTAATGCTTTATGCCAATTTTTCGCTCCAGTGATAAAAATGCAAAATGTCGTAAATTCAGAAAAAAATGAACTTACTCAATATAGGTAACTTAATGGCAACACTCATCGACCTCCCTCTGAAGTAATTCTGCACACAATATATCTTACTGTCTATGAATCCAAACAAATCGTTCAGTTCCTTGCGAATATCTTTTTCACCATGAACCAAATCACATTTAGTCATGATGACAACATATGGTATCTCTATAAAAAATACTTTCGTGAATTTTAATATTGCTTGTGTATATCCAAACTGAATCAAGGGTCTTTGTGTATTTTCAAGAGCAAACTTTGTGAATAAAATTACTCGAGTTAATGTTTCATGGTTTAAGATTCTTGTCTTATTTGTTTTCGCTGTAAACCAAAAATGTATCATGTTTCTGTTACATTTATTAAATATATGTAGCATAACTATTTGTTATATGCATCAACACTTCTTATCTGTCCATTGACCATTTTTGTATTTTAGCAAGCTGTTAGAACTACGAATGTATCAAACTTAAATGTTTACTCCTTATCAGTAATATTTGTTTCTCGCAATTTATTACTAGAGATGGCTTTTGGGCATTTCATTCTATTTATATTCATTAATCATTTATCTTTCCAAAGGTGGTTGGCTTAGTATCCTTAAACACTCCGTGACAACTAATCAAGTTTGGTTAATCATTCTTGTATAAGTACATTGAAATGTTTACCTTTAGGTGCTAGAATTTCTGAAATAATGTCTTGGGTCATTCTAATCTCCGCATTAGGCTCATCCAAACTTGTATTATCCAAAACGAAACACACAACGTGCATTTTGTTTGGCCACTGTGGATTGTGTATGTATTCTTCTCTTTCGGTAGTGATTCGATCCAATAACTGAAATACATATATTGTTACCAATGTACTGGAATATAATTTTGATAGGGACATATTGGCTCCGTCTTCTTTGACATAAGTTTAATTAATAGATACGAGGTGAAGCAAAATAATTTCAGGCATGTATTTCGACTCTATCGAAAGTGTTCTACTATTTAAATAAAATTATGTACATACTTTAACCAGCATACAAATTCCTAGGTATAAAAACACCATTCTATCAAACTAAATGAAATAAAAGTTACAATAAATAGATATTTAAAGCTACTAAATATACACATGAAACAGTTTTGGAAATGCTTTTAAAAGAAGGCTGTGTGATGTTTAAGTATTTTACAGGACCTCAGTAAATCGGTTTCTATGTAAAATAATAATAATAGTAAAATGTGAGACTTAGACGCTAACAATAATTTCAAGTCAATATTAAAATAATTGAACCTATTGTTTGGAAGGACCATATTGTGTCCATAAGAACCCCCTATTACAACAATTATCATGTGTACGTTTAAATAATATAAGACAAATATTGAAATTAAATGTCCGCTAATTCTCCACAAACTTATATTGAAGCCAGAGACAGAAAGCTATCAGGACAAGACTATCACTTAACTCTACAACAGTGCTTACGGGAAGTTTTGGAGTATCTTCAACCGACCTTTAAAGTGAAGGTTACGTAAATGTTAAACAGTGCACTATTCATGAACGCATTATTTTCAATTAAGAAATTTTGCGCCAGGACTTTTATTTTAGATGACGGACTTATAATATTATTGATACACGTTCAGCACTGCCACTGCACTGAATACTTGATTCATGTAAGCTTTATCAAAACTCACATTGAATTGTTCGGGACAATGCCCTTCAATCACAGCTTGTATTTGTTCTTGATCCACTTCATTGCTGAAGTCAAATCCAGGCATATCGAAAAATTTAACTGCCGTCATATGCAGGGTTTTCCTATTGTCCAAGACTTTCAGTGTTAAGCTTTTGAACTGAAATACAAGATAAACAGCCCCAAATACTAATAGCAATTGTATCACAGTGTCTGAAATAACATCGATTTTACATTGAAGAATCAAGTGATCTAATAAAATATGATAAAATAACGCTAGTTGCCTTTAACCAAGACGGATATAATATAATCAAAACAGGAGTCGTTTTACAAATCGTAGTTTCTTATTCAATGACGTTGTTTACATGAGTGGTTGACACAGGAATTTGCCATGGAGTTTTCTGAAAGCCTACATGCGTACCATATACACAATATGTATTTCCCATTTAAAATAAGTTGTCAAAATAATAAGTAAAAATAAATCTTGCAAAAATAAATGTACACACGAGTACCATATCATTCAATGAATGTTTTTGTGAAAATGTACACATATTACCAATTTAGTTCCCGAAATCTTTGTTCTATCCCTTATAAGCCCTCCACTGGCTGGTGATGTCAGTTTCTCCTCTAATGCTGACATAATTGTATCAATGAAAAATGACTTTCCTGTATTGACCTTACCAACACATAAAACATTAAGTCCTCTGTTTTCCACTTTTTCGAACAGCGTCCTTAAATGTTCCTACATCAGAAATGGACAAACAAATGTTATTTAATCCATAACATTGTATTTATTTACAACTATTTATCCATCCATTGAAGGATTCGTCGGTGGTAAGTGATAACAAATATGATTTTCTTTCGATTTACACCGGAGTGGGTATGAAGTCAAGAAGGAATAAAGCAATTTACTCTGTAGCTAATGAAAACAAACTTTAATCACTTCGATGTCGAGACGTACTTTTTGTAAGTTGAAGGGCTTGTTGCTCCGGTTCTGAGCAATGTATGGATATAAGATTAAATGGTGGTAAAGAGCTATTTTTCTGCTCCGAATAAGACCAGGCTTTTAAGAATCGGTTCAGGATTGTTACAACAGGACCGTGATGAACACACCGGTGTGATTTCTGAGCCCGGGAGTTCTATACTTTTACTCTTTAATATATTATACGGTGAATTATTTTAACTGTATTTTGCTGTTATAAAACATGTTATGAACATAATAATTTAACAGTGATTCAGAGTTTTAACCTTCACACGCCGGTAGCCTGCGTGTTTATATGCTACTGTTTTCCTATTGTTATCTAGCACCATTGTATTCACGTTACCACTTATTCTTCAATGCATTTCATTTATCATCAATCACCCAATATAAATACCTACTATATATGAAATTGTTATATCAACAATATACATGTATACATATTTAAAGGCTTGACCACCTACGGACAAAATATTTTTAAATGAGGATGAAATATCTCTGACATCTATAATTTTGATACAATATTAATATAATTATGATATTTATTTGAAATTTCGCATATAAAGTCAGTTATTAATAATATATTAATATACTTATTTTAAATCAGCGCGAATAAATATAAGCCGCAGCATGGCTTTACGCTTTATTCAGTATATCAATTAACATTTAAATCGATTCCATTCAATCACACGAGATATGTACGGTTCAAATAATCCGAACATGGTATAAGCAATGCTGGGAAAACGCATTTATATCAGGTTATGGTACTTACCTTGTGCGTAGCTGAAAGTGAATAAAGTTGTTTAACAATTAGCAAATATTCTGCAATGTCCAGGCAATCATGACGAAATAAAACCAACATTTATCCGAGTGAATAATTAATAGGTCAATACATTCATATATATGAACCTCCATTGATAATATCGTTCTGATTCTTATCGAGATTTAAAGCATAATTAATGATAAACAGAAATATATATCAATCACGAGAAAAAAAGAATATATCACAAATAACGACTGATTAATCCGGTTGATGAATTGTTGACCTGATTCTATTTATAGATTGGGAAATACTGAAATTGCATTAATCATTTTACACAGTCGAATACCACATTTAAGTTATTCGATAGACCGGGCTTTAACCCAATCAATATGTGTTTATTTATCGATCATATGGTACAAAAAAATTGTTATTAATATGGAAAGTTCATATTGGCAGAGTTATTTGTCCGAGGTTCGCTGTAGGGTTCAGGCCAATGCAGCTGACAGAGGATAAATACATCAGCTACTATGAATTTTCCTTATTAATAAGTATTTGATTATATTTAAAAAACATCTTATATTCGTTTGATTAAAATGATCTTATTCAAGAATTACAGCTCATTTTGGAACGTTGAATCAATGAAACAATGACAGCTATTAGTTTCTTATTTTATGACTTCACTCGTATCGTGGCGAGTTTCAACAATCAATGAAAAGCCCGATTTTCCTAATTCCATATTATGCTGAGTTTTTTTTAACCCATTGGGAATGCGTAAATACCGTATTGCCGAATTTTGTCCATATTGGCCGATGTTTTACTCGATTTGCTAACAACCCTTTTATATAGAGTGTCGTTTTCTTTCTAATTTCCTCTCTAATACTAGATAGTTGATTAATAATACAAAGTATTGATAAGTGAACGCTTTACTTTATTCTGTTTATTCTCAACATTTCTATAAGTGATTGATGATGTTGGTCTCAGATGTGTACTTACTTGTCATTTTTTCAGCACAACTATGTGCGTGTTCAACCATGTTAGCCACTGCGCGAAGAACAAGCATACGTTTTGTCTCATTGATGTCATTGTTCTCTGTGTAGTTGATCACAGGAAATATCCAGTCATTTTCAATATCAGTAAATCGTCCAATCTTCTTAATAATCTTGGCTGCTCTTAAATTTGTATGTATAGCTTTTGGGTCATCCTTGATCAGTGGGCATATATCATCCATATGTGTAGCGACAACTGTTGCCAATATATCTAAAACATCAGCACATACAAAAATAGTTTATTATAGATTATAATTTTGAATAAACATGCGTTTTAGTCGATTTTTATTTCGAGTTCAAATAAGCAAAATTAGTCCTGAAATAATGAATACATTTTGTTCTTTGTTGATGTTGAAAACAATGCAATACCTCTTTCATAAGCCCATTTCCGAACCCATTTCATGAGTTCTACCATCCTCCTATGTAATATTTCAACCTTTGTTGCGTCCAGAACGATACACAGAGCATGTATTTTGTCGTCAGGTCTAACTGTCTTGACATCTTTCAAATATTCGTCTAGAAAGTCGGTCTCATCATCTCGAAACTACGTAATTAGAGAAATATACATTACATAGTTCAACTTGGATACGTACTAGTATGTCATCCGTCAGAAGAGAAACAATGATAACTCGTGATTCAATATACTTAACATTACATGCATAATGTAAAGTTTATTATCAGTATCGGGGAATTGCGCCAATCATGCATTCGAAAAAGACAACATAAAACTTACTTTAGCCGCGCCATATAACCGTCTAAACAGTATGTAGAGCATTGGGTTTATCTGTTGTTCAACGGCCAATTCGACAGCTACGGCCATTTCAGAATGTCTGTTGTAAGCACCGTTTCACGCCTTGACCATTTCCGTTAGTTGGATTAGGGACACAAAAAACATACTTGAAATATCGGAAGCCGGAACCGAGATTCAACCCAAGATTAGAAGAACAGATGATGGGAAGATACAACGGGATCAAGGGATAACTGTTGAATTAAGTCTTGAATTATAGTTATGTAAGTTCAACATTTTAATCACACGAATTCATTCCTTGATTTACTTCTAACGATAACGTTTCATACCTTTAATACTACCGTCGATTAGATTTGAGTGAAACATCAATTGCCAGTGCAATATAAATGAAATAAATAATGTTTATTGAAGCATATCTGTGGGATAAATGTGGTTGAAAGTTTTTATTGTAAGTTTTGAATAAAAAATCAAAGAAAATATGTTACTTTTCCGGACTTTGCAAACAGGAGGAACTATTTTTATAACTCTTTCTCCTGACACTCTCAACATAGAACCTGACACTCTCAACATAGAACCTTGACTCGTCAGTAAATAAGGCAATAATTCATTTTATGATCCTTGTACAATTTGAGTAGCGTATATAAACATCAATATTTCCATTTTGGGAACAATAAGAAGGAAATATAAAACTCCATTTTAAATACGTCGACTTTGGCCAAAATCTGTCATATTGAACTTCCATGAAATATTATATCTATGTTTGATGATTACGAAAAAGATGCATAATGTAACATGTTCGTGTTATTTTTCATAATCGTCTCTCAAATATTCCTTTTATACGAAAAGATTAACAGGAGATTTCTAATAGTTGTCGAAACTACTTCTTGTGGTTTATCTTATTGAACCACACCCTCCCGATTATGATGCTGACAGATTATCTATTCTATAAAAACAAAACAATATTGCTACAAGTGAAATAAAGTTACCGTATAATTCTCGACGAGTTTTCCATCGAACAAAGCAGCAATCAATTTCTTGATATAATCTTCACGTGTGCAGTCCAATCCTCGAATGTCATGAAACCAAATTTGACTATTTTCGTTTGGTTGAATCATTTGTCTGCCAATCTGAGTTTTTTTAAATATCAAAACGATTGCAAGTGTACCTAAACATTCTTTATATTAGTGGTCATGCCAATTAAGGTAGAACAAAACAATTGAAATTGACGTTGTTTTCGTCGTCAAAACGGACGTTTTTATGGTATTTATAGTGCCTCTCTGAAAATATCTATCGTTCTATTAATGTATATTGATATTTCATGAAATGAAAAAATTAAACAACAGAGAATAATATTGCATAGGATCGGGTATGAATTTCATGTTCATAACTTAATTTTGAGTGCAATAAATGATTTTAAATGTATACTTAATACATGTTGTAAACTTTGATAAAATAAAAACGACTCAATATATTTTCTTCAAATTTATAAAAACAACAGTCGATACATCAGACTTTAATCCAGATGAAAATAAAGGAAATCCCTGAAGCAGATTTTTTTAAATAATAATTTAACTTTGGAAGTAATAATAAAAACCACTTAACTGTGCATTTAGAATCATTTACTTGCACTCATAATTAAGTTGTGAACATAAAATGTATACCCGATCCTAGGTAATGTCATTCTCTGTTATGTATTTCTTTTTCATAAAATATCTGTATAAATTAATAGAGCGATAGATATTTCAGAGAGGCACTATAAATACTATAAAACGTCCGTTTTGACTTCGAAAGCGAGGTCATTTCAATCGCTTGGTTCTACCGTAATTTCTAATGTAAAAACTATGCTTGTAAAGTTCTATGCTTATTAAAATAGAAAATATGCGTATTGTTATAGCTAGAGACTAAGAAAAACAAAGATCAAACAACTGTCGTAAGACTAGGCCTGTTGAAACCATGGCACGTACAATTAGTGACACATCAAATTTATCTAATATGATCACCCATGCATCAATATAGCCAGATTGAGTAACTGTTCTCATGAATACATGAGTGAAAAGTTATGGGTTTTGTTTAAAGAATAATATTTTTTTTTTTTAAAAAGTGTACATGAGATTGTGTGTAAAAGCAAGTATCTTAAATACATACCGTAATTTGCATATACCATAATTTCTATCCATCTGCTGATTAAAATAGTAAAATACTTTATTCACCAAGTCAAGTAAGTGCGGTTTGTATGAATATACTTATATAGTAGTTAGAGTTTTATACGTAAACATTATTGTATGTTATTGAAGAAGCAAAACATACCCTAGTCGTTATACTTTCACCTTCATTCCCAGTTGGACCAACGATGTGATTCAATGTATTCGACCATGCAACTTGAACACTCCTACAAAAGGACGTCTTGCCTACACCTATCGGACCGACAAGTAATATGTTGTATTTATCGACTCCATTCATTGTAGTTTTGAAATCACGTATCTTTTTCTTGCAGTTTTCTGCCTGAAAAAAAAAGTTATAATCAGATGATGTTGATAATTCCCTTGATCTGACTGGTTATATAGCCGTTCATTCGGCATTATGTTATATTCTGATATATTTCAGCGGGCTACCAAACAGAAATCAAACCGCGTGGCATAAATATTGCTTACGTCATGCACATTTTTAGGTAACAATAAAATGTTGGTACAAAATTGATATTTTCATCATTCTTTTTTCACAAAATGTAAATCAGTAAATCTTCATGATTAACATACTAAAACAAATATATGTTTCACCCATTCATACTTACTTAGAGAAAAAAAAACTCTATTAACAAAATTTGTGCATTTTTGTTCTTGACATATCTTATTCTTTTGAAAAACGGTTAGTTTACTCATGAACATGGCATTCCTTTCTTTCGTTGTCGATACCTTTTTTCATAAGGCACACGGTTTACATAATTGCAGTCATAGTTCTGATATTTAACGTATAAATAACCTGCTAAACCTTTTTTTCATTTCACCAACAACATTGTAATATGTAAGTGGCACGGGTCCAAGTTTACATTTCTGAAAGAATTTTATTCCGTCCAAAAGAATCGAACTCCATAACTCTGCGCCCGTATTTCCAACTATTTCTTTTAACTAGAGCAGGCAATTCTCTACGTACTCATAAAATTCATCAAATACCGGCGCATCCGTGCAATAATTGTGATAAGTACTTAACGATCTTCTGCTTCATCTCTTTTCGAGTTCCCACAATATTGTTTTGTAAATATTCCGTTCTCGTTTCTCTTCCGAGTCGCCATGATTGATCTACTGGAATGAGGTCACAGAGCCCACGCGATCGTACTTACAGAAAAAACGTGGCAGACGAAATTAGACGATTGTGGTCACGTCGGAAAATAAATAATGCCGATATCGCACGAATATTCATTATTAATAAATTAATCTGAAAAGTTGTATTTTACCAGCTGTTACTAATAACATTGTTTCTTGTATTAATGAATAACATAATGACTCATAAATAAGAATGCGTGTATGAAATCGCATTACCTTTCATTAATAATTTACAAAGGACATTTATCTTGAGAAATAAATCAATGAAATTGTAAGTTGAATTTCCTTTCGTGTAGATTCAAATATGAAACAAAGTTTGAAAGTAAAAAAGAAGTGTCATATTTGAAGTGTGATCACGTATAGATATAAGTTACTACTCAGATAAAACGTCTTTAGAAATGTGATGAGGATTTAATATAAAAAATATATAAGACAATGAATGTTTGTTAATAAATGTATCATACGCATCTATATATATGAACAATTAAATAACTGCCTAAAATTTTATAGTATCATAGATTTTTACTATTATGACTGCCTATTTAAAAGAAACTTTTATCATGTAGAAGATACAATCGACTACTCGAATGAACATATTTTTAAACAAACAGATGGCTAATAACATGTTGTAAATATAACAATAAAGCGGCAATGCCACGAAACCAGGTTTTCCAAGGCTTTAATACCACAGTACTCTAGAATTCTGCGCTAAAGCTTCATCAGTGGTTCAGTTTCCAGTGCGGCTAATAAGTTAACAGTGACCTTTACCCTATTGGATTAGAATGCAATCCCAAGCTTGGTATACATGAAAGCTACCTACACACAAAATTCCATTGCAATATCTTAATCCTTACTTAAGTAATTGACCAGAAACTGATTTTCAATTTTTAGTAACAGTGACCTTGACCCTACCAAAATTTCATCGCAATATATTACTTAATTAAGTTATTGACCGAAAACTGACTTTCTATTTTTAGTAACAATGACCTTGACCCCAAATACAATCCCAAGCATAGCTTTCATGCAAGGATGCAAACTACCTAGTTTAGTCAGGATTAGTCATTCCAAACTTAAGTTATTGACCCGAAACGGATTTACTTTTTTTAGTAACAGCGACCTTGACATTGACCTGACTGACCCAAAATACAATTCCAAGCTAGGTTTTGATGCAAGGATGCTAAATACCCAATTTAGTCAACATTGGTCTTTCAAACTTAAGTTATTGACCAGACACTGGTTTTCTATTTTTAGTAACAGCGACTTTGACCTTGACCTGACTGACCCCAAATACAATCCCAAGGTAGGTTATCATTTAAGGATGCTAAATACCAAGTTCAGTCATTATTGGTCATTTCAAACTTGAGTTATTGACCGACCACTAATTTTCTATTTTTAGTAACAGCGAACTTTATCTTGACCTGACTGACCCCAAATACAATTCCGAGCTAGGCTTTGATGCAAGGAAGCTAAATAGTTAGTTTAGTTAACATTGGTCAATCCAAACTTAAGTTATTGACCGGACACTGATTTTCTATTTTTAGTAACAGTGACCTTGACCCCACATATCCCAAATACAATCCCAAGGTAGGTTTTCATTCAATGATCCTACATAATATATTAAGTTTAATCAAGATTGGTCAAGCCGAACTTAAGTTATTGACCGGACACCGCCTGTTTTACGCCAGCTCGCCCGCCCGCCATTTTCGGCATTCTAATAACCAGGTTTCACTTTGTGAAAACCAGGTTAAAAAGGTTGGGAATGATATTCTGTGGCTTTCTGGAATATGTCAATGTTTGATGTAAGGAATTTTTGGCATATCAAAACGAATTTCCTAATTTTGTAACTGTCAAGTTAGGTAAAAATTGAGTTATAATTTGTTTTTGTTTTTTTACGACCTGCAAACAAAACATTTTTAATCATTTAGTGTCCTAGATATTTAAGAAATGTTAGGAGAAATGTAAATATCTTGAAAAGAGAAACTTTTTAAGGGACTGAACCATCTCGATTGGCAATCAAATTGGTATCATTTTAATGCCTAAATCAATTAAAGAAAGCCCTGTAAAATAGTTACGGCATAATCCGCTAGTTCACTCAAAATACACACTTCAAAAATAACCCAAACCTGCCGATTTCGGCCTCAGACAAACAAAAAGTATTCGTCATTTCCACAACTCGACCCTATATGTCAAAACCGAAAACATCGCGGAATAATTTCAACAAACAGTGTTCGAAATGGTAAGTATGAGTATTGCTCATGCTATGTTCATTTTTGCGATATAAAGTCTGTCCTATCGATCAGTTATAAGTTAATATCAATATTTGTGCATTTGATAACATTCGGTAACATTCTCAGACGAATCGAAATTATCGTTGTCGTCAATAATTATAGGCTGGCAGTCTTTTATCCAAATGGACATACAATTACCAACGCGCGCATTATAGAGTCATTTTCAACGCACTTTCTTCTTTGACTTTTCGGTAATAATAGGCTTTCCAAGTGATAAACGCATTTTTGTGTAAGCAAACCAAGACACAGCAGTTCCAGGGCATCCCTCTTTAAGTACATCCTTTGTTGCAACGCCATTGTGTTTATTTCTAGTATTTCCTTAAGGTTAAAGAAGGAAATACTTAACTTATCGTGGGGGGAAATTTTAACGATAAAAAAGTCCTTGTCCATGGTTAAGGAAAATATACAAAGAAGAAGGAATTTCTTTAGGTAATACTTAAGATTCTTCGTGAATACCACCCTAGACCTTTTGAGGAGGCCATTTTCATACATTTAAAAACTTTAGCATAGTCATTTAGTAAATGTTTTACATGATGGTAACAGAGTTGACGTATTCAATAGTTTGCCCGTAGTCGGAGACGCGATATTTAGCTAATTTTCACATTAAATGGATCATTATGGTACGATTTTTTATATGACACAGTTATAAACAGATTTACTTTCAATTTGGTCATTAAGTCGTTTGATTCGATATATTATCAATATGTATATTACCTCATCTTTGAAATATTCTTCCACATCACCTGAAAAAGTAAATAAATAATTATCATTCATTTCATATAATACATGCTAAACTCATCCTCGACTTTCTTGAAATAATGAGAACTAACAGGAATAACAACGTATTTTCACCATAATTCATGGAATATTATATACACATGTATTGTATTCATTTTATATAATTTTCCAATGTTTGTCTCCTGTTTTAAAAATTACCTTTCTTTACTTGAAAAACTTCGACGTCCGACACGTGTAATTTTCCTCTATTTACTGAATTCTGGCTAATATTTTCTCTCGTCTTGTACGTGCAGTTTAAGTTCAAACTACCATTCAGACGATACCCATTTTTGAGCATCCTAATGTCTTTGGTGAAGAGTCCACTTTTCTTGAAGACCTGAAGATCAAAATCCATCATGTACCCACCTCCGAAAGATGGCCCCCAATCACTATGGCAAGTAATGGCCCAGCTATGATCCTTCTCTTCCATTTCAAAGGTTGTCATCTTACCATCTTGATGACAATTAAAAAGAAACGCCGATGGATCATACTTCACGCATTTATATTCACGCGTCCAGTCTTTGCTTGTGTAGCCTCCGAATGTAGAACCATAATCACCGTATAAAACTGTCAATGTGGGACCTTTTTTCAAACATTTCTCTTGGAATGCGTCAACGCTGCATCCGTCTCGAGACGCTTTATACAAGAGTTGAAAAACAGGTGGTGTCTCTGCGTTTCCTATCCTGTATTGTAGAGCCTTACAAAGTTTCTCTGTAAGAGAGCCCTGTAGATAAAACAAAATATTTGTCTGAAAGATGCTCGGTGTAAAACTGAAATTTTAGTATCATAATATGTTGAATTATATTTTACGAATATATTTTCGTAATTATTGCAGTCTTCGTAATTATAAATGAAAGATGATAAAAACGCTCGAATGGTTCTATACATTTTTATGAGCATGCAAAACCGTTGCTATTTTTGTCGTTAAACATTGGCGGATTCGTTGTTCAAACACGTTTGGTGATAGTGTTAGGAACGCACGTGCAGAATTCAGTGATATTACAGTAATGAAGTAAGGTATATAGGCAGTGTTTTTTGTGTGTGTAACACTGGTGTAAAAAGTTATTAACTGACTAACTTAATGGCATTGAGCCAGTACAGAAGTTGCTCTGTCTTATTTTTCCAAGGTTGTGCACACCACAGATACTTGACACACACAAAAAATTACCATATTTTGGCCGTATACTAGTAGGCTACTTCTATATAATAAAATAGTAATTCAACAGT
Source organism: Lutraria lutraria (assembly GCA_964023205.1). Lineage (NCBI taxonomy): Eukaryota > Metazoa > Mollusca > Bivalvia > Venerida > Mactridae > Lutraria > Lutraria lutraria. Next base: position 29,702,798 of record OZ026846.1, on the reverse strand, counting down.
CATGCGAAACAACCAAGCTGAACAGCAATGAAATACGACCAGACAACGGTTTTCTTCTAGCGGTGGACAGCAGGAGGCTTTTATCTAGGCATTAAAGCTTTTTATTTGATGAAAATCGACAAAACACACGAAACACAGTACAAAGTTTCACCAAATTCACACGTATTTTGACCTATGTCGTTTACAGTTCTAAACAGTATTATGGTCGATTTTTGTATCAAAACTCCATATACGAACATAAGTGCTTACTTTTATAATTAAAAACATTTACTTGATTTTCGACGAGCAACTTTGTCGAACGCATGCAATTTGCGCTGCAAACAACAAAATATCGCTGTAAACTCAACTGTTTTGAATGCTTGGTTGTTTCGCATGACTGTTGAATTTACGTTGGGTACCTTTCTATTTTATTATATATAAGTAGCCTATACGGCCAAAATATGGTAATTTTTTTTTTGTCAAGTATCTGTGGTGCACACCGTGCATCCGGGTAATACGAACTCCCACGGACTACGATCAACGCAGCAACAAAAATTATGGACAGAGTCAGATATCTATATTTTGTCTTTGAATTTTGGCTTAACATGTCAGTATGCACATATTTTTCTATTCTAGTCAATCGTCAGAATATAAATCTTGAATAGTTATCACATTAACTATTACATATCATGCTAGTGGCAGTATGATAACTGTTTAATATACTCGATATCAGATTTTGTCATTGTTTTTCGATGTTTAATTAAATTGTACAAAAATATCGCATTATAAGAAAGAAACAATACAAAGCGTTTAAAAGACAAATTTATCCATAACCGGGTGCTTATTCGATTCAACTCTGTTTTTCTTTGATATTGTGAAAATTCAGTTTTGCCCTAGTGAGAAATGGATACGTGGTTAACGTAGCGTGGATAACCAGTGAACGCATTTAACTAAACTAAACTGGATTAGCAGTAACGCACGATTATGCAACTAAAAAGTTGTTGCTTTCGTTGTTTTATGTACAAAAGGAAATGTATTGAATTACACAAATGTATGTTTCCGCATGTCGTGTACTTATGCGGTTTGTAAAACAATTATTATGAGTGTTTTGACCGTTTAGTCGATTGTGAAGTTGGATAATGAAAACAACCATCAATGTACCACGCGGACTCCAGTGGACCTTCACTAAGTAGATCTGGACTTCGATGCTGACATCCGCCTAATGTTCCACAACTTCATGCAGATGCAGGAGAAAACAGACCTTCTTCAACAGGTTTCGCAATCCACAGACTGACAATCAATGCAGGCGAGACCAAGTCCATGAAGGATTAATGCAGCGATTCAGTCACCCTTCACCATCCAAGACAACCTAATAGAATATGCCAGCTACTTCACCTACCTAGGAAGCACCACCAGCCCATCGAGCGGAACAGGAAAATACATTTGGTCTAGAATCGGGAAAGCCAGGCACGTCTTCACCGCCCTAAGGTCAATGTGATCTCCATCTTACTCCACGGATCAGTGACGGTGAGTAGCACCAAAACACTAGACGAGAAAGCGAAGGTCTTTGTAAATACATGTCTGCGACAGATCTTCTAAATCCGCTGGCCAGAAAAAAATTGCAACAAGGACATTTGGATAAGAACTTTAGCAAGTCCCCATCACAGAAACTATCAAGAAGGAGAATGGCAATGGATCGGACACACCATCAACAAAGACCCACAACTTATTGTCTACCAATCTCTAAAGACTGCCTCCATGTCCTGGAATGAGGCAAAAGCAAGGACTCAGGTCCGGCCCAGATGGCGCAGAGTGGTGGATGACCTATTGACCTAAGTAAGTAAGTACTCAAGAGCGGCCCTCAAATATCAAAGAGATAACCTCATAAAATCAGCCATATCAGTCGTACTGCTGTTTATTTGTCTGTATGTTGTCTGCCCTGACTTTATTGAAAGATGCGATGATTGTTATATCAACCTATTAGAATGGTTAAATGACTTTCAGTCAATTTACTGATTTTCGTTGCCGTTTTTATATCATCATTCTGTTCTAAGTTTATGCGAGCTGTACTCGACTTTGTACATGCTTTTTCCGTATACAGCTCCCCAGTTTCAACAGTGTCATTCACCGAATAGAGCTACCCCGAGGTGTTATAATTGAAAGGATCCCTATACTAATAGTGTGTGACAAGGCATGTCCTCCAGGATAAATGTGTTATGAACATTTTTATGAATTGACTTATATGAATAGTATTGAAATAAAAAAAATTATATAAAGAACATGTTGAATGTCTTTATATGATAGCATAACTTCTTTTATTTTTCCAGGTTTTTCCAAAGTCTTCAAATGTATCTACTGTAAAAAAAAATTCTACAAAGTCAAGAAATTACAACACACAAAACTTAGAAACAGACTCAATAATCCTATAGATGTTCTGTCAAATAAAAGATAAAGCAAATAAATGCAACATGTGTGATTTGCTACAGTAAATAATAAAAGTCACTGTGATCACGTTGATATCTATCCATTGATGCGTTCTTTTTATCCATGTGTTTTTCAGAATGGCGTTCACTTGATCCAAACCATTTTGTACATGTTTTCTTTGATGTTTAATTATGAGACTATTTTTCAAATAAAACAAAATCATTTATACACTATCGTTCTGCAGACAATTACGCGTAATTTTGTATAAGTGCCAGTAGAAAATAATTTAAAATGAGGTCTGTAGACGTACAAAAGATCAACATTTCTTAAGAAAATGACAACTTGAAAAGCAAATCTGACGACTTCTAATCAACGTGATCAAATAATTAAATGGCATCTTACATAAAGATTATACAAACAATGCTGGATGTTTACTTATAAACAAATTTTAGTATCTCATGTAAATATTTGAAAAAAATATCAAAAAGATGAAATATTTTTGAATTCATGCCTCTGTGTTATTTGTATTAAAGAGTGTTCCTATTAACCGGATACACGGTGTGTTGTGTGTTGATGTATTTGTGAATTTATTGGGTAATGAGCTATAAATGTATCTTTTAATTTACCGTTACAATATTCATACTAAATACTTGATTGACAACCTTCCTAGTGACAATGGCATAAAGGTAGTTCGTATTTGTATTTAACCTGAATTTTGTGTACTAAAAATATATACGAAGACAAACGTTATTATTGAGCGATACAAATGATACGATAGCAAGATGAGTATTGATAGTTATTTTTAAGTAAGCCTCTAAGTTCGGAGACGACTATGGGAGGTCAGAAAGGTGATCTTAACATGTCTAAAGCAGCATGTACGAGTATGTATGGTTTACGTAGCAATGTTTTGTTTCACATTTTATCTGAAAGGTGCTTATCATTACATCGATATTTGTAATGAGGATAAAACATTTTTAGGTTTTTGTTGGGTTATAGACGGGGCTCATAAGTATACTGACATTCACAAAAAATGCCTAATCATAAAAGTGCGATAACTTAATACATACAACCGATATATAGGCCGCCTTTTGCGTACCATAGTTTTTTTTTCTTCTGTAACTAATGAAGCATGAAATTGCACCTCTTTCCTGCGTGTTTGCTTAAGCCATGGCTCAATGCAATTTTTGCCCGTGCGCTTTCCTCGGGTGGTTATGGTCGTCAAAATTACACATGTTAATACAGTAATTGATTTACAACCAAGTAGTCAAAGCAAAATTTGGAAAATATCAATTTTCAAAATGCCAAGGCTAAATCACGAAGAAAGAGCAAGAATTTTGGGCATGCTTTATGGTGGACTTTCTCAGGCTCGCATGGCAAGACGCTTTAACGTTTCAAGATCGATAAAACCACGTCTTTAGTACATGTATATACAAATATATTTTACGGCAACACATGTTAACTGCTGTAAATTCTGCTAATAAAAACATATGTTTACCTTTCAAGGTCGACATTAGTACGTCTTGTTCGACGGGTAAACGCAACAGGGAGCTTGTCTGATACACCCCGATCCGGTGCACCCCGTGTGACGTCTGTTCGACAGGACAATTTCATCCGTCAACGTCACCTGCGAAACCGTTACGTAACGGCGCAATCCACAACGTCGGTGGTAATTATTAAACATTTAACGCGAGGAGCGGGAAGCGAGAACGTGAAGCGACAAGCGATAAAATTCGAGGGTTTATCTCAATGATGATATGGTACATTGTATGAACGAGCAGACGTTTGTGGGCTGGTGTGGTCAAATATAAAAACACAATTGTTCTGTTCAAAATTCATTTTTACAAATCAATCGAACTAGAAATACCTAATTCTCTTAAAATCTTAGACATTCTTTTCTTCTTAAATGTAGTGTACAGTTTATGGTGTTCCCGAACAATGCTTGCAAGAGATCGTTTCCTCCTGTAACGTTGTTGGGGAACCTGGTCATCATCAGGTGACGGGGCAACTTTTCAGCCAATTGATCCCGGAATTGGTCACCATCAAGCGCAGGGTCAGCATCTACCGGTGCCGACATTCCCCGCGGGGCCGGTTCAGGCATCAGGGGAGCCGCCTCTTTCTGTGGGACTGGACCAGGCACCGCTACAATGAAAACGCTGTCAACCAATTTAACCTCGATCGCCTGCACTTGTCGAAGAAGTTGACTGAAAAAAAAATGAACATAAAAAGGACATGGAATGTATAGCTTTTTGGTTTGATCTGAGACAGATTAATTATTTAACCTTTCAATAACTGATAAAAGCAAATCACATGGAAACTGTATGGATTGCCTCCAGTTAATCTAAACAAGAAACGCGGCAATGCCACGTAACCAGGGTTTCAGAGGCTGTACCAAAAGAATTTTACAAACAGACAGTAAACAGTACATTAGAATTCTGCGCTAAGGCTTCATCGGTGGTTTAGTTTCCAATGCGGCCTATAGGAGGCAGAGTCAAATTGCTGTGTTTAGTTCAAGCTGATAAAAGTGCAGAACATTTTTTTTGCATTGATAACTAAATGAAAATCATGTATTTACTTGTGTATCATAAATATGTCAACACAACAAGGGCCCCACATTTTTGACAAACTATCCTAAGGATCCCCACTTGGCCCAGAATTCTGAGATTTTTTGCAGCCAGTTAGTTAACACTGACCTTTACCTAATTGGCTCAGAATGCAATTCCAAGCTTGGTTTCTACCTACCTACGCACAAAATGTCATCGCAATAACTCAATCCTAACTCAAGATATTTAGCGGACACTGATTTTAAATTTTTAGTAACAGTGACCTTGACCCAACTGACCAGAAATATAATCCCAAGCTAGGTTTCCATGCAAGAGTGCTTTACCAAGTTTGGTCAAGATTTGTCAATCCAACACGTGTCATTAAACTATCAGACTGTTGTTCTATTTTAGTAACAGTGACCTTGATCTGGACCCGACTGACAAAAATACAAAAAATACAATCATAAGCTATGTTGTCATGCAAGAATACTACATACGAAGGTTGGTCAAGACTGGTTAATCCAAACTTAAGTTAATGACCGGAAATCACCTGCATGACAGTTATTCTATTTTTGAAATAGTAACATTGACCCTACTGCCCCCCCCCCCCCCCCCCCCCCCCAATGCAATCCAAAACAAGGTCTGTATGTAAGCTACCTACACATAAAATATCATCGCACTATCTCAATCTTAACATCAATATTACTCTGGTCATGGCACTATCACTGCTTACAAATCTCAAGTTGTGATTGATAATCAAGGAGGATTAGGCACATCGAAACTAGTTTCCTAGGTAATCTCAACGACGCTCAACAATTCATGTGCATGCAATGCATTAAAGCTGAACTTGCATTTCCTTGGGATTGCGTCTTGCTGGCAGACAAAATTTATCCTTACCGTATGCCTGTCATGACATCGTTTTCCGGCGCTCAGTTACGGTGGCATATAGAGGTATTAGTTTTCTGTATTTTCATATTGAAATTCACTTTTCATTCATGTAGTTTGATATACAGTTACCTGTGGTTTGATACGCCCCCTTTAAATAACTCGATTGTCGCATATCGTTCTCGCTTTACGCTACTCGCGTTAAATTCCTATAATAGGAAATCGCGGAAGAAATGTACGTCGCAATACGGTAAGGAGACGTCTCAAGGAGCGTAGAACATCATGCAGGCGGCCGTACTGTGGTGTAGTGATGAATGACCGTCACCGTCAGGAACGTCGACAATGGGCTCAAAACAACATCGGAAGACGTTGGCGTAATGTTGTCTTTAGTGACGAATCCCGCTTGTATGTTTCCTTTGCAGACCGACGTGTTCGCGTTTACCGTCGTCGTAATAAACGTTACGCCCGCTATTGTGTGTTGGAGCATAATAGTTTTGGTGGGGGTGGTGTAATGGTTTTGGCAGTGATAAATCACACCTTTAGAACTGACCTGGTGGTTATAAATGGAAATTTTAACGCCATAGGATATGTAAACCAAGTTCTTCGTCCTGCAGTCGTTCCAGTGTTTCAGCAACGCTCTGGCCGCCTTACATTTGAACATGACAATATGCGCCCCTGTACGACCAGATTTACCAGAAACTCAGGGGCGTTTACGTCGACGTAACCCATAGCTGTAAAATGTGTAGAACTATTCCATATCACTATTTTTGAATCACAAAAACATTAATTCCGTATTCAATTCATTAAATATGACCCTACAATAGGGGAGATGCGTTTCTCATGGACGTCAGTAAATTATGTTGCAAATTACAGGCACTACGCTGGTCTATCCGTGACATTTGTTTCGAGCCATTTAAATAATACGGGGGCGAAGTGTCCTGTTAAAGACGAACAAAATGTCAAGCTGTATACAACAGTATCAAAGCTAAAATTAGTTTCGCCAAATTTTAAACAGGGAATGCATTCGTTGCGCGCAAGGGGGCAACTTCTGCCACAATTAGCGCAGGGGTTTCGGACCGATAAATGAAACGGCACGGTCGTTGGAAAAACGACCAAGCAAAAGATGGTTACATAGTTGATTCATAAGCAAAGAAAATAAATATTACGAAGAATTTAGGTTTAATAGTATATTAGTGACATTGAAAATTGAATTTAGTGATGCCTTTCTTTTATACTTCGTATTATTCCATCAATGCGTTCCGCCAACGCTAACTCAACCGTTGTTGTAGTTTTGTGTCAAGTATGGTGTTGAGACATATTGTTCTCTGCGTTACATCGCATAGCCGAGAAACACTGTCTCAGCACGTGCGATAGAGTGGAAACAGTTTCCAGATCATTTTCGTACAAAAGTTTATCACACCAGTTTTGGTGTAACGTTTCCTACTTATTCAGGAGGAAACGTAACACCAAAAGGGAGGTATAATTTCTCCTCGAATGGTGTAACTTTTCCTTGTAAAGTTGAAGGAAACCTAACGCGAGAATGTAACCTTTCCCACGAAGGAAATGTTCTCAGAAACACTTTGGTGTAACCTTTCCCATTAAGGAAAGGTTCCAGAGATTCTTTGGTGTAACTTTTCCCAGGAAGGAAAGGTTTCCCGAGATACTTTGGTGTAACCTTTCCCATTAAGGAAAGGTTCCAGAGATACTTTGGTGTAACTTTTCCCATGAAGGAAAGGTTTCCCGAGATACTTGGGTGTTACCTTTCCCACGGAGGAAAGGTATCCCGAGATACTTGGGTGTAACCTTTCCCATGAAGGAAAGGTTTCCCGAGATACTTTGGTGTAACCTTTCCCACGAAGGAAAGGTTTCCCGAGATACTTGGGTGTAACCTTTCCCAGGAAGGAAAGGTTTCCCGAGATACTTGGGTGTAACCTTTCTCATGAAGGAAAGGTTACCCGAGATACTTTGGTGCAACCTTTCCCATGAAGGAAAGGTTTCCCGAGATACTTGGGCGTAACCTTTCCCATGAAGGAAAGGTTTCCCGAGATACTTGGGTGTAACCTTTCTCATGAAGGAAAGAGGAAGAAACACTTTGGTGTAACCACCTTAGGAAGGAAATTTTTCCATAGACACTTTGGTGTAACCTTCCCCATGATCACATTGTTCTGAGTGAACACACTGGTGTAGTTTTCCCTAATATGATGATTATGTTGGACAAACATTAACCATAGAACTTTATAATGACTATGTTACATAGTAATAGTTAGTATAACAACTTATTACATTACAGACGAAACTCGTTATATCGAAATCGCTTATATCGAAATCCCGCTTATATCGAAGTAAAGATAAAGTCCCGATTTTTATCCTTCTAATTACATATTAAAAAAACGCACGTTTATCGAATTCGTGGTTCTCGGTATTTTTACATATCGAAGTAGATTTTCGGTCCGAACCAAATATTTTCAATGTAATATTCAACTGATATACGTTACTTCCGGTCATAGTGATAACACGAGAATTTTGATGTCCTCCAAAAATTGTGAGAAAATACGGATTAAATACGGATTAAATAACTCGTTTGGACTACATCCTTCCTGAGCAAATGGCTGCTGAGACTACGGACGGAGGTATGAACTATAACAATAACACTATTTGTTCTCAAAATCAATTCTCCCAATTGCTCAACTTGGACAATATAGCCAAGATGGCGCCGGTCAATTAAACTTTACACAAAATGAAGATGTGTTTACTAATGATAATGAATGGCGAAAGTTAACCAACCAAAAGAAACGCCAAAAAATCAGTTCTGATGATAGTACGAACATTGATTATTATAGATCTTTGAATATAGACGACAAACTCTCTGTATTATTCGCCAATAACAATACTAAGATGTCTGATATAGAGATAAAGTTAGATACGTGTTTACAACTACACGACACGGTTCAGTGTCTAGACAAGAAATTTGACAGTTTCGAATCCAGAATGTTATTGTTGGAGTATAAGTCTCTTGACCTCGAGGCGCGCAGTCGACGAAACAATATCCTGTTTCTTGGGTTTCCCGAAGACATACATGAAGACTGTCTTGATACCATTCAAACATTCATAAATAAAGCACTTGCGATCACCAAAGAAGTCAGTATTGACAGGTCACATCGTCTGGGGAGATATTAACACGGGTCAACACGTGCTATCATAGTAGCCTTTCGTGACTTCACCGACGTGCAACTGATTATGCCTTCTGCCAAAAGACTGAAGGGTACCAATTACAGTCTAAATCGGGACTACCCTAAAGAGATCGTTAGTGCCAGGAAAAGCTTATGGGGACAATTTAAACTACTTCGGCAAAAAATCCCAACAGCGAAGTTAAATTGGTATACCCCGCAAAAATAGTCATGAATGACAGGGTAATGGCTAATCATTACGAAGCTCATGATGCCAAGACATGATCAACTACGCTCAGATCAGGTGCGGACCCCCACCCCGTCTATGCATACAGCGCAACAAGAACCGTTCGCTCGCAACATTAGAAGTCATTCAACCGAGATGAATGCTTGCCACGAATCTGAACCATTGAGGGACGAACGTCGTCACCACGAGTCTAGGTCACCCAAACGCCGTTCCAAACAAAGCAAAAATTTTACCGGTCATAGTGTAAACATGGTACTCGGTCTGTCTACATACCCCCGGAGAACTCGCGTTTTTTCAACGCGGATGAAATTAACAATTTTGAAGCAGAGGTAATGTCATTTTCTAGTACTTATAAATATTTCTGGCTGGCAGGTGATTTAAATTCTAGAATGCCTGGTTTATCCGATTTTGTACAATTAGACCCCTACATAAGTGACGCACTTAATATAGATAATTCTACGAGTTAATTTTTTGACAATCATTTACTATTAGAACAATTAACATTCCCTTTACCATAATTTCGAAAGATAGAACCATGAATTCACATGGCCTACGGCTAATTGATATATGTCGCAACAATAACATGTTTGTTTTAAATGGCCGTTGCGGAACTGATCGCGAGGTTGGAGCATTTACAGTTCGTGATAAATCTACAATTGATTATGTTATTGTATCGCCACACTGTTTTACACACAAACCTTTGATATTTGTGAAACCGATCCTCTATATTTCGATGGTCATAGCGCGCTTCTATGGCCATTAGCCTTACCTATAGGAAATCATAATGTGTATACTACACGCACAGACAACACGTCTGGAATCCCTCACACAAACCCAAAATGGGATACTAAACTAGCCACAACCTTTCCTGACATTATAAAGTAGTTTCAAGGAGAAGACGTGTTTTTGTCATCTCTTACGTTTCTTAAGATTCTGATGGATATATTAACATGTTTTTATGGATTTTTATATGCAGTTAAATGCTAGATCGTGTGGATTTTGATGCTGGTAAATATATTGATGAAACATTTGTGATTAAACTTTTATTAATGAAAAACACATAAACAATAGATTTTCTCAAATATCTATTGAACATATTGCTCGTGAGATGCTTATTAAGTTGCTTAGGAAAACTATTTACATCTGTTATTAATCTAAGGTTAACTAAATTTCTTGATGAAAATAATATACTTAATGAAAATCAAGCCGGATTCCGGAAACAATATAGCTGCACAGACCATATTTTTACCCTCCATGCACTTATTGAAACTCTAAAGAAACAAAAGAAAAAATTGTACTGCGCATTCATAGATTTCACACAAGCCTTCGATAAAGTGTGGCGAATTGGTCTGTGGCAAAAACTCACAAAATTGACCGATGGCAAGATATTTAGAATTATCTTTAACATGTACCAAAACATCAAATCGTGTATCAAACATAAAGAATCATTTTCCGAGTTTTTCTCGTCAGATATAGGAGTACGTCAAGGCGAAAACCTCTCGCCCTTATTATTCTCTATTTTTCTAAATTATTTGCAGTCCTATCTTGAAACTAATAATTCTATCGGCGTCGAACTTGTAAACCCTGATGACGCAACATGTTGGCTTAAACTCTTAACATTGCTCTACGCCGATGACACAATAATTGTCTCTAACAATGATGTAGACTTTCAGAACTGTTTAAACTCATTTCATAATTATTGTCTCGAATGGAAATTGAATGTAAATATATCTAAAACTAAAATAGTCCTATTTGGTTCCAGAAACGTAAACACTATATTCACTCTCGGTCAGCATGATATTGATATTGCAAGGTGTAACCTTCTCACGTAACGGATCCTTCCTTGGAACCAGAAAATACCTGGTACAGCAAGCAAAGAACGCAATGTTCCTTCTCCTGTCCCGAATTAAATATGCAGACTTACATGTTGATCTTTCACTTAAACTATTTGATAACACGGTCTTACCTATACTTACCTACGTATCTGAAATATTTGGTTTCGAGAATACTGATATTCTAGAAAATATCCATAGAGACTTCCTTAGAAAAATCACAGGAGCTAGGAAAAGTACTCCCACTTACATGCTATGTGGAGAGTTGGGACGTTTTCCTATTGATATTATTATTAAAACACGAATGATATCTTTTTGGTACCGCCTCGTAACTGGTAAAACTAAAAAAATATCCTCTCTAATATATAATTTTATGCTAAATCAAAATTTCCAATACAAATGGATTAATAAAGTAAAAGAAATATTAGACACCTGTGGGAGAAGCAACGTGTGGAACTTTCAACCCCTTCATAATACATCTACATTACATAAACAGATTTATCACATAACCTGTGGTCCAGGAGTGCCGTAAAGCCGTGCCGTAAATATCGTTCGGCACTGGCAAACCGTGCAATAAACATTCAAATTAGCCAAATCACACATTTGCATATTTTGTATTACTACGCTACTACGATATATTTGTAAACATGGCCGACTTTCGATTCGTACCAGGCAATTTCGTCTACATTAATGGGCGAGGCAAAGCTGTAGTTAATGAACGTGTGTATCGAGTGTTTGGAACTCTTTATATTGTTAGACTCTGTGACAGTGATCGTGAATTTGAAATTGAAAGCACAAGGTTGCTACCATTCAGTGAAACCCCCGCTACACAGCAGACGAACCGATTCTTCTCCAGTTCTGCGAGGAAAAGACTCCGTAACCTGGCCTCTGACAGTGACTCCCAGTGATTCAATAAATCCAATTTACACGTTTCTAAACGGTCACAATACACAGTTTAAATAACTAAGAGTAATGTTATGTGTATATTTAAATATTGACACTCGTGAACATTTCAGTGCACATATCTATGGCAAGGTCACGGACGAATAGCGGATTTATGTTAAATGTTGTTTAGTTTGTTTTATAAATGATTTCAATATTCATGATATTAATAAAATGACGTTTGTGTAAATGAAATAACGATTTGATGTATTTTATCTTGCATTTTATTGTCAATTTATTAATTAATAGAAACATGCACTACTTTTTTGCGGTAGCGCTCAGTAGTGGACAGTCTACACTAGACGTCTTGTATATAGGTCATCCTATAGTCTGTTTCATTTTCTGTGATCGTTTTTACGGTTATGTGATAAATAGAATCTTACATTCGTGCTCATTCTTTACCATTTTTATTAAACTCGTTGACAAAACAATATGACACTCGGCAGAGCCTCGTGTCATATTGTTTAGTCAACTCGTTTAATAAAAATGGTAAGGAATGAGCACTCATTCAAGATCCTCTATACAACAAACTTTTCTGGATCAATTTGAACAGTCTTGGAATGAAAAGTTAAATCAATCAAATAAAAGCAAAATATACCATTCATTTAAAATTTACCACGAGTTCGAAAATTATTTTAAAATACTTAACCAGCGTGAATGTAGAATTTTCTTTAAATTTCGAACCGCCAACCATCGTCTCCCAGTAGAAACTGGGCGTTACGACGGAACTTTAATACACTTTAATGTTTAGCCGTTTTCCCTATACTGTATATATGTAATACTTGGGAGAATAAAAGATATGTTGTGTTGTTGTTGAAAACTATATAGTGACCATCTATGTCGAACCAATTATGTCGCCAACTTACAAAAGAAATGTTCGCACCTTTTCCGCAAACAAACACAACTTAATATCGATATTTAATTCTTGACAGCTGTATAAACATGATAGATAGATAGATATTTTATTTAATTCCAAAAGGCTTTAAAGCCCACAAGGATATACACAGCACAATACAAACAGTGTGATGCAATACAATGAATTATACAAATATATTATTACATTTAACAATATTATGGAGAAGATCAGAATATAAAGTAGTATATAATTATTCTTCTGTAAGTATAGAAAGTATTAAAAAGTGAGATTTACAAATATCTATTATGAGATAGCAGTTGAACATTAATACATATTACATATATATATTCGCATAAATATAGAAAATGTAAACAATTTTACACGATATCAGTTATTGTACATGATATTATTTCTAATTTCAAACGCATTATAAATGTAAAAGGCTAGATTTTTAATTAATTTTTTATCTTCAGTATTGATCAATTCTATGAATTTTACCATGTTAGGTCTAACCCAGTACTTCATTGGAATGAACTTTTTACGTTGATCTTTATATATATTGCACTCGATGATAAAATGAAATTCATCTTCAATCTGAAGACAGTTAAAACATTTACGTTCACTAATTGGTGTCTTTGCTGGTTTTGACCACCTTCCTGTTTCAATATACAATCTGTGAGAGGATACTCTCAAACGAGTTAAAACTTGACAATATTTATTAATTGTTACACATGTTAAATACGGTTGAAATCTAAACTGATCATGTGCGATAGTTTTGTAAAAAAGAGCTATACTTGAGTTATTTATACGAGAATGCCAGTTCTGTAAGAATCGATTGTTAAGTCGTTGTTTTACTAATGAAAGAAATATATCATTATTGCCGACACCTTGATTAAGCCATGCGTCTGAGAGACCTAGTGAATTCAATAAATCGTAAATATTTTTACACCAATTATTTTTCAATGGACTTTGTTCGAAGTCCATTTTTAGCGTACTATAAGTTATGTATACATATTTTGAATGAGGCATTTGTAATATACGTAGCCAGTATTTGATTACTTTAACATGCTGAATACAATTAAATGAAACCCGTCCTAATTCCCCATAAATAGAATCATTTTGTGTCGTTTTTTTCACTCCTAACAATCTTTAACAATTATTTAATATTGGCGAGACTAGTTTATCGAATAATTCTAATTTATGTTGAGGAGAAATGTATGTAAATTTATGTAAACATGTTAGTGTCCATTCTCACGATTTTAAACTGATACAAACTTTTCGTTGATGAAACGAATTATTATTAATGCTGCTATACGCTCATTTAAAACTATCTTATGCATATTGGAAATGTATATATAGCAAAATAGATATATCGAAAGTACCCGTATAAGTACCGGTATAAATTTCGTATTCTTATAACCCGTTACAATCCCGTACACCAAATAACACGATTGCGTTATTATTACGACACACTGACTTTAGCTCTAAAATGTAAACACGGGTATCGAAATTCCTATATCGAAGTTCGTTTATATCGAAGTATTTTGGCAAGTCCCACGAACTTCGATATAACGAGTTTTGACTACATATTCTATTTGATTAAAACACAAAAAAGATACATTTAATACTAACATTTCAATTTAGTTTCAATCAATAAAACATATATCAACAACATACTGAGATCAGATTTTGTCCATGAAGATCCCTATCATAAAACATGTGAGCTGTAAGCAATTATAAATAAGAGCTAGATTTTTAAGGGTTGGAGCCATTGGTGAACACAATTGAGAAGTTGGCTTATTATGAAAACATTTGGCCACTATTTTGATAAAAATAGGTGAGGAAAATAGTACACATAAAACTATTTTATGTATTCATGTTTTCATTTCTAAACATAGCAAATGTGAGTTAGGTCAAAGCTTCAAGTTCAATGTCTTTGGTTACTGAAATTTATGAAGACCAAAAAACAATATACATTGTAATGTAAAAATGTAACAATTATTGATGAAGTACGTATCATAACAAATTTAAAGACATAAATCACTATGTATATCAGTACTGATATGTCACTCATAAATTCCCCAATCTGCTATCAAAAGTACGAACTCTACAAAGCCACCCATCTATTAATTACACATAATATAAATACCACTTTGGCATGGCCAATTTTGACCACAAAAATATACAATACTGACAGAGGTCAACTACACACTAACTTTCTAGGCAGTTGGCCGTGCAGTTTTTTAATTTACAATTGTACATGTATGTTTAATTCAATATTCTCAGTTCATACACGTATTAAGGTATGAGTAATATGTACAAATACCAGTGTATACAAGCTTGGTAGCATAATAACATAAAATTATGTAGTTAGATGTGCACAAAACATATGATCAAATTTTAGCAAACATTAAGCACACATTTTATGTATTGCTAATAGAAAAAAGAATGTTAACATTTATTAGTAAATATATTATGCATATTTGACTTTATGATAGATAATTTAAACATATATTCAAAATTTCAATAGAAAATATAGCAAAAACTTCGCACGCATTGCTCACATTTTGTACAGAGGAAGATTTTTAACGGTTGTCTACATAATTCAATGTAAACCAAAAAGAACCCTCTTGTAAGGCACAATGAACTTAATTTATAGTAAGAACCATTAAAAAGGTGGAAGCCACAAGGAAATGCACACATCATACTGTCTCGAGAACGAACTGCACGATGTCCTTGCTAGAAACATTGCCTTCAAGTTCTAATGTAAATGAGAGCAAGTTTCTACCTTTCAATATATGTTGTAAATCTTTCACGTTGAACTTAACAACACATAATTCTAAATGTTTCAATAGGAGGAACTGAAGTTGAAATAGTTTCTCCATTTAACTGAGTGAATTCTGCATCCAATTAAGTCGCACTCGCCCAATGAGAAACATTTTCATAACTTTCCATCTAAATCAGTTTGATATCATATCTCCCAACACCAGAGTTCCAGTTTTATCCAAGCAAGAACAAGTTGAGAAAAACAAGATTCTTCACAGTAGACCAGGGCAAGTAAAAAAATACTAGATCTAGCTGTCAACTGTTGATCAAAGGATTGTTTAAAAGTGTGTCAAATTGAGAAACCACATTCTCAAAAGAAATTCCAGGAAGAACAAAGGAATGAAAACACTGTGAATGGTTAAAAATTCACTGCTGCTGAGTCAAACTAGAAAATCTGAATGGTTCAACACGCTCCTCAAATAAATAATATTTCCAAATTATGAAGTGTCCTCTATGAAGGATTGCAGATATGTTCAAACTCTTGTTAAGTATTGAATATATTCATTAATTATACCAACATAAAGCAGAATTTGTCTCAGTTCAACAACAAGCAGATGAAGCAGGTCCATGACTGAAAAGAAAGAAAATTCTCACTATACAAATTCATCATATATCATACTGGTTTATAAAATATCTCAAACTTTGAACTGAAAGGAACTGGACAGGAAACTTATGATAATAACTTTAAGTTAGTTAATCAGGTTATGCTTTTACTGGTTAATTAATCAAAAGAAAATCAGTGGAGTTGACAGATGCCTCCAGATCCTTATTGCATGTATATATATGGCTTTTTCAAGTGATAAAAGGCACTGTGTACAATTAAGCTTTTGTTTAAAACCAGTCCACAGAGACATCCTTTTTTCTTTTTTTTAATTAATGGCACTTCTATGTACATAAAGCTGAGAAAGCTGTGAGTATTATAATGTTTCTTTCATATTATAGGAACAAAAGACACAAATATTCACTCAAGATTAAATAAGGTCTCCAAAACATCTTTTTCAACTGTATAGTTTGAAAATATGTGACGTCTAGGTAGAGTTACGGTTCTTTTCAATTTGCATTTAAAAAAACTCTTACCGTAAATATTTGTTTCTGCACAAACAATTTCCAAATTATAAAGTAATTTTCCCTCTAAGTTTAACACTTTCCTTGGTGGTCTTTCCATTCCTTTAGTCTCAGCCTGGTGTGGTTGGAAGCCCTGGGACATTTTTGTTCCATAATACACCCTGATGTTTTCTGTATACGTAAATGTTGAAATACGAGTACCTTTTAAATGTTCTTGACAACCATCGATTGATTACACATCACAAATTCAAAAAGAAGTTTGGATCACTTGGATGAAATGCGGAAACATGTCTCATTAACAACTCGTACACTGACAACTTCTTTATCCCAAAAAAATCCCGAATACAATGTAAGCACACAGGACAAGAAAAAAAATACACACTGTGTTTTGTTCTCCACATTTTTCCGTCGCCGTTCAGGTGCTCAGTAACATAGAAAAGCGTCCCGTGACTTGGAGTAAATTACCCAAGAGCACTTATGCTGCACGATCACTATAAATGTTACACCTTTGAATTACTTTGTACAGTAACAGCAAAAACTGGTGTTGCAGCTATTCTGTAAGTCAGGTTAAGTGTTTAAAAATTCATAGCCTGCAGAAATTATGACATGGTAAAAATATACACATGCGTTCTGTCTTTATTTCTGCAGAGTATTTTAATAGGTTTTCAATTAAAAGAATGCTTACAACTGACTTTACCCAACTACTGTTTACATCATAATTGCAAATTACCTTTGCGACAATGGTTAGGCATTTCTTTACATTTTTTTGGGTTGGCGTACAGTTCATGTAACGGGAAAACACGTAAGAAAATGTGGATTATACACCTGTTTTAATGTTATTTAACACCAAAGTCGGCGTCATTCGCCTCTATTAAAGGGAAAAGTTATAAACATGAGAGTAACGTAACACCAGTTAGTGTTAATTGACAAAAAACACTACAATTATACACTTCCTTATCGGATGCAATTTTTAACACAACTTTTAGGGTATAGTTTCTTTTCGGGGTAAATTTACCCAGATTAAGTGTGAATTATGACCTTACACCAAGTTTTTGTTTGTCAACGCCACTTTCAGTGCAAAAAATCACTGCAATAGTGTAACCAAACCCTTGATCTGGTGCAACTTAACACAACTTTTAGGGTAAAGTTTCCTTTTTGAGTTTATTTACTCAAATTGAGTGTAAATTATAACCTTACACCAAGTTTCGTGTTAAACAACACCACGTACAGGGTAACAAAACACTCATTTTTTACAGTTACACCAGTAGGTGTTAATGATTAAAAAACACTGCAATAGTGTAACCAACCCCTTAATCTGGTGCATCCTTACAAGACTTTTAGGGTATGGTTTCCGTTTTGAGTAAATTTACTCGGAGTGGGTGGAAACTATAAGCTTACACCAAGTTTCGTGTTAATCAACACCATTTTCATGGTAACAAAACACTCATTTTTTACTGTGCACCTAGTCCATTCTATCGCATGGTCATGCCATATTAAATTTTATACGTAATTTTTGGTGATGATAAGGCTTTGAGTATTTTTATGTAAATTCATGGGCACTATGAATGTACTCACGGTAACATCAATTGACGTATATTCACATATTCGTAATATACATCATCACCACCATGTTACGCTAACTGAAACGTTGTTGTAGTTTTGTGTCAGGTATGGTGTTGAGACCTATATGTGTCCACATGGTCGCTATTGTTTACAATTTTCGGAGTCATGATGTAATAATTGTAACTCGTAGGTGACAGACAGCTACTGCCGGCTTACTCTACCATGTTTAAATCTAGCACACGCGATCAATTTGATAACACGATCAGGTTTGAGAACATGGCTATACACGTTCAGTTATAATGTGTAATAACATATTTATTCAATAAGCTAAAAATATGCTAGTTTGACAACAAGACGTTTATTCATTTGTGTTGCGGTGACATTTGTACATTTTATCATGTTATTTAATGATGTTTGTTATTCAGTAGATTGTTCTAATATTCTAAATACATTTGTATACTGACGCACATTAGACACGCCTCATCCTCCTTTGTACGACCATCTTTCATGAACTAAATACGGAATGCATGTTTTTGTGAATCAAAAATAGAGATTGGGAGTAGTTCTACACATATCACTTGTCATCTGAGTGTAATTAAACGTTACACATATTTTAACACTAGTTTCAAAAACTGTAAACCTTAAAATTCATCAATACCGGGTATGGCCTCCCTGACTTGCTATCACTGCCTGCAGTCGCCATCCCATGGACCCACACAGAGGACGTGGAAGATAACGTGTAATGCGAGTTTAGATTGCCATTAATAACCACCAGGTCAGTTCTAAATGTGTGATGTATCGCTGTCCTAACAATCTAACCACCCCCACTAAAACGATTATGCTCAAACACACAATTGCGGGCGTAACGTTCATTACGTCAACAGTAAACGCGAACATATCCGTCGGCAAAGGAAACTTAGTTTAAAGCGGGATTCGTCACTAAGGACAACATTACGCAAACGTATTCCGATGTTGTTTTGAGCCCATTGCCGACATTCCAGACGGTAACGGCCCGTCATTACTACACCATGGTACGGCCGCTACAAGATATTCCACGCTACTGGAGACGTCTCCATACTGTATTGCGACTTACATTAATTCCGCGATTTCCTATTACCACGAAACGGTTTCGTAGGTGGCGTTGACAGATGAAATTGTCGTAAAGACGTCACACGGTGTACACCGGGTAGGGGTCTATCAGACAAGCTCCCTGTTGCGTTTACCCGTCGAACAAGACATGCTTTTGTCGACCTTGAAACGTTAACATATGATATTATTAGCAGAATTTGAGCAGGGTTGGATTCCCTGTTACTCTCTGAGCATACTGAAAATAAAATGTCGGCATGTTTCAAATGAAGATTTATCTACAAACAGAAAGATCCTATTAGTGATGTTTTGAAATGTTAAGTTGAACAACAATGGCTATTAAGAACAGTTCGAAATTACAGCTGCATTTAATCTTATTCCTTACCTGATTCATCAGTTGTCATATGGTCTATATTCATTTTTGTAGTATTTACATCTAATAATGATACAGTTTAGCAATTATAACATATGATGCATACATTTATTCACATTCCTTACTGACTTAAGGCGAAACACCCTAGGCGTTGTATCCCACTTGATTGATCAATATGTACAGTTTTGTTATTTTTTAAAAACCTTGACGCATGATTGGACAACAGAAGAACTACTAAAGGTTGGACAAACAAAACACGTAACAAGTTATTGAACCTTTTAAAATGTTTACATTAAACATTCCGAAACAATTATTCGAAGTTATGTATCAATCTCGAAATCTCAATCAATGTACGAAGAAATAGGCCCACTACTATCAGATGACTTACGGAAGGTCGATGGATGATGAATAGGAAATGAAGTTCTGCGCAAAGGGAGTGGGGATGATCTATATTTAGAAATATTATACCGGTTGGAACTGGTTATGAAATATCGGATATATTTAGAACTAGGTTTTTCTATCTATGCTATTTTTAGTACAGATTTCGGTACCTTTCTAGACTTTTCTGAGATACTGCAGTCAGGACGCAAACCTAAAGAAGTGAGAACGGACCCAAGAAGCGAATGGAATAATAGATGGGTGAAGGCATTTCTCGATAAACAAGGTATCCACGACTACGTCACTCGGATTATAACCCACGCTAACTACGCCGAGAGAGTGATACGCACCTTGAAGGTTTTGATGTATCGATACTTCACACATAAACGCACGTATCGTTATCAGGACGTTTTATCCGACATAGTGAACAACTACAACTCAAGACCGCATACTTCCTTGGACGGGAAATCACCCAATGAAATCTGTGTAAACAATGAAGCAACAGAATGGAAGCGATTATATGTAGATTCTTTGAAACCACAGACCAGTAAAAAGGTCAAGCAACCAAAACCTTTTAGATTTAAAATTGGTGGTTTTGTGGGAAATATTAAGCAACAGACGCACGTTTCAGCGAAACTATGAACAAAAATGGACTAAACATCCTAGCGAAGAGTACATATTCAAGGAGCAGCAGCAGCAGCAACAACAACAACAACATGGTTTCCCTATACAGCAACAGCAGCAGCAGGATTTCCCTTTACAGCAGCAGCATTCCCATATACATATACATATTCAAGGAGCAACAACAGCAGCAGCAGCAGCAACAACAACAGGGTTTCCCTATACAGCAACAGCAGCAGCAGGATTTCCAAACACAGCAGCAGCAGCAAGATTTCCCTATAAGGCAACAGCAGCAGCAAGATTTCCCTTTACGGCAGCAGCATTCCCATATACAGCAGCAGCAGCAGCAGCAGGATTTTCTTATACTGCAGCAGCAGCAGCAGCAGCAGGATTTCCAATTTCAACATCCCTTTACGTGTATCGTATCGGGACCCACATCTAATGGTATGTATTATAAATTTATAATGTATGTTTTCGTATGGATCTTTTGTACAAATACCGCATGCATAATGTAATGATTTACCATCAGATTTCATGAAATAAATTTTCCTTTCAGGCAAACCCTTTTTCGTGGTACAGTTACTACAGCGTGCTTTAGATAAGATACAACCGACACCGCAAAGGATCATATGGTTGTTTAAAAGGTGGCAACCGCTCTACAATGAAATCAAGGCAACTGTAGTACCGAATGTAGAGTTCATCAAAGGAGTACTTTTACATCTGGAAAAAGATGAATTTCTTGACACGAGTTTAAGCAACCTTATTATTTTGGACGATATGGCATCGGAAGCTGCGAAAGATCAACGAGTTTCTGATCTCTTTACAGAGAGCAGCCATCATAGGAATCTCTCAGTGATTGCCTAGTACATGTACTTGGTATTATTCAACAACACGGTAGATAGACAGCCTATTGCAACTCTACCAAGACAGATGTATCCGGCTAATTCTAAAGAAATGATAAGATATTCTGACGCTGCTGTTAGCCACCCATACGGATATTAACTTCTAGACTTAAAACCTACTAACCCAGAGACATTGCGCATGCGCACTGGCATTGTTTGGCATAAAAGAAGACAGGGTCGAGGCAAGCAGACATTCTTAAGGAGACACTCAAACTTTGCGAATGTATTTACCGTTAGAGGGAAAATATACATTTTATGTACAGTAAACCTCGTTTTCTCGAGGAATCATCGGACTAGAATAGTTGCTCGAGATAAACTTGGTGCTCGTCATAAACGTGTTTTGCTCATTGAATGAATTAAAAACTGTGTATCGTGCACGTTAATGATCGTAATTACACTGATTATACGAAATGCTAACGTAAAATGTACACCATGATGTATAAGATGAATATACATGTTCGTTGAATGTATAAAATATGCATTGATTGTTTAAATAAAGCTATTTATCCATAAATAGTTTCGTGTTTACGATTGTGCAACACCATGTCCGAAAATCGTGTTATTGACATAGGGTGAAACGTAATAATGGTACTGCGTGAACGTTACTTATGTTATATACGTCTGATGCTAACAGAAAATGTTTCATTCATTGGATTAATATGATTAAGTTTCTGTGTAACATTTTTCTGTTTATTGATAGCAGTAGGTGAATCATATAATATTATTTATCTAGTATCTGCTTTTCAAACTTTTCATATTCAAGATCTCGCAGTTAAATTCTCATAGTATGTCAACTCTTTGATATTAAAAGTTGACTGCAAACTTGCTACAAACAAATCAAGTTTCATTGTCATTTTTAGACACAACGCTCTTTAATTGTCAAAAAAAAACGGCGACATGCAGGTGCGAACATTATCCAACATGACATTTCCTACCTTTTCAAACATTTAGATTATAAGCCAGTATCTGTTCAATGGCAGTTTCGTTGTCCTAGAAAAAATGCAGCAAATCCAAATAATTAACCGACGACGCTTCTATGGTCTGTGTTTCTGAAGTGTTACTCAACGCTTTTTTAACTCCTCCATGTTGTTGTCTTGCAACCCACTTTTCTCGCCTCGATACACAGCTGTCACATACGTCTGTTCCCCTACTATAAAAACGCTCAGGTAATGGACGGTGGCACCATTTGCACTCTCGTCCTTGATGTCCACAGGTAGAACAAAACGTTTTACCCGGTATAAGTGGTTTTGTTTCAAAACACCAGTTACACTGACTGCTTTGAGCTTTACTCTTCTTCTTAACACGTTTGGCTTCTGGTAGTTCGCACTGATGGTTGTCTTGTTGCCTCTTTCTTACGGTTTGCTCCTTATCTGTCATCGAAGTGGTATCGACAGGACTGGTATTCTCTGTATGAGCTTTCAAATGTCGGTTCAAGTGATCCTAACGATTGAAAGTTTGCTGACAGTAATGACACTTAATGCAATTGTTCCCGTGGATTGATCTTTCGTGCCGTAAAAAATAAGACCGCTGTTGAAACTTCTTATTGCATATATTACAACGGTTCTCTTTTCTAAGCAGTTGTTCTGTGAGCAACGCAACACGTCGTAAGCTTATGTCTGAATCTTCAATAGAGAACCCGTGCTTCGAAGCCCATGCGTCTAGTTCAGCGACAGTATGAATCCTATCCGGTGGCATTTTGGGAATTTTCCACTGAACCTGGCTTTAGGGTAGATAGTAAATTTATTTAGTTATTTTGAAAGGTTAGGGCATACAAAATGAAAAACCGTTTGATGACACTCTGTCATCATTGGGAGTTTTGAGAAATTCAAGATGGCGTCCAAATGGCCGCCAAGACAGTGGACGATTAAATGAGACATGAATAACAGCTGTTTTTTTATTAGTATCTTATATATTGGAACAAAAAATAATCAGAACTGTTTAAAGATATACATGTGCTTTGGAAAACAATAAAAAATCAAATGTATGCAATTTACGTAACCATAAATAAAAACGTTACCTTTAAAATGCAATTTTATATGATAATAACAATCCAAAAAGGAAAAAAAGTAATAATGTTCATTTATCATTTGGAAGAATACGACCTAAATATCAAACAATTTCAGATCAAAGAAGTTTATACATGTATGCAGTTTATGTAATTTACGTTACCATAAAAAACGTTACCTTTAAAAAGCAATTTTATATAATCCAAAAGGAATAAAGTCGTGACGTTTATTTATCATTTGGAAGAATACGATCAAAACATCAAACAATTTCGAATCAAAGAAGTTCATACATGTATGTAGTTTATGTAACCAATCATTGTATATTACCATATTTGGTATCATCAGTTCAATTAGACTTTCAAAGCATTACACAACGGTAAAGAAATTTAATCGTCATAAAATCATTTTTTTTGTTTCATTGATTTTTTTTTGTACTTCACTATTGTTGATTAATATTACAAACACATACTTAATGAATGAATGTTAAATGACTAAAGTCGACCGGGAAAAAATGTTATACATTAAATGCGACTAGTTTTTGTGACTAGACAAAAGTAAGTTAACATTATTGCATATCAGTATTGATTATATAAGAAACATTATCTGACTGATTCTCGGTTTTCATAAAGATAGTACTGGACATTTTGTCAAACGTTCGCGTTCAACCCAACACAGCAATATCCATCTACACTCGAACTGTTTGACTATTTGTTCATTGATACACACCATGCTGTCTTCACAGTCGCAAAATTTCGTGCACGACAGCCGATAATTGTTACAGCGACATCTTAGCGAAGTACACTGTGCCTGACTTTCGACAGAACATTTGATCATTTTCAAAACATTCGGTGGTGAAAGTTTTACCTCCTTTGGGAACATGACTGGGGCCAATGACCTTGTTTCTTCTACCCTTTCCCATCCGAACAAGGTTGGATCTACATCTAGAGGATCTGCAGCCAGTGCATTTTTCCAAATGCATACTTGAAGATGTGCTCTTCACATTTTCTTGGAATGATTTTGCTGTTGGTGATAACGTACACAACCTACGAACAGCCGATGGTGACTTCCTTACCTTTGACGCCAAAACAAGTTGCCGAGTATATGATATACTGCCGGTGTCTACATAACCACTGTAACAGACAAGAACAAACCTTTTACACTGTTGAAGTACCGTATTGAAGCTAGCAGAAATATCTCCTATTGATGGCAGGGGAGCATTTCTTGATCTTTTAGACCCGTCCCTTTACATATTCCAAAGTAGCCGGCGGTTGCATCACAACCCGATAATGCATGAACAGCTAGAATAACAGGTAAAATGTTCTCAATGGCCTTGACCGTTCAGTGATCTCGATAACGGCTGTATTTCATAAGTATGTGTTCACCTTGACCTTGTTATACACAATGGTACAACAGCAACAGGAAAACATTGGTGTAGTACGATATTACCGAAATGTCCTTTCCCGGTTATTTAGCAACGTAAACCATCTGTTGAGCAAGGGTGGTGTCTGCCTCTTTATGCGATGTTCTCAAAGCACGTCGATGGATTTTATCATATTCGATTCTCGCCAGTCACAACAAGTTTTCTTTGAGGACTTGCATTCTCATGAAAGGCTAGGTTTGTAGATAAGTCATCCACAATTGGAGATATCAGCTGTCTTTTTTACTGATAAGATATTCTTCTGTGGTGCAATACTGGCCTCAGCAGTTCCTCAGCAACAAGTCTAAGCGCGCATACATTCTGGTGGAACTTTTTTCTGAACGCCTCCAAATATTGATTCTAAGACCTCAGATAATCCACTGCCACCCTTGAGTTTACCAACTGCACCAACAAAGCTCATTAGGGAGTGCGTACGCCCTAAGCAAGGAATGGAACTTCCGAACTCCTAAAGCTGTGACAATAACACATTCACGACCACACGGTACAATTGCAAATATCAAGCCATTACAGTGAATTCTTGTCAACAGAGCTTTTTTCATTACTGTTTTTATAGTATCTGGGTCCGCTGGTGTCAAGTCAATCAAGGGCAAGTATACGACCTTCGTTTTGGTCTTCGATGAATGTCCCTGTTGACCACTGAGATTTGTGTTGAAACCGTGGAATTTAGGGTACTCGTCATGTCCAGCTACATTGCACATGAATGTTGTGTCTGAGTGCCAATTTATCAAAGCTATTTCTGCAAGTACTCTTTTAAGGGCAATACTGATATTTGCTTCTCGGCTGTGTGATGTGTGGATTCTTAGGCCCACTGTAGCATTCAACATTGACATCTTAGTCAACGGGATTTGGGGATTTGACAGTTCCAAGTTTCCAATACGCTCGTTTGTTCCATCATCATTGGGTGCTTCTTGATCCGTTGGCTAAGTGACTAACATAAGTATGGGAGGGAGTCATGTTTTTGCAATAATCACTTGTAAAAGTTGCCTCCCTTTTATGTTAAATAAGCCCGGATATTTGTAGACCAAACGTCATTACCTTTTCAAAACGTTTATATCACATATTTCACTTAATTGACCTCAATTACAGTCCTTATAAGTAATTATTTCAAAATAAATCTCATCAATAGATAAATATATGTAGTTTTTTTGTGTAAAATCCGCAACTTACGTAATATTATTTACCAGCAAACATACAAAACTTTTGAAGAGAAGAAAAGTTCCTTTTATTTTGAAGCGTAGTATACTCACTTATAGTTAAAAGTTGTCATATTGGTTATAATTGGCGACAGTTACCTTTTTTTCAATCCCATGTCCACTAATAATGAAACAACAGTTCATGATTGATTTTCAACTAAGGGAAGTAACTGAAATTTATCTCTATTATAATAAACTGGCAAGAAGATTATGGAAAATGTTAAGGCCTTTGAGTTTCATTAAAATATATTGAAACAAGTCCTTTATGAACGATTTCGGGTCAGAATGTGTAAAAAAATATTGTTTTAACGCACTCTTATTAACCATCCGCCATCTTGTACGCCATTTTGAATAGTACATTCCGCCCACCGATGACTAAGTGTCATCAATCGGATTTGTGTATGATATGATATAATCTACAAGAAAAACTCAAATAACCTACTATCTACCCCAAAACCAGGTCCAACCCAGGTTCCGCCGGACAAAGTTTATATTATTACAATTTATAAATAATGTTTAGACAGCTTCATACCGCGTCAAATTGTTAGTGTATTACTGTACTCTACATGGAGTTTTATACATGAGTACAAAGCTATTCTTTTTCTTTCACATCATAATTGCATAGTCATAAGATGGATACCTTTTATAAACTTCGTCTGCTCACGTCGGTTGTCAGCATAAGTTCAATGAAACAGTTTAATAATTTTTTCCAATTCGTATTTGTATATACATAAGCGTCTGATGTATTAAGTTAAATAGTTCTACATAACTCGTTTAAATGTTATGGTTTAAGTCGTTTGCTAATATATATTAACTTGTAATGTTACAATTAATTAAATATTCACTTAGCGAATTAAGATTTTACCTTTTTAAAGAATTCTCCTCATTTAAAAACAAAATAATCCGCTGTCTTAAATTTCACTGAAAAGCAATATGTTATCACTTCAAGATGTTACAGATTGAGTTACGCGTTTATGTAACATAATTCTTAATTAACCGGTTCCAACCGGATAGTTCCGCTTTGTAAATAATTTCCCATCTTAGCTTTAGACTAATATGTACCTGTAAAAGTAGTGATGTTTATTTGGTGTAAAATACCAGGTTAAACTAGCTACGTCTAAAAATAGCATAGAAAGAAAAAAAAAGTTCTAAATATATCCGATATTTCATAACCTTTTCAAACCGGTTCCTATTCATCATCATCCACTGCTATAGCTGGAAAAGTTGCCAAAAGACCCTAGCTTTTGTTATGATGTTAAGCTTCGGAGAGAGAAAAAAACATTTTCGCCATGATTGTGATATTCCATGTTCTTGACAAAAATGAAACTAATTGGATATCATGTTATTGTATTAAAGTTTTACAGAAATATATAGCTTTTTTCTGTCCGCCCGTCCGTCTATTCATGTTTGCAAATACATATCAAAAATTATTGTTGCGGTTAAAAAAATGTTTACACTATATTCGCGAGACAATATGTGCAGTTACTTTTAATAAGATGGATACTATATGTCCACAAATTGTTTCATTTAACTTTATTTTAAAGTGATCATATAAAGGAAGTTAAAAGAAAAACTACTCACTATATCCATTGTAATCTGTGATGCTTTCAGGAAGAAATGATAAGAAAACACGATGTCACTTAAACAGAATTATTATACCACAGCTTATGTAGATCACAGACACAAGTGTAAGTTCCGACGATTTCCAATTTTAATTTAGTATCGGGGGCTGCTGCGATCGAGAAAATGCTATTTATAGAAATTTTAAAGCGTTTCCGCCTGGCCTAGTGTCACGTAAATGAATATCTACACAGGGTGGTCGTTCCTTTCCAATATACACACAAATCAGTTTGGTACCCAAATCAAATTTCAGTTTGGGACAGTCTGTTGTACAAAATCTGGAATTCAAAGCATTGTGCGTCTTGGTAAGTATTTTATAACAGTAACAGTCTTTATTACTTATTAAATTTAAATACATACAAATATTTATTACGAGTTGTTGTATTAGTAATAAAATTAAACAGGTTGGTGTCATATAAACATTGTTTTGTTCATATTTTATTTAAAGAACAAATATACTATAATTCAGAATTTAGTGTTTTACCAATAATTAATTTTATTTAGTTTGGGGGCATATCAATAATTAAGGTTCTGCTATAAAGTCTATCATTAATTGCAATTAATTTTTTGTGCAGTTTCTTCCTTTCATATGTTATTTTTGTTTCTCAATTATTGCTCAAAGGTTTAAACTAAAACTATCGGATTAAATAAATTATCTTAACAGTATATGCATCGAAAAATATATTTTTACATTTAAATTATTTGTTGTTAATTAAGAGAGTCTATATAACATTGTTGAAGTGTCTGGGTAAATTTACAGTTATATATTATTAGTGTGTGTAACAGTGAATCGTTTGTGGAATTTCCGAATTAGTGTTGTATTATTCAGTGTAACAATGTCTGATTCGTGTTTAGAGTGGAGCACAGAGTATCTTGTGGTGTCCGTGATATGTGGCAACAGATCATGCAACACCGGTAAATAAGTGTGTGTTTTTTTTTTGTTCGGTTTATATATTAATATATATAATGTCTATATTTACTACTTATTATTGATACTAATTATAATGACTCTCTTTATAGCCATATATAAAATATGTATACATTGTACATAGGATTCAAAACTCGTTAAAAAAACAAACACACAATATTTCTTCATATATATACTGCCAACTACTTGTATTCATATTCTGCATTTTCCTTACGCCAGTTTTCTATTGCAAGGAGCATTTGATCGATTTTTCTATTTATTTTCATTATAGCGTTTGTACAATTTCCTTTTGTCTGTAAAACGAAGTCTTAAAGCGTTGATTTCACAGTATGATTAAATATTTGATTACTGCCTTAAAGTACAATGTTGTTGGTTAATCTATGACATGATATATACCACTATCAATACATATAGAATACTAAAAGATAATAAGTATAACATATCTTCGGTTTTTTCAAACAAACGAAAGCTAAACTTACATTTGAATACTGCTTTTCTTTTTTGACTGACACGCTTTCCGCTGTCTACTAAACTGAATATCGTAGAATTCCAACTTTTTCACGTTTTGTACTGTGAGGGCTATTGCGATCGAACATTTGTCACGGAAACGGTATGCAAGCGACAACTAGGCTAGTAGCGCGTACAACGGTTTGTAAGTATTTTATCATCAAAGTGTTTTGGACTTTTGTATATACATTTGTAAGTATTTTCTCCTTTTTGTCATTTTTCACCATGCTTAGTAAAAGTCAGGCGTATTTCTATGCGGCTGTTGTAGCAGGTCACAATATTGTGTTGACTGACCAGGGTAGTAGTGGAAAACCTTACGTTTTAAAAAAAATGGCTCAAGACATAACCGCTCAGGGTAAAATGTCGCAATTACATGTAGTACAGGGATTGCTGCAATACATTATCACAATGGGTAACATTACATCGTTGGTGTGGCTTTGGGGATGGGGGTATTTGAAAGAAATAAAATAATTTAATAAAAGTATTATGTTCAGATGAAAGATACCTGGAGCTCCAAAAAAGAATTGAAACATGCGATATATTGTTAATTGATGAGTGTTTTTCATGCACACTGATATTTGATGATGGCCTTAATGATGTGCATGTTTTTTCTTAAATATTTTAATTGCGGCCAAAAAGGTTAATTAATTTTTAGAAGGTCTTATATGTACATATCGTATGATAACTCAATATACGCAAACCTATGAAAAAATAATAACTACTTCGTTTAAGTTTATTATGCTTATCCTTGACTCAACCCCTCTGAAACGTAAACACTCGGTATGAGATAATACTTTTCAAATTGTATTTACTAGATTAAATTTTGAACATTTCTTTAAAGTCATTTAGGCCCTGATGTCTACAATATATGTAAATCTAAATTTGTTAAGGGATTCCAGATCAAAATAAATATAATTTCTTAGACACAGACACAAGAAACCTAGTTCGATATATGCTAATGTCTTTTTTATTGCATTATGCTACTCATATATATTCTAACGTCGGTTAGAATCTATATAGATCTAGAACTTTAAGGTCTACATGTCTAGAGCCATTTCTCTCGTAGTGACAGAGCTAAATACTACATTATGCATCACATAGAATTAAAAACAAATAAAGAATTTTATACAATACTTATCAAGACGCACAAAGCTTTGAATTCCACATTTACACAAAAGACTGTTCCAAACTGAAATTCGATTTGGCACCAAACTGACGTATATTAAGGTCTTCCCAGTGTAATGGAGCTCGAGATTTATCGGCATATATCGCCACATGCCGTCCGTTCTCGTGATACGACGGAACGGTTTCCGTATACGGCCGTAATGATCAATTTTAAGTTATTTTTTGTACAGAATGGACTATAATACTTTCTAGTACAGAATGTAGGTTTATGTAGGTTAAATCATACAAAAAATACGCAAGTTGACTTTTTTTTCTTGAAATATTTTTTTCCAATGGCGTCATAGGAATTCCCCAACGTACAAAATGGCGGACGACAGTCGCGACGAGCACGGTTGTTTCTCGAAAGTGAAAACAATCGGACATATCCTCTGAAAAGAAATACCTGTAATGGTCTGCTCGATCATAATTTTATATCTGAATTGTATTGTGATGCACAAGTGTGTAAAAAATGATTGTGACACGTGTATGAAGGATAAACTTGGGTAACATGTTGATAGAACGGTGTAAGGATTGTTGACTTTGACAGTGTGTGAATTACAAGTTTACGTACATGTCAAGCTTGTAAGATTGGTTCAGTAACATTGTCAGTGTATAGATTGTCAGGAGTTATATGTACGTTGTAGTAATATAGACTGGATATGTTAACCTTGTTTCATATGGGAAAACATTGATCACCTGAAACCAAAAGAATGTCGTGTTTTGCAGTTAATACAAAGCTTGGAACTGGTAAGCATAACAACCGTTATAAAGTGTATAAATTACTTTCAAAATAAAACCATATGGTCATAAATCTATAGTGTAGCGGTGTGGTTTATTGTATTAAAAATTGGTTGAGATATTCACCAGCCCGATTAGCTCAGTTGGTAGAGCATCTGACATGCAAGCAGGAGGTCACTGGTTCGAGCCCCGCATTGGGTACATTATTTTCATGATCCTTTCTTTCTTTTAAATTTTACTGAGAGACTACATAGCAGTGTAAATACAGTCAACAATTCCTGGAAAATCACCCACTTTCTCTTTGAAAGGTAAACAGACTGTTTTCGGAAAATTACTTGTAAACAAATATATTAGCATGACAGTCATACTATGTTAAACTTATATTTGTACTTGTGTTGAACATATGTAGTGACCAAGTTATGAATGCTTTGAATTTTTCTTCCAGCAATGATAGACAATATTGGTGGATGTGTTACTGTTATCTTAGATCTACAAAGGTTAAATATTAAGTTACATAATTAACATTTTAAAGTATGTAATTATTGTATTTTAATTGCAGAATTCATTTAATGGTTTATAGTATAATTATGTACGATAAAGCTGACATAAGTGGAATTATTACTACTGAATTCACAGTATCTATCACATGCAGTTTTTTTCTTCTTTTTGTATCAAATCATATTAATAAATGTCACTTTACATCAGGTACATTCAGAAGCTGGCCTATCTCAATGTGTCAAGTATGCTGACGAATGTATGAGAAACTGTGTTGAAGAAAGATCACAGTTATAATCAACTAAGCGTTGACCAGGAGCGTGGTAGTTTGCAAGGAGCCAATGAGGCATAGGAAGGAGCATCATAGCAGGTAAAAAATATCTGATATGTCTGTCATTCATTGTATAAGACAGTACTTGTGGACTTTCAATACATGAATCTATTCTGACATCAGTCTGTGTATAGTCCATATATCAATAACAGCATGTAGACAGTTGAACAAGGCATTGTTATAAATGAACAAGTTTTTATTGTTTACCTGAAAATATTTCATAAAAATGTAAGCTTCAATTATGTTATAGTAATTACTGTTCTGTATCAGTATACTGTATTTCAGAAATAGGACATTCTGCTGAGGTTGATGTTAAATAGCTGCCAAAGGTCATTCCACGTGGAAATTTCAAACCTGTCACTTCATAAGTATTACACAGCCAGGGCTTTTTTTCCTTCTATAGTAGGGGCCGTTCATAGACGTCTTCCCCTCAGGAAAATTCTTTAAAATCATGCAGTTTTCCCCTAAAATTCAATGTACATCAAGTTTTTTCTTCCCCTTTTGCAAAAATTATGCATTATTTTTCCCCAAATTTAAGGAAAAGGCCCCTTACCCAACCTGTGAAAAAAAGCCCTGAGTCAGCTGAAAATGTTGCTGGATCAGGACTTACCATATTCAGTCAAGATGGAGAAGATGGACTAATAAACATTTTCATAGCCAAAAACAGTGAAGGACAACCTTGCGTCACATTTCCAAAGGGAGTTTTAGATACTGTCATTCCTAAACTTGTGGAATTCTTTGGCAAGAACTGATTAATAATGTGTGGATTATCATAAGACAATATAAACATACATTCATTTATCTCCCACAACAAAGTTTATGTATATATAACCTTGTCCGTTCGTTTTTGTAAGCGCAACTCCTCCTTAGTCATTGACTCAATTTGAATAAAACTTAATACAGCTGTTACTTACCCCTAAAGATGTGCATGCTGCAAAATAATTCAGGTCCAACTTAGATAATAGGGAAGATGATTTAAACTTGTACTTAGAATTGCAGTATGATATGATAATTTTGACTTTTTGATAATTTTGACAGAGTTGTGGTTCTTGTTTTTTCTCTATATAGTATAATAATTCCTACTTTATAGTGTTTTTCTTGTTATTTATTGTATAGATATTGATTAATGTCAATGTTTCTTATTATTGCCTTGTTTCTGCAGTCAAAAAGTGTCATAAAGTAAATATAAGACAAAAGGCCTATTTCGGTCATTTAAAGTTTTATTTTATACATTTAACCATTCATGTTATGTAAATTAATATTTTCAAGTTCTAGAGTAAATAAGAAACTGATTGATATAAGATACAACATTTTATTGTGATTTTTAAGGGAATTACAGAGATTTTTGTATAAGTGATGTTTGTCATTTATTGTAGCATTTGCCGCGACGCTAGCTCAGATGCAAAAATACATATTACTTCCAAATTATACGGTAGAATTAATTTATATTTGAGAAACATTTCACCCAACTGATGTAGATGAAGGATATAATAAGCTTTTGTCAATCTGATTTGTTTACCATTAGGCTAGGAAGACCTTAAACAGGAACGACAACTCTGTGTAGAAATGGACCATTTACGTGACACTAGGCCCGGCGGAAACGCTTTAAAATTTCTAAAACCCCTCTACTAAATAAACTGGAATCGTCGGATTTCACACTTGTATGGGCAAGTTTTTATGTGATAACGGTGTCGATTGAATAAAAAAAGACATAATTGTGCACAGAAGCCAGAAATTATGATGCAAGTGCAATATTTGTTTGAAAACCCCGAAAATTTGTTATACTTTCGTTTTCGACCTTGTTATGTTCTAGTATTC
The DNA here is from genome assembly GCA_964023205.1 of Lutraria lutraria. Taxonomy (NCBI): domain Eukaryota; kingdom Metazoa; phylum Mollusca; class Bivalvia; order Venerida; family Mactridae; genus Lutraria; species Lutraria lutraria. The sequence goes on along the minus strand of OZ026846.1, from coordinate 29,668,874 downwards.
TATATGTAAAATAAACTTAACTACACATGTTATACCCATAAGAAATTTTAAACTGTAACTACGTATATTTTTGTTTTCTTTTTAAACAAATAGTTGCGTATACATTGTTTTTCTTTTCACACAAATAATTGTTTGCAATTTTAACAACGTTTACTGTCTTTCTTGACGGATTAGTTTAGAATTATACGAGTATGTATTCCTCTAGGTCTATTGATATATGCTAGAGTTGGGTAAGTTCGTGGACGCAAGACAAATATCGCCGAAAATTTACGCAGTTGAAATGGAATAGAAAAATGCATACTTACAATACTGAATTAAATCCTTTTTCAATTGAATAATGTCGAAAGTTTCATCTAAATATCTATTTTTTATCAGGAAATAACAATCCAAACGTTGCTACTATCCCCAAGCTTGCGGCCATTTTAAAACATGTAAGTTCGTGGTGACGTCATACTCGCACTTGCTCTCGCTATGCACAATAAGGCCAGTCATACAGTAAAGTACGTAAAAGTAGCATTTGAACACTGTTAACACTTAAATAACATAAAATTAATTGTAAAAACACTTCTAACTTGAAAAAAAAAAAACATATCTTAATTATGATTACATTTTATTCCTCAAAATCGACACAATGGGGGCAATAAAACCTGTCATCTTTCTCAACAAAAGAAGTTGGACAACAGTAGCTCAGGTGTATCCCTTGTACACTTGGAACCGCGATATACACTGTACCGCGAATGCCCGGATAATAACAATAACTGACGCATGCGCATCGCCTCCATTTCCGTTTTCGCCAGGCATTTGTTGGCAGGGAACCAGACTTTTGTTTACATGTGCATGCCGCGACTTTAAAACATTTTTCATCGATGAGTTTTGCCATTTCTAGAGTCAAGTCAATTTATCGTTCATACAGTCATTTGAATTCGATTCAAATTAATACTGCTATACAATTGTGTGAAATTTTAATGCATTTTATCTCTTAAAACACTTTATTTTTATTTCTGCTAATTACAGATGGTCCGCACACTGTTTGGAGTTTAGTACTTTCTCAGGAATTTCCCGCGTGATTTCGTATCTCGCATTTGATTGGCCGATTCGCGGTTTTTCGTATACATGGTAAAAATAAACATGGCCGTCAGTGTGTCAAAGAATGCAAGCAGATGACGTATGTTTTCAATGTTTTTTAAAGAATTTTTATGTTCTTTGACACGAAGAAGGATTGTTTATATAAATCAAATGGTTTAATGATTGCATACTAGCACTGTCGTGAATTTAAATCTAAGTAAAGAGTTAGACTCGCGGTATTTCGTATGACCAGCATACCCAGTGGAGACATGGCTTACCCCCTTTTATACCATCACAGTGAGCCCATTGTGCAAATGAAATGCTTCGACATTTGGTCTTTTCAATTGGCTGGTACAAACCACAAACACAACATGGCTCACTGCCATCTACCGACTCATCATCAGAATTGGCAGCACAATATATTGCAGAAGGGCCTTGTTTTGGGCTGGGACATTGAACAAGTGTTTTACATTTCTTTTTCAATGAGCATTTCACAGGCTTATTTGAAGATACAACATTAATTCCTTTCTTTGTTTGAAAATTTTCGTGAGTTTTCATTTGCTGTAATGTAGAGTTTGAAAGTTCCTTGCCAGATACAATTTTACTAAGTGTTCTTCTTGCTTTTTTCTCAGATAACTGACACTTTGTTTTCTGTAGATCAGTTTCTCTCTGCTTCATGAAATATGCAGGATCATCAATCAAAACTCCACCCTCTACAGTAGCCTGACTGTCAATACTTGCAACAGAGCTGATATCAAATACACGAGCAGGAATGAGGTCTTCTGCTGCAATAGCTGCAGGGTTGTATGGATAAATACCGCATTTCTTAAATGCTGATCGAAGATTTTCAGCACAGAGAGCTTTAGTGTAAGCTTTACATGAGAGTTCACAAACATTATAACGGGAAATAGTGGCACTTGTAATACGAATGTACTTATGACACTCATTATTGTAAATTCTTTGAAAGGGTCCGTAGCAACCAACATCTAAGGGTTGCAAAATATGGGAGCAGTGTGCTGGTAGGACAAAAATGATAATATTGTGTTCTAATGCCCACTCTGTAAGACCCACAGAGACATGTGATCGATGTCCATCGACAATGAGTAGCACTGGTTCTCTGGAACGGCCTGGAATAAATTTCATGAAGTGATTCTCAATCCATTGACGGAATATACAACTGTTAGACCAGCCAATCTCGCTTACAGTGCCGTCCGCTCCTGGAGAAGAGCCATGTAACAGTTCTGGTAGCATTCTTTTACCAGGAAAAACATACTATGGCGGAATATTCACACCAATGGCACTGCCACATCCCAGAATAGTGATTGTTTTACTTTTACCTGATGTAACTGCTGGAGGATTAGCAGAGGCATGAACAATATGGGGAGGTTTATGATCCATGGAAATACCCTTCTCATCAACATTGAAAATGAGGTGAGGTTTGTCAATAATATTGTACTTTACAAGTGTTTGATGAAGATTTTTAAAGTAATCGGCCACTTTTTCTTCACTCGCCATTTTAGCACGAACATGATCAAGTCCTCTAGGCTTCTGCACTTTCAGTTCTGGCCAGCGATTCCTGAAACCTTCAAACCATGCAAATGTAAGAGGTTAGTCTGCAGTCCTCTTACCAAGTTGAACAGCAAAATCAGTAGCAATAGTTACTGTCTCTTGCTTGGTGTATCCGTAGCCATACCTAGCCATTGCTTTTAAATGTTCAACTATTTTGGCTTCCTCAAAAATGGAAAGAAGGGGCTCCCTTCCTGTTGTTACACAATCCGGGTCAATTTTGCCCTTAACTCTGTCCCTTAGTGTCTGCTTCGGAACACCATACAGTTTGGAAGCTTTGCATACTGACACTTTTTGCTCATTCACGCATCTAAATGCATTATTTAGAGATGTAGGAGAGTATCTCCTGTATGGATGCTTCAACATAACGGGATTAGACTGAAAATAAAAAAAAGATCAATAATAAGGACAGTGGATACGAAGAAACTACAGAAAAAATATGTTTGGCCTAAAATTACTTCAATACCAGAACGAGGCTGTCATTGAATGTCTACGGAGTAGCTGAATGGACGCGGACATTTTAAAATGTGTTTTTTTTTAGTTAAAACAGGCAGATTTGGATGGGACAAAAAACGGGAATAACAAAATGGCGGAAAATTACACTACTGTACAAATATTTGATGTTCTTGCCTGCTTGAACAGCATATTTTCGGTTTGATTCACGATGACAGGTAGCGTTTGTTTACTATATGTAACTTCCGGTAGTTTGCGTTTGGAATGACAACGAAATTCGCGTGAAAACGATCTAAAGAAAAAATCCACGAACTTACATGTTCCACGAACTTACCCGACACGACGATACACGTATATGCATGTATTATCATACTCGTTTTAATTTAATTTTCCATGTTATAAGATTTACATCCAACATAAAATATATATTACTATATTGATATAATAAATATATATTACGTCATGCATTTATGTTGGTGAAGATCTGAATTCATGTTTCTTCAAACATATGTTATATCATCAGTTGAAATGTCATAATGTATATGTAATTGTAAACCTTCCTCTATTGATTACATGCATTTATGTTTTGTGAAAAACTGAATGTTTTCTTCAGTCATATGTTATATCATCAGCTAAAATATCATATTGTATATGTAAGTGCAAACGAGTCATCACTAAGAATGTTATAATGTATATATGAATGTAAATATGTCATCAGTAAGTGTGCCATAATGTATATATAAGTGTAAACATATCATCAGTAAGAATGTTATAATGTACATTGTATATATATATGTGTGTAAATCGTCCTCTATTTCATTAGGTCATGTAAATATTACATTATATCATCCCGGTTAAAATATCTTTAATTGTTACCATGTCAATTTAGTAGTAAACACTTAGTATAAGCATATATATATTTTTTTCTATGTCTCTTTCTTGTATTATTGCTTTACTGTCTAAAAATGTTCGTAAAGTTACAATTTTCAGATTCCTCTTTCCCTCTTTTTATACGAACTATAAACTTTTTTTCCCCACCTTCTCCGTGTAAACTGTAGTTGGATATATGTGGTAACTAATTCTAAATGTAAATTTATACCATGTGAATATGTCAGATTGAGTGTACTAGACAATGGTAATTACGCATAATGATCAGAGCGAATGTTTTTGGCAGGAAAAATTGGGTTGCCTTTGGTCTATTGAAGATTTTAATGCAAGTGCTAAAAGTATACCGATTTTCCGAGGCAAGTCGGAAAAAAACATAAAACAATGAATGGTGTGAACAGTATTTTTTCGCACTCGCCTATTTTTCCATTTATTGAAAGTTCATTCAGCCATAGTGGCATTAATAAACGACATTGGACAAAGGGGATGTTCAGCGCGAGTGGACCTGAATACAATCGGTTAGTCTAACATTATTGTCGACACTTGACCGTATGGCTAGATATAACTTTTACTTAACGGTCACCATCAAAAAATTATTAGGGAATGACGTATAAGCAATTAAATAGGTTTATAAAGACCATCGAAAGGAAGGTAAATTGTAGCCAACTTTATTATGTATTTAAAAGCAGGAAGGTCATTGGCTCTACCTAGGGTATCTCCACCGTCGAAGTCCCTGCGACGATGCCTGCGATCAGATGTTAAACGAAGTATGAATACAGTAAACTGCAGGAGTTGATCAAGCAGCATAATTGACACTTCCATCTAACGTCTGACTAAACAATATTAACAAAAATGAGACTTCTGAGCAAACTTATGCTATGTACTCATACAAAATGTCTCAACTTTGAATGAAGTGATAACCGATAGACGGTATATATATACGTCCGTACCATATCATTCGACTATACATCTCATAAAAATATATTATTATAAAACATCATTATTAATAGCTCATATCTTAATGAACATTTCGCTTTAAAAAAACAAACAAAGATGTGTGGAGTCAGGCATGTTGAAATTAATACACAGGTGTATGTAGTCAAAAGTTCAAATGGAATATACAAAATTGTAGTCAAGTATTTTGTTTGTAATAAACAACTGCATGCAGAAAAATAAACTGTAACAAAATACACAGATGTATTCAGTAAGGCATTAGCTGTAACAAAATACACACATGTAGACAGTCAGGCATTGGATGCAACAAAGATACACATATGTACGCAGTCAGGCATTAGCTGTGATAAAATAAACTGATCAATTTGGACAGTCAGACAATGGCTGTAACAAAATATAAGGATGTTGGCAGTCAGGCAATGACTGTAACAAAATACACAGATGTATTCAGTAAAGCCTTACCTGTAACAAAATATAAAGGTGTAGACAGTCAGGCTTTGGTTGTAACAAAATACACACATGAAAGTAGCCAGGCCTTAGCTGTAACAAAATACAAGGATGTCGGCAGGTAGGCCTTAGATGTTACAAAGTACACATATATAGGCAAACATATTAAAGCAATGATTCTTTTTCGTCTTACTTTCATCGTAATTTGCTTTCTAAAGCATTGTCTAAAACAATATTATTTTATTTAATTGAGTTCAAAAAACAATTAACGATACAAAAGCAATAAGAAAGACCACGTTAAACTTACATGCGTACACACCGATGTCCCGTTTTTTTTCTTAGACTAAGCTTTTTCACAAATACAAGAAAAAGAAAGTGTGCACTCTGTTGGAGAGAAATATATATATTCTTTAATAAGCAAAATATAGGCATATTTGGTATCAAAATGTACTCGTTACATGATGTTTTTTTTTTGTAAATGAAATTTGTCAATCGTCAGTTGTTTTTTACTTCCACACGACGAATTGCGTTTTTCACTGATTGGATGACAAGTGTGCATTACCATTTGCATAGAGAACGTAACAAACTTAGTTTCATACATACGAGTAACGAAATGAAAATGCACGAAGTAAGTCAGTGGGGGCCATGTCTAGCTTTGGCTTGTCGTTAAACAAGAAATGTAAATGATATCAATTGAAGTAGTTCGAATTAAATATCAACAAAAGATTTTTTTTAATCTTTGCATGGAACAAGGTGTTAAATAATATTTATATCTGATTATCCGACCGACCCAAATTTCCCCCGCTACCCTCGACTTTTTATTAAGCCTAGGAAAGGAATTTCCACTTTAACTTCCTTCGCGCTTTGAAGACTCAAAAAGCACGGACCTCCCTCTCCCTGTTACTTTATTATACGTGTGCGCATGTGCCAACTAACAACATCCTGTTTTCTGACAGCTACTCTATTTTTCGATAAAAGTATTTTTTGCTGGTTTGATTGTTTGTTTTCAGTATTTTTCACATTGGTAGGTGTCCAATTAAACATCAGCTATTGAATTTTTGGATCCATATTCGATACTTACAAGTAAAGATCTTATTTTCATTGACAAATATTTTTCCCGCCGTTTCGGCCTTGACATTGAAACAATAAGAGCTGATTTCCGGTTAATCTAGAAACATGTTTACAGGTATTTTATTCGCAATTTTACTGTTCATGCCCTTGTATTATTATGTACGCATGCCGCATGCACCTGATGGACACGTTTTTAGTCAGCCCAGGCCATGTGAAACACCAAACAATGGTGCAGCCCGTCGCTTTGATGCTTGTGCATCGTGTTTAATGTCCTTAAAATGTTTATTTAGATACAGTGCATTTCCCATGAAATCAGTAAAACACAAAACATTAACATTTCTTTGCATACTGCTTATATCACTGGCTAGTGACATTGAGCAAAACCCTGGCCCGGAATACCCCTGTGGAACTTGCTCCTCAGAAGTCCTGGATAATGATCCGGCCATGATGTGTGACAATTGCAATCAATGGTACCACATTAAGTGTCAAGGGGTAAATAGTAATTGGTATGAATATCTGGTTAAAAATGATGTCTCGTTCTCTGACTAACCAGAGAATTTTTTTTCTGACCTATCTGAAGAAAATGCACAGTCACTCACAAAACGAAATTCCAACAGCCGGTGGCACTCCATCTCATCAAAAGTCCACATTTACTTCTAAAATTAAAGTCTTAAATGTCAATTGTCAATCAATTGTTAACAAAAAAAAATAGAATTTCAATTATTATTAGAAAACCATACGCCTGATGTTGCTGTCGGTACAGAATCTTGGTTAACTAAAGATCATTTTAATAGTGAACTATTTTCAAATTCATCAGGTTATACAGTTTATCGTAAAGACAGAAATAAAGGCAAAGGTGGCGGTGTTTTCATCCTTATCAAAGAAACATTTATTTCATCTGAACAAAATCAATTATGCACTAACTGTGAAAATATAATTAACAGGCTCTAAGCCTCTTTATGTTGCATCCTATTACAGACCACATGAAACAGACCTTGATAGCCTATTGGAATTTGAGAAGTCTCTGAACTTAGTTCATCCAAAGAAAGGTACCAAATGGATCATTGGTGATTTTAACTTCCCCAAACTTTCCTGGGACTCAAATCACACACCAATAATGAAACCAGGTTGTTCCTCTTCTCATATATATGATAAATTTGTAAATATCCTAGATGACCATAATCTTACCCAAATGGTAAAGGGGAACACACTTCATGGAAATACAATTGATTTGTTTTAACATCAAATCTCACACTTGTAAGAAACGTAGAAACTTTACCTGGTATTTCAGACCACGATACCGTCTTTGGAAAAAAAAGGCACTACGCAATATACACCTTTTCAAAAAAACAAATTGGGATCTTTTTAAATCGTACATAAATACTTAAATTCGACACAAAAGATAACATAATTCAAGCTTTCTTAAGGTATCTGGCTTGGATGTCAGGTCAAATAAAGTTTCCCGAATTTATAGATTTAAAAACTAAACCATAATTATATACTAAAATAAACCAACTATATAAAGTGCATTGCAAGTAATTTGAAACAAATATTAGATTTGATTGGTCTTCTATAAGCCAATATCGCACGTAATTTACAAATCTTTGAACAACGATAACTACTTTGTATGTAGGAATATTTTACAACAAATAGCCTTAAAATCACTATAAATGTATAAAGCAGGGAACTGTGCCTCAGTTTTTTGATAACGTCCGCCGTTCGTTAGATATTTGACTTTAAAAAATTCCGTACCCAGAACCCCGCTGTTTTTTACGTAATACTCCATAGAAAAAAAATGAAAACAACTATCAAAATTCTGAGGCACAATTCCCTAGATTAACATTTCCGCTACAAAATACTGAAACCCGCTTTGAAATCCGTCATCAAATAAGACGGCAATGTTAATTCGAAAATTACACCTACTGTGTTATTTAAGCTGAGCAATTAACAATTAAAGTGTCGGATCATTATCGTCTCATGAAATCAACGAATTTGACGCACCCCATTCAATTTTGATAGCCAATCAAAATCGCATATGTTTACGGTTCAATAATTGAAACCACGCCCAGGTTTGATGTGTTGTAAGAGATCTTATAACAAATTTTTGTCATTAATGAATTAATAGTATCATATCGTACGAATACAATGCACATTACGTTAGAGATGTTTAACGCTGATAAGGAAAAGTAGATAAAGGGATGCAGTATTTATCGCAATAAAACACAATTTGTGAGCGTTCGGTTAGAATTTTTTGTTGCTTGGTATTAAAATGTGATATTTAATCTTTGTAAATAACGTAAAATATCATTTTACGTTATTTTAGCGATTTTAACCGAGCCAGATACGTTAAGCACTTCCTTAAGGTGACCGACTTTGTTTTAATCGACATCCACTTGGCATTTGCATGTCGCGTGAGCATGACATCCCTGTTTTTTTCTACGATTAGTTAAATATGACAAGAAAAAGAGGCTTGCACCTACAAGACCCGAAACAACACAATTTATGACACACACACACACACACACAGAGAGAGAGAGAGAGAGAGAGAGAGAGAATACATCACATCGTTCACAAAGATGTACACTATCCTGTGGAAACCGCCATTGTTTTTGATTACTTCAAATATGGAGATAAACTTACTTATAAGAACCAGACCCCACACTTACTTTGTACTGAACCAAAGAAATGAACCACGTGAAATATCACGTATACGATGGTAACTTTACTCGTGTATGGGTACAAAGTCCAATGAAGAATACATCACACGCTCTTTTTGCATCATACATGTCCTCATGCTATCATTACTAGACAATTGAAACAAATATTGTGGTAAATGTGTTTCATATCCTTGACATATGATTAAACTGGGACTGATAATGCTTCGAAAAGAAAAGAAAAAAAACGAGATAAATGGGAGCGTTTCAATGTCTTACTGATTAAAACCGACGCAAGCTTGGCCTACAGTTGAAGTAGTAATACTAGTATATTCATGAGAATTACGTTGCTGTTGTGCACATACACGTGCATAATATTCATAAATCTAGTCTTAAGTTTGTACTTGAACGGCATATCTTCAAAAGGATGTTTCGTTGAATCGAATATTTATTACCTTCACGAGACATATAATTAAGTTTTCAAAGAAGTGTACATTATTTTATTATAGCCTGTCAACTACTTAAAGTTCCTAACATAAACACTGAATCTGGCCTTTGATTGAGTATAAGGTGAATGGGTATTGATGTACAAATGCTTGCAAAAATACGTATTTATATTAGATTTAGTATACTGTCGCCACTATCATATAAGTTCGAATTACGTCCCATTTTTAGTTAAGATAAATTCAATTTACACGATAATATTACGCTTGAAAGTATATCTATTTTATTCACAATTGGTTAAGGTATCTTAATTGCCTAAATACGCTAAAAAACCGTCAAATGATACTTTAAGTTATTTACAAAGATTAAATATAATCATACTTTCACACCAAGCAACAAAAAAAATCTAACCGAACGCGCAAAATAATGATTTATTGCGATAAACACTGTGCCCCTTATCGACTTTACTTTATCAGTGTTAACCATCTCTTACATGTTGTGCATTGTGTTGATTCCATTTAATTCGTTAAAGACAATAATTCGTAGATAAATATTTTACTACACACCATAACTGGGCGTGATTACAATTATTAAACCGTAAACGATTAACGAATGTGATCAAAATTAAACGGGATACATTACTTTATCGAAATTCGTTGATTTCATGAGACGACAATGATCTGACACTTTTATTGCTAATTACTCGCTTAATCCAAGCTCTGAAGGTTCTGCTGTTGTTCGGAACTACAAAGCAGTCAAAGGTTGAATCATTGTTGGGTGAGGTATTGGGTTGAGTTTTGGAAACCGAACGATAGTTCGCGCTTGAATTTTGATGCAGACCAAATGTATACCCGCCATGCAATTGTTATAGTTGTTCCCGTCCCATGTGCTTTCAGTACTTTGATTTATGTTTCCTATCTGATCAACAAAAGTAGTTCAGCAATCAGCATATATAGTCTGCATTACTTGTCCCTTCCTATACTCAACTTATGCAGAATGTAATAGCTCATACATGAAGACATGCTCGAAGAAAAAGTTACACGTTATAAGCATTGAATTAATCGATGATAATTTCCCGATGAACCACTGTTTTAAATATCTGGTTGACTCACATTTATCATCGCATCGTCCTTGAATTCAATGATGACTTCTATTTGTTTACAATAGAAGCTAGGAATCAGACTAAATTAGCATATACAGTACGTGAAGTAATCCGAGGCAGATGATTGTTTAGAATTTTTTAGGACTGTTTTGTACTGGTCGTTTACGATTTTGCATAGCCATCTGATTTTGACTTGAATGCACGTAATATTTGAATTTGTATTAATGCAATTGAATTGAAAATTTGGAACTATTTTCGTAGCTAATGGAAGCTCTTTGGTATTTAGGAAAAAATCCCAACCGGCCGTTGAGAAATGGTCTTAACTTTGTATTCGTACTCAGCAACAAAAATAAGGTGTCCGGGGTCAAGTGTTTCTTAATTGTTTAGTTCCTTTCATTGTTTTAGAGGCCAAAATTCTTGAACGAGCCATTGATCTTGCAGACATATCAGGCATGGGGTTCACTGCTGAATTTAGCTACGTGTGCTGTAGAACAAGGTATGAATCCCGAGTTTATTAGAAAAGTTGGCCCTTGGAAAAATCTCGAGTTTTCTATGCCCATTATGTTCATGAAATTGGAACTTTGTTCGTAGTCGGAAGGTTCATGGAAGCTGTTCGGTATGCAGGAAAATTAAAACCGACCGACTGTTGAGAAATGGTATGAACGTTGTGTTCGTACCGAACAACAACAAGAAATATCTTTTAAAAAAAAGATAATCGGCGTGCATACAGTAGAAAATTAGTACTTAGAAAACTAACACAGCAGATTATATGTATAATAAGATAAAATGTTTTACTCTTTACAAATGGGATCGTCTGTGTATACAATAACTATATGTGACCTTCTCCAGCGTACTAACAGTTAAGCATTCTATAAATAGCAACCGCGTCATCAAGCTAAAACAGTTGATGTGAGTATCACGTGATCTAAGTGTACACATTGCCAGTTAAGGCTATAGACAAAAAATCTTGAGTTTAATGCTAAAAGTGTACATACTATTTTTCATTAAATTAGATTATGTATAATATATTTATCTTGTTTACTGTACATGAATTCCACATAGTGTAATGTTTCATGGTTTAAACGTTTTAATATTTAATGTGTGGTTGTATTGGTGTTTATTTTTTGTCTTCTATTATTTCATCATTTTCAGAGGCAGTAAAACAAATAATAATGGTTTCTGCCCTAAATATTTGTAACAAAATAGCCTTTAACCAATGAGAAAACTCCTACTTAAGCTGAAGATTTTGTATCTAACAATTCCATTGGTTACAAATGTAGGTCAAAATCCATTTTAATACAGCTGCGCCGAAAAAACACAGTGGGTGCCATTTTCGAATATAGATTGTCGCCTTATTTGATAATGGATTTCAAAGCGGATTTCGGCATTTTGTAGTATAAGGTTAGAGACAGGGAACCGTGTTAATTTTGTTATTGATATGTGGAGTATTACGTAAATATCGGCGCTTTAAAAGGCCTAAAATACCTTTGAAGTCAAATATCTTGAAAACGATTCCCAGCAATGCAAATCAATAAACAGGATAAGACATATATTGAAAATTTTCATGGAAAAATGAACTAAAAAAAACGCTGTTCAAAATTTCGCAATTAACGTGCAATATGGGTTCATATTAGAGCAACGAATAACTGAAGTTTATTTTTAAAACTGATTTTACACTGTCATCAAGTACCGTAATAAGTTATGTTAGTATGACGTCACTAAAGTGTCTCTAAATGGGTTAGATTTGAAAGTGTCCGTGATCCAATTATGTATCCTTAAATTAGTTCTTTGTTATTTCGTTTTTTAATCATTTTCATGAAAACATACTAAGAGTAAATTTTCTTTTCTTGACGGTCGGCGTCTAGTCTACGTAAGAGTTATAATGATAGACTCATCGTTTGTCGACTTGTCTCAAATAGAGCTTGTCACAGACGTGACGAATACCCCACACGTGTCAATGTTATTTCGCCCTAGTCACAGTAAAGTTGTTTTGAAATCCATGAGTGAACAACGATGTTACAGCCCTGAAAAGAAATGGGACGCGACGGGACGGGACATTATACGTGATTCCAGTATAGCCCCACCGATGGTAGTGGGTGTGGGTATAATAATTGTGAATTAGTTGTGAATTAGTGTGCTGACCGCCAATGTTATCGAAGTCCTGAAGCAGTTATTTCAAACTGGTATTTAAGCGTATAGTATGCTGTGTGTGATGCAGTACATTAGACTATCAGTATTTAAGTTAAATAAGCATCTTACTACTTTCCATATGATGCAAATCAGGCGGGTAAGATGTATGGCATAATTGCATACTGTCTCTAGTCATCGTATCATTTAGAAGCATATACCGTCAACCTTTCATTAACAGTCTTCCGTTCATGAAACCAAGTTATCCAGGGAGTGCTTTATTTTTGGCTTACAAATCAAGTGCTTCGTTAGTGCTTTTTAATTAAAGTGGGTATTCAGCAGTAATTCTTTCATATGCTATTGTTAGTGGTCTGACAAGTGCTCCCGTGTTACAAATTAAGATCAATCTGTTCCTCAGAAGCACTATATTATTCTTTAACCTCGCGATCTCAGACGTAGAGAACAAAGTAATACTAGGATGTAATTACTTTGTTAATATTTCAAGTAGAAACACGAACCTCGTCTATCTATTACTAATAATTAGCACGCACACATTCTTAGAAACAAATGGATTTTATCTCTAAATAAGTCATTCAGATTATATCCTATACTAGGTTGCGTTGCATCCACTTTTGACAGCCATAGTTGAACATTCAATGTAATAATGATCATCTGAATCATGGCGTGGACCGTGCAGTTACTGTTCGTTTCTATATTTCTTCTTGGAAAGTTTGGTGTCAGTGGGGAGAGAGGTAGGAATGTGTTACTTGTTTAATATTCTCCTAACTACTATCATTGTTAAAGTTTGTATACTAAAGTTGTTGTTTTCTTATTTGAACGAACGAAATAAGCGAATAGACATGTTTCATAATGCATTTCAGAGTGTCCGAATTCGCATCTGGATATTGTTGTAGTCATAGACACATCAGACAATGTTGATCCGACAAAACTGGAGACTGAAAAAAGCTTTATGAAAGACATCGTCAGCAGCATTATGGAAATGGATAACAGATTTGCCCTTGTGACATTCGGGAGCCAGGCGTTTATTCAATTTCATCTAGATGCATATAAATCCGTAGAAAATATTCAAATGGCGATAGATTACATGTGGTCCTCGACCGGACATGGATCAGTCGCAAACGCCATTAAATACACAATTGAACAAGGATTTCTAGTTGGCAACAGACAGAATGCCTCATGTCATCATTGTTTTAGCGCTCACTTCTGACATGAACGTTTCCCAGTCATCACTAATCAGCGATTTGTTACAACAACATATGATTGAAATGGTCCTTCTGACTTCTAGAAATAATTATTTTGACACAATACCAAACTCACATTTTCCGCCAGCACCAAGGAATGGAACACTAAAAAATGATTCGGAGAGCGTTGTGAGTATAATATGCAAAGGAAATGTTTAGTCCCTTGTACATTGCATTGTACTATTCTTAAATTTAAATAATTATTAAAATTTTAAACTGCCAACTATCCATGAGTAAGCCGAGATCAACCGTACCAGTGCCTAGCTTTTGTTACAGAGTTATTATTAATGCAACCAATTCAAATGTGTTGCAGTACTAAGAGACAATGTCTTTGTGAAAAGGAAATATCAAGGTGAAGAAACTTCAAAATATATAATGATTATTTTAGTCAATAGTATATCCTAGAAATAATAAAGAATTTCTTTATGAACTTACAGCTCATGGAGTAAACAAACCCTGGAGCGATTGGTCAGCTAGTGGAAAGACTTGTGGTCGAGGGACTCGTCGCAGATTCAAAGAATGTCAGAAAAGACTTCCAAGTGATGAATGTTTTGGAAATGATATGGAGGAGGAAAAATGTATAATTAGAAACTGTTCAGGTAGGTAATCAATATAATTGAATTGTAGATGGTAATTGCATTTTGTATCGTATTTATGAATTGAGTAAGATTTCCGTTTAACCAATGATGTAAAATAATATCTTTTTTATGTTACTTGTATACCCAGTCAATGGTGGATGGATATACTGAAATGATTGGTCTACTTGTACTAAAACATGCGGATAAGGGGTCAGGGCAAGAAGACGTTATTGCTCAGAACCAGTGCCCCAAAACGATGGTGCAACTTGCCTAGGTATCGGAGTCGATAGAAAAAACTGCTCGGAATGGAAATGCCCGGGTAGTGTTCAGAAAATAAGTCTTAATGTGTTTCATTTGTTTCATTTATTAATTACTATCTACAATCTAACACCCTTGTCCGTTATTTACCCATGTCAGTATTTCTACATGAACAAATCCTTTAAGTTTACGATCAGATGTTTCAATCGAATAACTGTTATTTTGATTTCTTTGTGATAGGGCATGATACAGATTTGGTATAATTTGAATGACTGTGGATTGCAAAGTATTAACTTCCATCCAAACATTTGTAGGATTATTTGGTACATTTTTTGACATTTTTTCATTGTTCGATTTTTATCTTAATAATAAAGAAATGTCGCTTCTTATACAATATTCGTCATCCAATTAAACATACATAAAGGTTTCCAATGACAGAGTGCTATGGATCGATTCTAACTTTCTAAGCTACATATTGTTTGACTGCTGTTTTAATTAAAGATTTAAATATAAATGTTTGAAATTAGAATGGCTCGACTTTTTAGAGGCGCGGGTACAGAAGGCTGTACATATTTCAATGTCAAAATAACCGTCATGTAGCTTGTCTTCAATCATAACTGGCTGAAATTATACCAGTGTTCGGATATTCTGCTATGTAAATAATCTGCAAAACATCTAACAATGTAAGAAATTACAAACAAAATTAGTATAATTCTTATAACTCTAATGTTATATTAATTTACATATTAAAGATTGCTCAGCAAGTTGTGGGACGGGTGCTCGGCTTTCTAAGGAGTGTGACTATTGTGAGTGTTCGTCCTCAGTTCTTAATGGCATAGCCCATGGTCGGACTAACATTCCACTAGATGGCGCTGCAGTATTTATGAAATCACATCCATATCGTGTTCTGACAACAACAGACGAGAGTGGCAGGAGAACAATACTGATATCCTGCTCCAAAAGGAAGGGTTTATTGATTTAGTAACTATTCCAGTTCAAATTGACAACATACATTGGTCAATCAACGCCACAATGAAATATATCAGTAAGTATGCTTTGTTATTCTGAAATTGAATAAAAATATTTTTCTATCAAACTACGCAAAGCTTATTTGGCGATGTTGTATTTTTTACATGTTTGTAATGTTACAAATATCAATGAATTACTCAATACAAACAATTGTTAGACGAAAATTAGAAGAGATTGAATCTTCAAATGGAGAGTTTACTTATAAAACCCTAGATGGTACCGTTGCCCCACTGGAAACATTTGGAATGTTTCACACATCTATCGAAGATGCAAGCGGAAATGCATTAAAGATAAAAAAGAAGATGTCGTTTACTTTAGATGCGTCTTTGTTTAACATATCAATAGAGATGACGGAAGTCCTGATTTAGCTCGTTGGGCTTTTGACATAAATAATGGAGTGTGGATTGAGACTGCTAAAATGAGGTTCTCGGATTCCATTCTTAAGACTGGGCGAAGATTTTAGACAATGTTGTGATAGGAGAATTTGAACAGCAAGATATTCCTCATATAGATCTTACAGAAGAGGTTCCCAAGTCTAAAAGGGTTATTATCGAATACACAAACTGTGACCATAGCGTTCCTATTTACGCTGATAGAATAATAACTCATGGCGTTAAAGTACAGCACAATGCTTGCTATGTAAGTGTGTCCGTATACGACGATCTAACTTGTACTAAATCTGCTGGTGCAGGAACAAATGTTGTCGCTGTTACTAAAGACATGTATGAATGGACAGTTCAACTACAGATGAAAACGGTAATGTGTGTTTGAGCGTATTTTGCGACTCGAAAGTGTTCATATATGCTGAAAGCAAATTAGACAGTAGTAGGCTGATAGCGAGCAATAAACACGGCTTGCCGGTATGGAATGGTAATTCCAAAAATACTAAAAATAGTACCGAGGTAGAAGTGAAATCATACAATCTAGAGGGAGGTTTTGAAAATGGGAAAACACGATATGGACCCTTTGTTGCATATGAAGACCACGCCGTGTGTAAATCAGCCGTTAAAGAAAACTACAAATTTCAGTTTGCATATTATTCAACGAATCCTAAATTGACAACAATATTAAACAAGGGTGATTATGAATCTAAACAATCATGGTATCCAGTTTCACCAGATAAACCTTATGCCAAAGCTTGCTTCGTAAAAGTGGCTGTTCAGGTAAATGAAAACGATTTACATTTTAATCAGATTGTTTCATGTGTTGTTACAAGTACTTCGTCTTTTAATGACAGACAATAGTCTTATACTGTGAACCTCATTCTACGTTCATTAGTAATTTACTAATTTATTATCTTATTAGTAATCTGGGGTACGAAAAGGTGCACATTGTCCTTGTCTTGACCTTGAACCCGTTACCAAGACCAGCAGCATTATCAGTGACTAACGTTTTTCAATGGATCGTCTTATTCCGTATTTGTTTCAGACGGATGATCAAAATCTTCGTTTCATTGCAAAGAGTTACAACGCGGAAGTTTAAAAGGATTCCTTGTATGGAACATACGACGTTAGTCCAATGTTTGAATTAAACTCTCACAACAGAACATTTAGAGCTGCATGTATAGAATTCCGCTGTCCAGATCGCAACAATGCCAACGGTAACATTACTTTCAACTCTTTGTCGACAAAACAGAAATGCAATATAGGTAACTCAAATTAATAATTTATCAAAATACATTAAGTTATACTAAGGCAAAGGGAAAATAAAATACTATTTCTCTTGAACATTATTCCATGCATTGCATATTTCGAAAGTCCTTCTTACATATATGAACTGAATTTACTGTGAACTATTTTTTACCCTGACCAAATATTGTCTGAATTAAAAAATGTTCAGATATTATTGTGACAATGTACACTCGTAAGAATACTTATTTATTTATATGTAACTGCATCATTTTATCGTAGGAAGTCGAATTGACAATTACCTTGAATGTGCATATTTTGTATTTCATTTACCCCAAATATCAGTAAATGACATTACGGTTCAGATTCCAGTAACTGTAAAATGTGATACGTGTAATATATGAAACTAGACAAAAAGACCCAGTCGATTTTCTCATTATTGTTATTGAATTATATATGCTGTACTTTCTTGTTACAGAGAAACAGTGTCATCATTGAATGTAACACAGTTGACAACCAACAGTGGATTTAGACTTGCCATCGATCCACGTGTAGATTACGGTCCAAATTTTGGTGTCTATGTAGCAAATGGAAAAGCTGATTCGGTATCATCTTTCTGTGCTAGTGGTTCTGATACTGGAGCTATTTGTTCTTTCATGAAAGCACACATAAATCCATCTGTGATTTATTCATGTGGTTAACATTGTGTTATTCAATGAGAACTGTATAGTATATAGATGAGAACTTATTGATAATAATTAATCTGTGTTGTTTACGTTACTTTGTCGTTATTACTACATCAGGGTACCGTTTTACTAACATACTTACGCTAGCGTAACTCAAAGATTTGCGTAAGTTTAACGTAAGTGCTTAAGATCTACGTAAATGCGTTTTACTAACAGAACCTGACGTAAGTTTTTGCGTAGACGTTAGCGTAATTTTACGCCTGCTCGCACCGACCGTATCTATTTACGTAAAGATGGCCGCGCTTTACAACAGAAGGAGAATGCAGAGGGAATTTAGGGAAAGGAGGGAATTGGCAGATTTTAGAGACGGAAAAATTGTATCAGAATACAGACTGGACAGACGATTGATTGGTGATGTATGTGATCTTGTAGAAGATGATGTGGTCCCGAAGACGAGAAGGTCTCATGCTATACCGTGTTTAACAAAGGTTTTAGTCTTTTTTATATCTTATTTTTTCATTATATGTCAATATAGTTGATAAATAGAAATGAAATGTCGTTCAACGAAAATAGCCTACTTTCTTAACCCCAAGTCTTGATCCGCCTCTGCAACTGACATGATTACTTCGGTTGTCTCCCGTACCTACTGCATCCTTGACCTTAACGGTGTAAACAATGAAAATCGATGTAAAGTTACGAGAAAATTACGGATTAAATTTACTTTCTTTGCATCCAATAGTGCCTGTAATGTTGACATTTGCTGTTTAGCATCACTACTTTCTTGCGAAAACCATGTATTCTGTTATGACTGTCTATTTAACATTTAAATTACGTTCAATGTCAGAATTTTCGGTCATCGGAAATTTTGACTGACTGATAATCTGAGTTGGACTTTGTGGATGGACTGTCTTGTTCTGAACCATTTTGTGGTTGTTGTACAACAAGAAGATTATTTTCCGGGATGTGTTGAAATAGTGTTAAATGAGGAAAATGCAGAAGTGACAGTCATATTGTACCATGTAGAACACAACAATTTTTAAACAAAGCTTAGATATTTTCAATGGCCAAATGTTTGAGTTGACTTGCAGACAGTTAACAAACAATATGAAATATTATAAGCAAAATGTATTCTGGATAGTGTCAGTTCATGATGGCAGTTGTTTTTCTCTCAATATGACAAAATCACAGTGGAATATGCTATAATCCATGCAATGTTTTAAAATGTTTCTTTCCCTGCGTGTCAATTACTCAGAAACGAATATAATGCGTTGTCAGTGCTTATCTGCAGAAAACATTTGTTTAAAAATTAACTTGACTATGGTGTCCGGTTATAAAAATTAATTTATTATAATACTAATCATTTTCATTTAACCTATTCATGATATATATTTAAACATATTTACTGCTGGATTGTGTATTCTTTTTCATCATTTATCAAGTTCAATGTTGTTTCATTAATTATAAATATATATGAAATATGTCGTTATGATAAAGTTGTAACATTCTTAATACTGTGTTTTTTGTTCCTTAAATGATGGGTCGTCATTAGACTGATATATGAAAGATACACATTGAAGTAATTTTCAGATTGATTTCTTAATTTATGACATTATCTGTATCAATCTGATCAAGATAGTAATGTAGTCACAACGAGAACACGTTATACGAAAAATTATTTAAGGATGTCAAATTTAGTGACAAGATCTTAAGAACTAAAAATGATATGAAGGATTGAATGGGGTCTGCAACCCGCTTGCTTATTAATATGCTACAATTGTATCGACAATTTTAAAAGAAAATGCTGCAAACACCAAACTTCAATTCTTCATAACTTTTTATTTTTTCAGATATTGTCTGTAATGTCAAAATTTGAACTACTAATTTGAATACTCGGTATTTAACTGATGTTGCCACTGATCAGGGATGATATATTATATGTGATATAGTATCACTGTACTGATTTATAACGTGTAATTTACATACATCTTACAAACTACCTAAGTTTACTGTTTTACTGGGTTACAGTGTCAGCTGACTGTGTATGCCTAACTAGAACAGGCAAATACCCAATATGACATCATCTGAACACATTACATTACCATCATCATAATTGAAATATGTAAGGCATCGGGAGAAATGGATAAATTCTTGTTTCGCCTGTACATAGTTGTTTTATCACTGCACGTCTATTTTTCACATTTTTTGATATTGAAGTAATAACATTTAATTAATCATTTTACATGTTCTGTAGGACATGTAATTCTTCAAACTTTAACTTAATGTGTTTTCTTAGGTTGTTGCGTCTATAGATAGACGTTTGAATAACATCAATTTTCCCACAACAAGAGAAGCAATAGTGGAAACCAAAAGAAACTCTTATAACATTGCTGGATTGCCAAACTGCCTTGGAGCAGTTGATGGAACACTTGTACAAATTCTAGCTCCGAGACAAAATGAAGAATCGTATGTGTGCAGAAAGGGTTATCATAGCATTAATGTACAGGCTGTTGTGGGGGCAGATATGAGGTAAGGCTAATTTGCAGTTAGCATGTAAAATAACTTCCTTCTCTAATTTTGCTATACTTTTGAATTAAAATATAAACTAGACATTAATTTTGTCACTTTGAAACTAATTTTCAATTTAAATTATTTGAAAATGTGTTAAATCCAGATCAGCTATATTTCAGCTTCTGTTTTTTAATATCAGTCCGAAAATGATTTAATCTGAATATTGTTAAGGAAACTTAAAATGTTGCATATGCTAATTTTTAATGGTGAAATTTGTAACCATACAGATTTACTGATGTTGTTGCTAAGTGGCCTGGTTCCACACATGATTCCACCATATTCAACAACTGTGGTTTGAAATCATGGCTAGAGGAAAGTGAAAATGGGTGGTTGATTAGAGATTCAGGATATGCTTTACATCCCTATCTCATGACACCAAAGGTAAGATAGCAGGCAAGAACAAAAATTAGCATTTTCAATAATAATTGCAGTAAATATAGTCAACAAAATTTTTTGTAATACCATTCATTTCAATTAAATGGGATACTTTTATACTCTCCGATGTTGCGAGGTATGAAAGCTTACAATGTAATATCCATATTGCAGATGTTATGTATTCAGTACATAATGAATGAGATTTATAACCTTTAGTATGTGCATTTTTCAAATGCAATAAAAAAACAAGCAATGGTAACTGGTTGTAAATTTCATTTATTTTATCTTAAAGATAATGAATAATAATGATCAGATCAATTTGCATTGTAACAAAACACATAAAAATCACAGAAGCTTAGCATAACACATTGTTAGAAAAAAGCTAAAAACAAATCAATGCATGATTTCAGTGTTCAACTGTAACAACTATTATATACATTGTGCGTGAATATAAATATATGTACAAACACACCCAATGAAGAAAAATGTCACAAGTTAACAAAATATTTTACAAAAAAGTGATAAACACTAAGAATAAGATGAAGGAGGTAGTTCTGCAATGCAAAATATCATTTATATATGTAAATTGGCTATCTCCTCATTGGTGTTACCTTCTTGACTTTACCCTCATTGGTGTTACCTTCTTGACTTTACCTAAGTATTTCTTTTGTTACACTTTGTTGACGAGTAACCAAATATATATAATAAAATAATAGCAGTTATAGATTTCTACATTCACTGGGTTTTTAGCCATTTGGGGTCAAAAACTAGGTCACCAGGGCTAAGTAAGGGAAAACCTTGTGAACACTTCAGAAATCACTGTTTTCACAGGATCTTCATGAAACTTTGTCAGATTGTTTATTTTAATAATATGTAGGTCAAGTTCGATAATGAGTAATTTCTGTAGTAAAATTAGGTCACTAGGGCAAATTGCTGGAAAACCTTGTGAACGCTCTAGAAGTCACTGTTTTGATTGGATGATCATGAAACCTTGTCAGAATGTTTGTCTTCATAATATCTTGGACGAGTTTGAACATGGGTCATATTGGGTCAAAAACTAGGTCACCAGGTCAAATCTTATGAAAAACCATGTTAACACTGTAGATTTCACAGTTGTAATTGGATCTTCACCAAACCTTGTCAAAATGTTTGTCTCAATGATATGTGTGTCAAGGGTGAACATGGGTCAGCCGGGTTCAAAAACTGGGTCACAAGGTCAAATCTTAGGTAAAAATCTTGTAAAAGCTCTAAATGTTGATTGGATCTCGGCCACACCCTGTCATATTGTTTGTATTAATGATATTAAGGACAAGTTCAAATATGGGTCACCTAGGGTCAAAAACCAGGTCACAAGGTCAAAGCTTAGGAAAACCTTATTAACACTGTAGATGTCAAATTTTGATCGTATCTTCACCAAACCTAGTCAGACTGTTTGTCTTAATGATATGTAAGACAAATTCGAACATAGGTCGTCTGGGGTCAAAAACTAGGTCACCGGTTCAAAACAATGTTTTAATGAGTGAACAGTGATTGTCATGTCAGCGATATAGGGCCATATTGGCCCTCTTGTTTATGCCCCCGTATCGATAGATCGGGGGCATATTCTTTTTGGCCTCTCTGTTTGTCTGTCTGTTTGTCTGTTTGCACCAGACTTTGACCTTTCCTATAAAATCAAAACGCTTGCACCTACATCCATCAAACATCTTCCTGTATTGTTACATTCAGAAGGCTCAAGTAACCTTGAATATAACACAAAATAATCATTTTAAGAGGTATAATCTTCAGTACTGTTTTGTTTTTGACAGAATAACCCTCAATCTGTACAAGAGGTCAGATACAACAATATACACAGTCGTACTCGGATGGTTGTCGAAAGAGCATTTGGCTTGCTGAAGTCCAGATTTAGGTAAGACTGTTCAATTGTTATACATCCTGAACATCTCATGCTACTTTGACATAATAAAACAATTTAATTTTTGCTGTTGCTAAAGTTGAAAATTGGAATTAGTCCTGACAAAATTATATATACACTGTATAAAAAATCCAAATTACCACAACTTTGAAAAACTACCCCTATGAAGCAGACATAACTATGCATGAGAAGACTTGGTATTAATCATACATGTAAAGTTATATTAGATGCCATCAAGTTGCTGAAAATAGCCGGACAACTTTAGTGTACATGCACTGAACTAAAAAGGGTCATAACTATGTGAAAACCTAATGAATTCCATTACAACTGAAATAATTCCTCATATGTCATAGTTATATTCTGAAACAATGGTGTTTGCATAGTGTTTTTTACCTGTGTTGTTTTTTTCCTTCAGGTCAATGGAAGTGCCCGGGTGGACTGAATTATTTTCTGAAAAACAAAACAAAAAAAACATTATTATATCAGTGTTCTTTGTACATAAAGTTAGTCCAGTAAAATGGTATAATTCGTATGTTCATGTATGTGTGAATCATACTTTTATTTAATGATTTAAGACTATCATACATGTAGTTCATGCCAAAGAAAGGTCAACAAATTGGCCCATGTGGAATATATATACATTACAATATTGTGCTTACTTAAAAAATATTGGTTTCCTATCGGTAAATTATGAAATATATAGTTTGGCATTGTGTTTACCTGCATTTATCTTTCTTGTTGACCAATCAGCACTGGATTTTGACTGGTTGACAGGATAATTTTCTGAAAATAATAACATTTTACATCACAATCAAATAATTTAAGTGTACTTCTTACTAAGTCATTTAACAGGTCTGAATTTTGTATTAAAGTCTAAAAGATCAATTAAATTTGAAAGAAAACTCTTTGTTAATTAACATTAAACAGAATATTCATGTAATCTGTTTTATGCATTAAAGTTTTGTTCATACCATGATATATTGATAGTGTATGTAAAGAAGTCAACATGACATTAATAATGTATACATGTGTTTTAATTGTTACATTCAATTTGTGTTCACATTGTACATGTATTTGTAATATTTTACATTCAAATGATTAATAACATTTTGTTACCTATATTGATTGTTTCAAGTGGTTAATGAACAGCTTTTTTGACGAGTTGAAGGTTATATTTTCTGGAAAAAAAATAAATTTCACATGATAATGTCAGCGTGATTAAAAAAAAGATCACACATATCAATGTGAAACAATTCTACTATCATCTTGTGTTCTTATTCATTGCACAGCCTCTGCAGGAATTTATTTAACCATGACCAAAGCATCGTCAGGTAAAATCTATATACACAACATGCATAGTTATTTGCATATATCAATAACTTCAGTCAAATTATCCTTTCCAATATCAATATATATATCAATCACTGTAGTCAAATTATCCTTACCTTCCATAAAGACGTCCGTCCCACTGAATCCAACTACACTGTCTTCAGACAGACTTGTCAGTATCTGAAAAGATAAAAAAAGGTAAAGGATAGGTTTAAAGTCTGAACTTATACATATTCAACCGACTTTCACAAGTTAACCCCCCCCCCCCCCCCCCCCGATCAATGGGTTATAGGTCGTCCGTTAACAGAAAAGTGGAAAATTATTTGACATCCTCAATGCTTTAAGATTTGAACATCGGTTAATAAATGTTTGCTTTCATGCAAAACACAGTATTATGGCATTCAGACTGTATACAGGTGACTTATATTCGTTTTGCTATATGTGCACATGAAGGTGTAATCGTAAATCATAACAAGTATTTTAATTAAAATCTGAATGGAGGAGATGTGTTTATAAGAAATTGAAATGATTCATTATAATTAGATAAATTGGAAAAATATACTAACCACTTCTTCCCATTTGTCAAGTTTGGGAGCTGGTCCCCCACCAGTACCCCCAGCCAACCTCCTTCTCTCCCTCTCTCTTCGTCTGACAGACGTCTTCATGTCTGAAAGTTTTTTTTTTACTTCCTTCATGGTCCTGGCCACTTTGCTTTGTGCATTAACACTGAAAATAAAGCTGTAGTATATACATTTTTTACTGTTATATATTTTTCTGTCTATTAGATTTGCAATTGGTTGTGGTGGACAAAGTGATATGAACTATGTATTCATCAAGATAATCAAAAAAGAAAAAAAACGATGAACAATGTTCAATTATTTACGTTTTGTTTGATGGACCTATGTAAAAACATGAGGTTCATGTGTTGGGGCCATGCTACAGTCAGTCTAAGTATTTATAGTTTAGTGAGATCTGATACAATTTACATGGAAAAAGGCAGGAAAAGTTTTCCATTGATCGACATGTTGTGCTTAGTGGATTATATGTGCACTCAAATAAACTACACATTATTCGACATATTAATTAGACTATCAACTTCATTGCCATTTCAGAAAAAACTATAGATGTTCAGCGCGGGTGGACCAGACTACAAGCGGTAAGTCTAACACTATTTTCGACACTTGACCGTATGGCTAGATATAACTTTTACTTAATGGTCACGATCATAATTGGGAATATCGAATAAGCAATTAAATAGGTTTATAAAGACCATCGCAAGGAAGGTAAATTGTAGACAACTTTTATTATGTATTTAAAATCAGTAAGGTGATCCGAGTCAAGTAAATTAAATATGAAAGATAAGCAACATCCCATAGGTATTATATATTATTTGATAGCCGATCGGTTTCTCATCAGGGCAATAATACTAAAATGGCGTCAAAATTTACATACATGTATAAATATATATACCCCAAAGACGAAAAATAAAAATAACATCCACGAATCCACGACCTCTGGATTAGAAGTCCAGCGCGCTATCCACTGCGCTAGGGGGACATGTGGTGTGGGTATTGATATGACTGGCACGTAATACTTTAGAAAACTTAATGACAAGTCAATCAAAGTTCACGCAGTTCCTTTTCGTAGATATTTTATACAAAGTTCTTGTTTATAAAGTAAGTAATTCGATGAAAAGTGCTGGTAATTCAGACATATTGAGTGCAGAATGTTTATACCGCCTCTTGACCTAACCCAGTAACCATGCGACCAAGCTTATCCCAGATGTGCTCAATATAGGTTTCATATCTTGCAAGAGGGCAGGCCAGGATAATATATTCACTTAATTGATGTCGTTACCCCGAGCAAGCATTGTTAATGCCCTTCGCTGAGTTTCACCAAGTCGCGGCATTTTATTATCGATAACTTTTAATAACAAGGCACTCATGAATAAATTCAAGCACTTTTTGTACATTAATAGCAAAGCATGTCACGTTATAATAATGTTTCCGTTCATGACATATTTTGCCTTCAATTGTTCTATTTTGTAAAGATGTTTTGTGAATTCTTAATTGTGCGGAGTTTAGGAAAAGATCATACCTCCTGCACGTGCGCTGAGTTTTATATCACAATAATAAAGTTTAGATGTCCTGGGGGTATCAAATGGGAAAATAAACAAGTGAAAGCTCTGGGAGTCTACTTTAGAACTGATCAAGAACATTGTAATCAACTTAATTGGAATGCTAAAATAGAAACACGTACACTTGCTGTTAAAAATTGGCAGAAAAGAAAGCTCACATACTTTGGTTAAATTCATGTAATAAAATCACTTCTTTTGCCAAAATTTACATACCTTATACATTCTTTAACAATACTTAATCATGTAAAGACTCAAATCGAATCACTTTTTTACCACTTTCTATGGAACTCAAAACGAGAGAAAATAAAACGAGCAACATTAATAGGAGAAAAAAGCTTGGCGGATTACAAATGACAGATCTTAACTCTTATATAAACTCACTAAAGAAAAATGGGTGAAATCACTTTGTGATATTATCTCAATACCTTTGGTAAACACAGTCTGATATTTTACATGAACTCAAATAATGTAAGAAACATACTTAGGTCTAAAAGTATTACAATATCCACTTTCTATGAAAGTATCATTAACACGTGGTTAAGTATAAAAACAAAAAAGACAACAAAATTAAACTTCCGAGAAATACGTATTATGCAGGCGTCACACTGTCCCGAAGTAGACACCAGATGGACACACGATTAAGGAAATGTTCAAATGTGGGTGTGATCGTGATAACATCGGGCCATTCGTGAGGGCATATTATGCCATCGTATGACTGCCGGTGGAGTTCCTCAGGCTTCGGCACCAACTTCGTGAGCGGTGACAAAATCTTTGGCATGCCAAAAAATTCTCGAAGGTGCACGCGTAGGATCGTGTTCGTGTTGAAATCGTTTGTTCATTTTGCCCTTCGTACTGCCATCGTGAGGGCATCTTGTTTAATCGTGTAATCATCGTATTTTCTTCGTGTAATCACCGGTGCCAATGGACATTTTTGCCATACGAAGACAATACGAACGAAACAAGAAGGCGCCCGATTGTCTTAAGAAGGCATCACGACTACGTGAAGCCCTCGCAATGCCGTCGTGTAGCCATTGTATTATACTCGTAGTACGACGACATCGAGATGGAACCACGGTTACGACGAAAACTGCCGAATTTGAGTAGCTCAAACGTTTCACAAGTGTTATGAATATATAAAAGGCCATTCATAGTGCATCTTCCTCAGTCAGTCCTGTGCAACTCTACAGAACAAAGGCTTGTGTTACTCTCAACGCTTCAATAAAATTTAACCATAATTCAGATCCTGCAGAATGTTATACTTTGATGATGAGACTACCTTTTGATATACCTTAGAAAACATGATGAGACAACTCTTACAGGCCCAGTACATCCTTTTAAAGGAAAAATTGTCTTATTTCATTTTTCCTTTTCTTGCTATTTGCCTTTTTTATGTGACAGGGTTATTTTGTTATTATTTATTACTAATTTATTAGTATTCTTATGGTCACAAGTATATCATCTCATCATTATCATCATCAATACTAATATTCTTTCAGTCCGGTATGGCACGGTCATATTTATCTTAATGATGTATTATATATGACCCAACCCATAGTTCACTGTTACAGCACGCACTCGCCATTTTACTTTCACAGCGTACATGTACATACACACAGGGTAGTAAACTGTATCTACATAGTGAAAATCAAGGTAACTTTTGCATTATGATCTACATACCATTTATTATTGACTGTTCTTGTTTGACATAGTTGTTTTCATATTTTGAACTTGTGGCCATGCACTTGCCATTTTACATACGTATCGTACTGATGAGTCAGAATCCCTGGATTAAACCCACGTAATACATCATTGGGTTCTTCGAAACCATTTAGAGGGTCCAACTAGCATATATTAGATAATGTACTTATTTTGTTTTGCTTTTTATTTCCAGGACAAGGAAAACCCGAGGCGAATGGGGAAACATAGGTCTATATGTGTGAAGTGATCCAGTGTCCTACTACAACTGAAAAGTTAACCGCCATTGCTGAGTAGCTCGAGAAGAAATGTCAATTTCCACTCTGACGTGGTGTTTTGAATGGCAAGCACGTGGTGGTCACCTGTCCTTGGAATAGTGGGTCTGTCTACAGTAACGACAAGGTCTTCTTCTCATTGTCCCCATGGCCCTGGTCGACGCAGAATACAAGTATCTTTGCATCGATTTTATGCCCCTCTCTTTGGTTGGAGGCTCAGTGAAGTCTACTCAGTAGCCTATGCTTTCCTCTTCTTAACTCATTTACCGAGCAGCCTCTTTCCCCTATTTCTCTATGACTTAAGTGGCATGTTAATTAAATTGACCATTCACCAATTAAATTTCTCACCGTCAGTCGAAGATTTTTACCATCGGGAGGTCACATGACGCCTTTGTGAGCTGGTTCGAAGGCATCGTACTCTCAATACGACGTCGTCTAGCAATCGTGGAACCTTCGTGTGTCCTGCGGGTAAACATCTAAATAAAAATTCATATCTTCGTTCTGCCTTCGTGTGTGGTTCGGGAGCCATCGTGTGATCTTCGAAAGGCATCGCACTTGATTCGGCTGTTGATTCGGCTGTTGACTAGGATCGGGGCCAATTTCGTGCGAAGTTCAAAATTCCGCATTCGTGTGGACATCTGCTGTCAACTTCGGGACAGTGTGACGCCAGCATAAAGAAATTATTTGGGGAAATAACTATATTATATTAAACTTAGAGGCAAAAGCCTTATATTTAACCATTGGCTTGACTCAGATATTTTAGAGATAAAAATGGTATGCTAAGCAATGAAATAATTCAGCAAAAAATCATTCATACTCAAAATTGGATTGCATAATGTGCCAAATTATTCAAAGCGATACCAAAATCTTGGAAAATCTTATTGCAAAAGAAAGAGTCAAAACATACAAAAGTGCACACGTCACAAGTACTTCAAATCAATAATATACTGTTAGAAAATGTAAATAGTAATTTTATCTACATTTTTGTGCAAACAATTAGTTTCAAATAAGTTCATAAAACCATATACTCACCGTTATTGGGAAAGATCACTTAATATGAATAATGACTGGACAAGATTTTAGTTTTTGGAAACCTATAGTCATATATTTACTGAATGCCCTGTAACTAATAAACTATGGACAGAAACCCAAACATTTTTAATTTAAACATACGTCATATAAAGTTTATTGTAATACTAGGATACAAGATCATTATGACAAATACTTGTATATGAATCAAATACTCGCATTAATAGGATTCAGCATTAGTAAGGCCTACTTTTTAAGTGAAAATTGGAAAAAAACTATTGACATTATAAGTATTTTTGCTGCTGAATATAAAACTATTGCATATTTCTATAAAAAAATGGGCAGTAAGGATCGTTTCTTAACATATTTTAATGAAACCTTCTATAATAACGAGCATTATTGACTTAAATATGTTCTCTTTCCTTGTAAGTTATACTTACTCTCTTGTTATTTATTGGAAAATGTTATCTTACAAAGTGTCACTTTTCTTTGACATTTATTTTATTTCTTAAATTGTCATCTTAAACTTTCGACCGAAGCCCAAAGATACACTATTATTATTATTATTATTTTGAGTCAGAGATGTCATCGGTCAGATTTGATCATTTCGGGCAAGTTTGTGCGAATTTCACCGAATAGAAATTTCCAAATAGTGTAGTTAATTTTACGCTTAAGTATGATTTTTTGCACTCCCCTGTCGCTAGTTGCCATAGGTTGCTGACTTTGTCTATTCTTAAAATGTCACATAAAATGTCTGCTTCATCGCTTTCAAAGAGTCTACTTATTCTATTACATTTCTCCACTTCGAGTACTCATTGTCTCAGTTTGTGCTTCCATTCAATTTTTGATGGGAATGATCCAGATATACTATATTCGCGCAATACATTGCAAATATCATGTTTTTTGTCTGGCAAAAAGCCCAGAAGACAGGAATCAAAGTTCATGAATCTTATCAGTCAGCTATTAAAAAAATGTTTTGCCTGATATTTGTTTCAGAGTCGACACAATTGGCCAAGGAATTGTAGCTTCCTATATTCAATTATTGTTTCAACAGAGACCGTGTTCAAGGCTCCAAGTGCAAAGTCAGTACTAGTGCTCCGGCGAAGTGACTGCATATATTTGATACAGAATCTATGTGATCTCTCTAAACTCATTAGTTCATTACGAGAGATACAGTTCCACAAATCACAACCGTAGAGACACTTGGGAATAACTATTGATTCATAGATCGTTTTTTATGATATTGGATTTAATCCATCCGGGTGAATACCACTGTTACATATATTTAAAAATGGTCCTCGTAATTTGTTACGCGCGTCTTGAATACAAATGTTTGTTGTGAGAAATACGTCAGAGTTAATGCCTAAGTTGACATAATTATTTGCCTCCTTCACAACAGTATCACCTAGACGAAATTGGCGATTGTTTGGTATGTGCTTATCCCTGTTGAAAGATACAATGGAACATTTATTGGCATTATATTCAAAAAGCATATGAGCTGCATATATCCATCATTGATTGTAATGCGCTCATCGAGTATGATACTAACACCATGTCATCAGCGACTGTTGGTGATCCAATATTCATTTTATACATGCACATACCTAGACCACTTTCGCGTAATTCTTAGTCCATTTATATTTACCAAGTATAGTATTGGCGAGCTAATTCCGCCTTCTCTTGTCCCTTGAAGAACTTCGAACCATTCTGACTGCATTCCTTGATATTTAACACGGTTTTTCATATTGGAATACATTGACTTAAACGAAATATATGAAGTAGAGTCTATGTGGCACTCTTTCAGTAGCTTGAACAACAAACCTTTGTGCCAGACTGTATCAAATGCTTTACGGCCATCCATGAAACAAGCGTATACGACAGAGCTATGTTCTCTAGCAAAGAAAATACGTTCGCGCAGTACGAATGACGTCATCATACAGCATAGACCGTCTTGGAATCCACCCTGTTGTTCATCAATGGTATTAAGCAGATCTCCACGACACCTTTTCATGACAATTGTTTCAAATAGTTTAAACACAACCGATGTTAGAGTGATTGCTCGGTAATTATCAGGATTGTCCTTTCGTTTATTAGATCATTTATGAATGGTAACAATGAAACCACGTTTCATTATGTCAGGTACATAACCAATGCGAAGCATAAACGTGAACATATTAGCAAGAAGTGGTGATACTACATCCTTAGCCAATATTAAGTGTTCATACTGTAGTGAATCATCTCCACCCGCTTTCCTTTTGGGACAGGCACTAATAGCACTATTGACAACCTCCGGTAATACAACAACACTTAGATCCGGTTGTAAAGCACTATTCCGGAAAACTTGCGTTTCTACACCGCGACGCCAATTGTCGTCAAAATTATGGTTCATTGTTGGGGTGTACAAATTTTTAAAATATTGGCCCCATCCTTTTGTAATATCAGCGTTATCTCGGACAAGATGACCATTAAACTTCATACCAGCACAGATTGTAGATTGAGAGCATTTACGTTTGAATTTAACGTTCTTCCAGAATTTTTGTGAGTCCAGCTCTGCTGCTCGGTCTATTTCCTCATTTTGTTGCATCAGATAAGAGTTCACAACTTGTTTATGTAGCCGCCGGAAGTTACACTTCGCCTGTTTATATTTACGGTATGATGAGAACGAACTATTTCGCGGGCGACCCTCTTTACACCATATTGCACGTAGCTGCAATTGTTCGCAATGAGCGGCACTCAATTCATGTTTCCAGTACGGTTTAAGATAATTTGCAAAACATTTTGTAGGAAACACAGATGATGCACTTTCTAATACTTTAGTCACAATTAACTCATATGCATAGTCAATCCCCGAACGACCCAGGTCACAATGCGTCAAGTTATTTAGTTCACTGTCGTCTTTCAGAAGCATATTATACTGTAATACTAGTGCAGTTTGTGATGGGTTCATAATGGTGAACGATAAAGCCCATCCTTATACAGCCAATGTCGTCCAAGAGTACTTAATTTAATTTAAACTTATTTATTTTACATCGATTGTAGAGCAAGTTCTTACAACCTATACTAACTACTCTCGATGACTGCTTCCTGGACTCGTGCCGAAAGAAGGGATTGTGAAGGTTCCGGTCAAATTCCGCCACTGACGGGATTCGAACCCGCAACCTCCGGGTTAGGAGTCCGACGCTATACCTTTGTACCACTGTTCCTCCCTTGCAAAGAGAGGATATTACTTGTGTGGGCTGGCCAGCCCGATCCCTTGACCTAAATCCCACTGAGGACATTTGGAATGACTTAAAAGTTCGCATTTCAGCCCTTTGGTGCTTTCCTTGTGGAAGAGTTGAACGCCATTCAACAAGCCGAGATTAAAAACTGGTAGTGGCATGCAACAATCGACGGTGTTTAGCTGTCATCGACAGCAACGGGTCGATCGCTATTAAACCCAAATCGGTTCGATCAATAGCTGTTCTTGGCAGAATATTTTTTAACATAATATCGTTCAAATTCTGAATAAACCCCAGAAACACACTGTAATTGTTAAAACATTTGCCTATATATGTTTTATAAATCAACAATCGGGTACATAAAAAGAATCAAAATTTATTAATGGCATTCCGCAAAACATATGTACAAAAATATCCTCAGGTGTTTATCAAACTAGTAGTATAAGATTATGTCCCGCATTGAACGAATCTATTACTACACACGTATATACCAAACACGACAAAGAAAAATAACATCCCCGGTGGGATTCGAACCCACGACCTCTGCGCTACGGGGACATATACGAATAGACAATACAGGTAATGAGGCGTTTTGGCATGACATTATTTATTACCCGCAAGTAATACTTTTGAAATCGAGAGATTGTATTATAAGTCTCTGTGAAAACTTTAAAAAACGAGTCAAACATTAATCAAATCAAGCGCTTACTAGCGCTTTTCTAGACATTTATACAATGTTTAGTATATGCAAGGACTTAATTATAAGTCCTTTGTATATGAAATAAGTAATTCGATTAAAGTACACGATTGTATACCGTTAATTCAGCACATTTTGCACAAAATAGCAAGCCATGATATGAAACACATTTTCCATGCACCAGAAAATTATACACTAACAATACATCTCATAAATGACCCATTTTTGCTTTTCCCTTGTTTTTTATTTTGTACAAACACGTTTTGGGAATCATAGTCTTATTTTTTGTTCTGGAAAAATAGCATGTGTGTGATGTATATTAAAAGTGATGTGTATATTATATATGTGATTTATGTAAACAGTTGTAAACAATAACCAGGTGCTACTTACAAATATACTGTTATTAACTAATAATTAGTCTGTCCGTCTACCAAGGATCATTTCATTTAAAGTTTTCTAGAAATTCATATTTTATTGCATGCACATTATGAGTTTGATTGGAATACACATCTCGTTTAGAACCATTGCCTGTAATGATTACTCGAGCATGCCTCAATTATTATATTTCGTATATAATTCATTGTCAGCGTTTTTAATCTGAGTATTACCTGTTCCTATTTGGAGATCATCTAAACTCTATCACGTGATAAAGCGCTGGCTCAGTCATGAAGACTATCATAAACTGAAGTATGAATTCATAAATACATGAACTCATATTCGTATTGTGTTTTTATCTATTCCTCTGGTCTCCCCAGATACAAATAACAAACACACTCGACATAATTCGTTAATATAGTATACAGAACTTGGGCAATGCTCACGATATAATATACGTAGTATATATACACTTATTATATACATCCCATACATATACATGTATGCTACTTTTCCTAAACTCTGCATAGCTGTGTATAATGTGTACATACAATTAAAAATTCCCAAAACATGTTAATGAAGTATGCTTATATATTCACAATTATAGAGTAAATAGGAAGCGAAAATCAATCAGTGTAATTGACTCTTCCATTCAGAGACAATAACAGACCATTAGATAAACACAGATAAGTGGATTCCGAGAAAACACATGCTATGAACGCATACACAATATTGTCACAACGAAATGATGACTGATAGATGGACAGGCACACGTATACACATAAAACGACTAATATTATAAAAATATTATTATAAAAAAAAATACATCCCCGGTGGGATTCGAACCCACGACCTCTGGATTAGAAGTCCAGCGCGCTATCCACTGCGCTACGGGGACGTGTCGGAGTACTTATTACAGGTAATGTGGAGTATCGATATCACGTAATTCATTACGTGCAAGTAATATTATCGAAAACTTTTGGTCAAACTTCTTTGTACTTATCTTGTACAAAGTTCTTGTGTTATGTGTATAAGTAATTCAAATTAAAGTACATGTACTAATGATTCAGTCGTATTTTACATACAGTAACAAGATGTATTATACGTACCATCACTAACAGTTCATCTCATAAGGTTATTATAACGAATAGAATAAAAAAAAATATCTTATCTTTCATGACCCATTTTTGCTTTTCAGTTGTTTATGGTGTTCGATACACAGTATTTAAATGCCTAAAAAAAGATAACTGGGTTTCAAAATAATTAATGCTTTTCCACCGTGAAACTAAAAGCAATTATATAAAATGCATATTTCTATACTTTACATATTATATCTGCGTCAATTTATTTCATGCTTGTACGTACAGCCTTAATGCGTCTGAATAAATTCATGCTCTATAAACATCATGTACGAACGAGTGCATATATAGTCCAACTGATCCGGCTTAACGCAAATGAATGTTATTAATTAACCGGATAAATAGCGTTTAGTATTAAGCTGTTTTTTGTGGGTGCTGACTTCTACTGACTGACTTAGGAACTGTGACTTAAGTTATTTTATAACTTATAACAGTTTCATATGTTAAACTTACCTTACTATAGAAAATGTTGAATTTGCAGGTTGTTAAATAAATCTAAAATGAATCAAATTAATGAAATTGTGTTGGAATCGGCTGTCATTATTCTTAGTGGTAAGTCAGCAAATATATGTGTTATACTCATGATATACAGTTTTTACTTGAGGCAAATATTTAAATGCTTTCAATAAATCTTTTCAACAAATGTTCTTAATGACTAAGTAGAAAGTAAAAGAAACAAGCGCATGTAGGAAGCGAACCAATTTTTGAAGCACTTATTTTCTTGTGGTTTTAAACTTACCACAGAAACAACAGACGTTATATGCGCTTGTCTTCGAAACCCTTAATCTCCCTTTTTACGATCTAATGACTATAACCAAGTTGTTGAGCATATTATTCTACATAATGTCGTTCAATTGTTGAAACCATTATCGTATAAAATTAGGCATGCTTTATTTTGTCTATGTCAGGTGGTACAGATAAAGGAGGTGTTCCTCTTCTGATATTTCCCGGCGATTCTGCTGATTTGATGGATATCTATTCAACAAGTGACATATTAGAGCTGATGAAGATATTTGTTGACCTATGTGGAGGTAAGGTATCAGTGTTAGCCGATCTTCAACGTGGATGGAGTACCGAATGCATCACCAAGTTGTCAAATCTTCTCGACAAATTGCAGGTAACCATAATGACTATTTCCCGACTCTACTAACTTACCACTCCACAAGGCGCCGGAAACTTCTCCACAACTGGAGGGAAATTGTTATTTTTGGGCTCAATGAGCGAGTTCGAACTCACATCGCCTGGTTACAAATTCAGCGCACTAATCACTGGACGATGGCCACTGCCTTAGGTGTGACATGTACCGCAACGTTAGGCAATCTAAAAATTAAAAATCATTTATATGTGTATATTATTTTTTAATTATTTCAAAATGGTCATTTAAATTAACAAAATATCGATTGTCATTAACTACGCATTATAACAGCAATTGCTTACTTTTGCTGCAAAGGCGCATTGAACTCATAAAATATTATACGCACTGTAATCTTAGAAGTAATTCGAAATGTTTTTTATCTTTCAGACTTCAAGAAAGAAGTGTATTTCGGTTGCTTATTTTATTCATTCGAAGCCAAGTAAATGTAATACTGTTATACAAAGACCATTAACTAGAAGTAAAATATCATCAACTTACACCATGAAACATCTTGACTCGATAGAAGATTTGTACCAGTATGTCGATAGAACACAGCTAACGACTGATTATGGTGGAACATTGCAGTATAACCACGTGGCTTGGGTGGACTTCCATAGGGTACGCTACATTAAAGTTGTCCCGAACATTATATCCAGTAGATCATAGTGTGGTACCAAACAAAAATCATTTTAAACTGATTGAAAGATTAACAAACAATACAATAGCATTGTCCATTGATATTATTTTCCTAGTTTCCATTGCCATGGTTCTAAGAAGCTGAAAACATAGACATTAGCTTTAAAGACATAAAAGTTTGTACATAAGTCACACGAAAGGGATGATTGGAGCTAAATGGTAGATTTTAAATGTTTAATCCAAAATTACTGTTTACTGTAATGAGCCAGAAACGGTTTCAATTTCTTTTTTGTAATTCTTTATTAACATGCAAACATGTACGTTTTAATGTGAAATAGGTACTGTGTATTTTGATGTCATCTGACGTCTTTCAACCTACAGTAAAGTTGAATAAATTTACGTTACTTGTAACTAAGATATAACCATTGCCATGAAACAATGTATCAGCGATCATGTGAGATGTTACGAAATAAAAGAAAACATAAATGAACACGTAAAAATATATCAATTATTTCATCTAAAACTAAACAAGTTTAGTACTTCTGTTAACACAGTTATTTCATATAAAAGGTATGTATTTGATTTTAAAGATTAAATTATTGATATTTATTGTGCTTCAGACATATCTTCCAATGGTAACCAAGGCCAATGTTGTTGCTAAGGCATTACCTCGATTAGAAGAGAAAATGTATAAACTACAAGAAGAAGCTGTGAATAAATGCGACAACTCGAACAAAACGTTTATAAACATCGTGAAGACCAAATACGAACACCTCTTGAAGTAAATCCTCTGATTTCTTTTTTTTTATTTGAAATAAAAAGAAAACTTGTAACAATTCGCATGAAAGTCAAACTTGTCAAATTCGGTCTTTCTTATTACGCTATCAATTGAGAAACATCGACTAATACTACTTGATGAAAAACTATGTATACATTTTAACGTGTCACGCGTACAGAAAAGAGTAAGACTATAAAAGATCGGATAAAACTACATGTTCATACAATATATTCTGTAGGGTCGAAGAATGGTAGAGATGGAACATCTTATAAGCCTAACGTAGTCTGATACTGATCCCGTTTTAAATCCGACAGTTTGACGATAACTCTGTTTTGTAGTAAGCTCTTGAGAAAATGTTAAACAATGTGTAGTGAATTAGGGCTAGTATCTGTACCGTCAACACTCAGTCATCTTGTTTTATGAAAGTGTTGATGTCTTTTAGAAAGCATGACGTCCGCGAACTTGTTGACGATTGTCAAGACGCTGTGGACCGATTACAACATCCGGATTGTGATCCGACTTTAATACAAACTCATGTTGCCATAGTTACAGACACGAAAAAGAAATTAACATCTGTATTAAATGAGTTAGAAAAGAGCTTGGATGATCTTGAATGTATCGTTACCAGAACAAGAGAAGAATATCTTCTATTTGCGAAGTTAAAGGATTGCGAAGACAACACCAAAGAGGTACATGTACACACAAATGACAACATTTTCAGTTGTGATAAAGAAACGATACATTCTCAAATACAAAACATCTTTATTCTTATTTATTCAATGCTAATTATTGCTAGTGGATAAATATGTTATCGATATTTTAACGATCGTAATTACATGTATACTCTATTAAATGTATATACATGCAATGACACAATGTTAAAATGAACTCGGATATATAGCTCTATGTAATACTGCGGAGTATATTTTTTTCCTGGACACGTCCTTCTGTTTTCATTCTTATGAACATAGAGAAAATAATTTTGATATGGGTATAATTCGGTAACCATTCAAGTATCGGGAATGTTCTTTGGCATTCGGTATATAAAACGCACGTAATCAAATATAAAGAAATATAGCATGCACTGTAATTAACGATTATTTGCCAAAACGCTATTCATATCAAACAATTACGTGTACATTTCTAGGTGACAGAAACCATAGAGCTGATGATGTCTCAGGCAGACGGGTTACCACTTGTTAGTGCGAGCGAAGTACAAGCAAAATATAACAGGGATGTATTCAATGGAACAGTTCTTACGCCATCACAGGTATGTACATTCCCATGTTATATTTATTATAAATTGTCCTTTAACGCACATTTTGTTCCTGAAAAAAAGTTAATATAATACAGTAAATAGTAAGCAATGGGAACGACAACTTAAATTTACTTCGAGTTTAATTTGACACATACATGAACATATTTT
This sequence comes from Lutraria lutraria, assembly GCA_964023205.1. Lineage (NCBI taxonomy): Eukaryota > Metazoa > Mollusca > Bivalvia > Venerida > Mactridae > Lutraria > Lutraria lutraria. Next base: position 29,629,941 of record OZ026846.1, on the reverse strand, counting down.
TCATAAAAACACATGATAACCTCTTAACCTAACTTCAAGTTTAACCCAATGGTCAAGTTCAACCAATGTTGATACAACTGGGCACAGATGATCGATAGTTTAACCAAGGTGTACGTCTGGTGTCTTCCTCTGCCGTTATATAGTGGGAATTCGCCAAATGACCCTACTGTTTGTGAGACATTAAATCCCAGTGAAACAAGAACACTCATAAAATATGATTGTGTGTAAATGACTTAATTAGACTTTGTCATGTTTACGATATTCTATACATTAATATGATATAATATACATGTACTGTAATATAATGTAATAAAAAGTACTAACGATGTGTTCATATTTTAGGATATCATAGCATGTGCTACATCCATACTTCAAGATCTAAACTGTGGAAATGATACATCATCAAAGGCATATACCCAGGCTGAAAAAGTGGCTAAGACATTGTCTGATTCAATACAACCTTTCATTCAACATCTGAATCATTTAAATGAGATGTATACGCGAGTACATCTATTCCATGTTATAGTCAGCAAAGTAAGTATCTGAAAAATAAGTTTTCCGTCTTAATTCATTATAATTTCATTATTCTAAAGTAATATGTTAGTGGGTGTTTCCATCAAAGTATGAACTTGTCCTATGTTATGAGTTTATGAAACAGATCAGGTACATACTAAAACCAAAGGTTGTATGCGGTTAAAAGATGTCATACATGTTAGCCCATTTGTCATTTTGAACACGTTTATTCACAGCAACGTCTATGAACTGAGTGATGATTTGTTTCGGGAACATAAATTGTCTGTTGACCAACTTTCTTACATTCTGTATCTTCAGACAAAACGATGGAATGAAAATGCGTCCCGATTTATATCAAAAACATTTATATTCCATCGCAACCAACATATTACTCGCACGTCTCAAAATCTGAACGGCAATATAGACAAAGATGGAGAAAATGAACAGAACAATGGTACTGTAATACCCAGGTTGGAACTTGATGATGTTTTTGTTGATACCTGCGATGTTTGTGCCCGACTTGTTGCGCCAGACAACTGGGAGGTTAAACTGCAACATTTCAACAAGAAACACCCTCCACCGAAGAAGAAACACGTGCGATTGTTAAATAAATGTGTACCTAGTAATGTAGACCAAAAATGTCGAGCTGATGCTGAAATACTTGCTGAAAGGTAGTTCGTTCACTCTAATCTGTAATCAAATTTTCAAAATTTGCAGTAAAAAATACAAAAACCTATTGAAATTAAGTTACCAAGGAATGGTACGTTTTATTTATTATTTTAATTTTGGTTCAGTAGTTAGAGTTTCAATTTCTTTACCCACTGACTAAATAATCATTCATATATTACAATCTATAAGTAAGCTCTCGTATATAAGCTACACTTGTATTGCATTCTATTCTGACTAAATTTTCTATAATTAACCAGCATTACCATGCACCCATTTCAAATATTCAGTGTTCTGATAATTTCTAGTTATAGCTGTTTTCTTAATGCTCTTACTTGTTATTTTCTTAACAATCTTTTTTTCAGGACTTTATTCATACTACAGTTTTTATTGAAGCACGAATTTAAGATGGAAGACGTTTTGATGATTCAGAAGTGGACATATAACAGTCACTGTGATGATATTGGACTTGAATTTTGTTCTGAAGTATCGAATGTCTGAAATAAAATATTACATGTGTGTGATTGTTTGTTAGACTTCATTCAATACGTAGACCTGCTCTCATAAAGGTCTGGTTCTGACTATTGTTATATCATGTTATAATGTTAATTAGGATACTACAGTACAATGATTAGGGGTATAGCTAGGGATAAGAATGTGGATCTGAGATTGGAATCCATGAACATTGAAGAATCCACGTTATATATCGTTACGCATATGTCAGTAATGATGTACAGTGTACATTGTACGTGTTGCAGTTTTCATCATTTCCAATAGCATTTTATAGTTCTAATAGTGTCAAGAATAAACATACAGTGAAGGTATTCCAATTCAATACAGTAATTTAACTCAAAGGTGTTGTTCAATAAACATGTTTTAGCTAAACACGTTTAACATAAAACACTCTACATATTTTAATGAATATAGTGAAAAATCTCTTTATAATACAGAACAATACAATTTATTGGCAAAATCGGCATCTCATGCAGTTACAAATTTAGACATATATATGACACTGATGATATGGCCGAGACACAGACAACATACTTTAATCCAAAACGATGCTGATTTTTATATTTGTCATTTATAAGTGAAACAGTCGTGTATTTTATAATATATAGAGTCCCCGATATAATCAGAGACCAATATACAGACAGATATGTGCTATATTGGTCACAGGCTACCGGTGTGTGAAGGCCCCCACAGACTCTCTACTAAACAGGAATTATTTTTACACTCTGAAACACTGTTAAAGGCACACACACCCAAATGAAGTTTCCATGAGAAATGCATGAAAATTTGCACAATTAAACTTTAAACCTATATAAACCACTTGGTTGGAAAAAATTACCATCACCATGTTAGAATTTGTCCCCTCATCCATAGGAATGATGAGGTCCCGGATTTTTTCGGACAGTTTTTCACAGTATTTTTTAGTATTTGAACACTGAAAAAGAAAACAGCAAATAAACAGTATATTTCTGTACAAAAACATTCATTCTACTACATAACATTTCCAGTGTATCAATAAAAAAGAATTATGACTTTCTGTGGCTTCAAAAAAAACGTAAAATTTATAGATAACGCGCTGAACTATTCCCAAATTAGCCTGTATACAAGTTAGATAAATCCGTTTTGAACGATCCTTCTCCTAAACTGGTTCCCGTTGACTTGTGTGTACAAAGCCAACAGGTACGGCCTAAAATTTCCAGGACGCTTATTGGTCAATTTCGATTGGAATCCGGGCAGAATTCTGCCCGGGGGATCTCGCGAGACCTTGCGTTATCGATGCACATTGCGCGCGTAATTTAAATAATAGAGACAGATAAGTCAACTGGATAGTTATTTTCTGATCTTGGTCGTTGTAACACTTAATTAAGTAGCATTTAAATACACACAGCGTACTTAAATGTATTTTGAAACTTAAAAAAAATATCTTTAAGAAATATTTTTAAAATCGAGTACTCGATCACGGTCAAGGACTTATATACATACATGAATGTAAGTCCTTGTCACGGTCGGTGTGGGAGAATTTTTTTCATTAATGTAGATTTTTATATTTTTTATTATTATTCGTTGAACTGTCAAATAACATTAATCACCGTACACAATTGCAACTTTTTGAGTGTAACAACCTGATTTATATACTTATAAAATTCATATAAATATGCGATGCTTATAACAAATTTAAAAGTCGTGCCCAATCTGATTCTGGACTACGTCCCAGCAAACACTTGACGTTGTAAAAACGTTGTACAGACGTTGTACCCTGACGTTGGATGACCGTTGGATTTAGGTTGTAAATGAAAGTTTTTTAGACGTCATTTCCCGACGTCAATACAACGTCGTGTATACAACCAAAATCCAACGTGTTTTCAACCAAAATCCAACATGTATACAACCACAATCCAACCTGTATACAACCAAAATACAACGTGTATACAACCAAAATCCAACCTGTATACAACCAAAATCCAACGTGTATACAACCAAACTCCAACCTGTATGCAACCACAATCCAACCTGTATACAACCAAAATCCAACGTTAATATATTTACACGCCTGTAAGTAATTAAGGTGATTATATCAACAAAACTCAGGGATGTTCAAACAAAGAACATAATGACGCCATGCAGTTACTATATAATCCTGTATAATTAGTTCTTCATGAGGATACTGGACACTATTAAAATAATATTGCTCAATAAGTATATAATATGTTTATAACATATATCACAAAGCTCACTTTTAATCTCACAATACAACCTGGTCTATATTTATCATTTGAAATGTCAAACAAAAAACAAATTTTGTTCACAATTTTGAATTAATATATCTAATTTATTCTTGCAAATTATTACATACACATGTAGACACGAATACTGTACATAAGTTTCTATAAACACATAGTAGATGATTATTCAGTGACCATGAACACTAAGAATTCGTTTAAATGACATGTACAAAACAGTTAGAAACTAATAAATTGATCCCTCTGGATTTCCTGTCTGTGATTCTGGAGTCTACTTCAGTGGACAGGCCTGGCTGGCATTCTGTTCAGTTTCCTTTGACATAGACTTCATAGTATTTGCTGAAATAGTAAAAGAGTAAGCATATTCAGTCAGCGGGCATTTTCGGAAGTCATTTCATCTATCCAAGCTAGTAATTTTTATTATTTGAAAAATATACAGTCTTCTGTGTTCCTGTTATCAATCTGCTATGATGAATACATATTAAATTTTTCTAAAGACTGGATTATACCAAGCAACAAAATCAAAGAGAAAATTACACAAGCTCACAGAAAACTGAACATGCAGAATTTATTCTAATTAATATAATATATACCTAATAATATTCAATATAGGCAAATGCAATCTCAAACGGTATTATTTAGACATGCATTTTGCTATTAGAAAGCCCAGCTTTTTACTTAATCAGTGTTTGTATGATATCATGTTGTAGTCCTCATACATAATTTTACAACCATGACTGAATTAATTACGGATTATTCAGAAATAAAAAATGATAAATTCACCTTGAACAACGCCAAACAAGCCTGACCTGTAGAATTCCATCGTTCCCAGTTATGTTAAATTTGGACATCAATCTGTAAACAATTACAATAAACTATACGTTAGAGCAAATGAACATGTATTACTTATTCAAAAATTCTGTAACTCGACACATGCACATTGAAAATAAAACTATATTTATAAGAATTCAATGTAGTATCAACCAGTGATCATAACTCAAAAACACGTACATATATGTCAGGCATAATAAATCCAAACATCCTTCTTAATTAAGTCTGAAGCATACAAGTTCCCCACACGAAATGAATAACATAATATTATCTCTCTCAAATTTTCATTAACACATTTCCTACGTGCATGAAGAACATTTGACCTGAGGACTCATCAATCAATTCGGGCACTGGCCAGTTTGGCAGTTGTCAGTAATAAAACCTTCTCTGGAATAGTTTCAAATTAAGTTCATGCTGTTTTTCATGCTCAATTTTGTTGGAAATAATGGACATTAAGACATGTACATGTAACTGATACCAGAACAGTGATTGTGAATATTTGTGTAGTCTTTAATTTAGACTTTACACAACAGATAGTTTAAAATGTAATTTCACCAGTTTTGTTTTACTTGATTTTTAAAGTGAAACAAAAGATGATCGCACTTTTAAATAAAAATACATTTGAATACCAATAAGCGAACTTAAAAGCGACCAACACGATATTGGGTGCAATTAGTTATGAAATTGATTGATTACTTGTTCGATTTAAAATAAAAGTTTGCTGAATTTCCGATTATATATATATGCATGCATGTATACACATATGCATCTTTTTACTGACATTCTTAATACCCATCAAAATTAAATCACACATCAAATTAAATAATAAATTCCACTTACCTTAAAATCCGAATTTGACAGATCTTTTGTATCTTATCCCGAAATCTTTTCTTGGGACCGTTGATCACTATTCAATATATCCGTTGCTGGTAGTTTTGAATAATTAGATCTGTCCATTTTCATGTAAATTAAACGATTTTAATCCATTTATTTTGTAGGTTTTATGAAGAATATTTTTAAATTATTGTCGACAAACGTTTCTTTATTTAATTATTTTCAAATAGTGTAGAAAAGAATAATCGTAAAATTCGAAATAACTGGACCCTCGAAGCGACGCCTATCGGTAATATGAAACATTTTAAGGGGAGTAAACATGTCAGAGTGTTTTGCTATTTTTAACTCATCCCTAACATAATAATATATGCCAAAGAACAAGGTTTATATGTTTTTTTTGTTTTTTTCATGACAATATTCAATTTTCGTTATGATTTCAACAAAATCATTATCTGACCATAATCCAACGTCATGCAGACGTCTTATTCAGACGTTGTATAGTCGTCGTGATTCTTACGTTGAATCAACGTTGGATTTAGGTCGCCGACGTCGCGACTTAAATACAACGCATATTCAACGTTGATACAACGTCGGGTGTTTGCTGGGGTGTTTTAAAATTAATTAATGCAAACAGTACAATTGATCATCAATTGACCAGTATATATCATTGTCTCAATTTCAATACATGCATTGATAAAATCAAGATAAGTAGCCAATTAAGAAGTTGTTATGCAATATTACGTAACACGACCGTCTCACTTCCTGGATCCTTATAAGGGAGAAATATTTTATGGATCATTTCACCGAAGGGGGTCAATATATTCTTTAGCACTTGTGCCTGATACCATGTTAAATTTACAATATACAGCATAGATCATAATCTTAATTACTCCTAATTTAATTCAGTTCTGTAAAGTCAGATGTTAACGAAAAGAAATTAAGTAACAAAAAAATAACTTAAAACGTTACTTGACATATACTGATATACATTTTGTATATAAGATATAAATTTTAATTTTAAATAAAGAAAAATATGTTTTAAAGGAATTAATACATACTAGACCGAACTATACATATAGTTATACATATGATTTTTTAAAAAAGAAAATCATTTAACAACAATAAAAAAATCAAGGCATTAATTGATATTTTCAAGATATGTATCTTTGATATGTTATATGACTATACTGTAACAAATATTCACATAGTAACTTCTAGCATCTATATTTTTTTATTTTGAATAAAGGGTATCCATGAGGTACTCAAACATTAGCACTAACATCTCCGCGTACATTTATTAGATGTACGGAAATCCCCGATGCTTCTCGAATGAACAGCAACCAATGAAATAGCTAAAACGGATTGACCAATCAGAACGCTGGAAAATTTAGACCGTACCTGTTCCTTTGGTGCACTGCATCATGGAACGGGAACCAGTTTATCCTTCTCCATGACTCGGTACTCTCCCTTTATAAAATACATAAACTACTTGAATAAAAGTATATTTACGTTTACAGTTTGCCCATTTGTTCTTTAAAATACGGTTGCAATCATAGATACAGTTAAAACTATATAAATGCTGAGATCAATGTGTTTATTGGTTCCAGATAAGAGAATCCCTACAAATGAGGACTGTATTTACAATTCCGTTACAAAAAATTATTCGGAAATAGTTATCCGGAAGTAGAAATGTTAGTCACGTGACACTTAGCGTCAAAATGGTGGATATGTCAACATTTTGTTACCATGCTGAAGTGATTCATGTGAATTTAAGCTTCTTATGATTGTTTGCAAATGACATTTTGGGTTTAAATAATAAACGAAACGAAAAATTGTTTTTATTACTTATTCTGTAGTGATCGGAAGGAATACAATTTGCAAAAACGTGGTAAGCTATTTTTCCCGTATTTCATTCTTGTGTCAGCACGTTGACTGTTGTTATTGTTCGGGATAAAAAATAAAATACCTAAACAATAGCCAAAACGTCTGCTTTCAAAGTGAAAAAATAAGATATCTTAAATAAGTTATAGTGTTGATTTGATATAAACATAGACGGAGAATTAATTACATAAATGATTATTTAATAATTGCCAATCAATTAAAGCGATTAAGTATGATTTCATTGAAATTTGATTTGCAGTTCTTTTATTTTTCCATGTTTATTTGGAAATGACATGAATTACAATGACATACATATATGAAAAACCTGCAGGAATGTAAACCATGTCAATTGCAGTTGATGAAAGCATACAATTATAAATATGTACACATGCTTTCAATCTGTAATTGCTTCAGGGATGCATCAGCCTAATGATCTACAGTGAGTCAGTCCAATTCTTTAAGGGGATAGACTATGTACAAGTTGGAGGCAAATAATGTACCTGATGCAAGGCACAAATCCACAACCTCCTGCTTGCAAGTTAGATGCTCTACGAACTGAGCTAATTTGGCTGTTTATATATCAGCCAATTTATAAATACAAACACTTATATATAGCTAGTATACTGCTACAATACATTCCTCCTTTAATCCTTTTTCTCAAATAAAGTATTCACTTGGAGGTCCTAGGTCAGGTCCACTATTCGATTTTGTAAATGCTGAATTATTCCCCCCCCCATGTCATATAACTCGTACGATAAACAGTGTACATCGACTTATTACTTATAATAGTTACTTATTAGTACTTGCATGTTACAAATCTTCCTAACTTCTATTAAAATCAATATTTAACTCAGAATTTTGTACATGAGTGTGATTTAAGTGAGAACTTCAACCAAAATAAGTTTAATATCATTGACTATTTAGTAATGCCAGGATAAAATTGAATTATTGTGTGTTTATTTTGCTTTAAGAACATAGAAATTAAGAATTGATTGATTACATGTAGGACACATTTATATATCTATAAGGGCTGCAACAATTCGGGCACCCTACAGTTCAGTTCGAGTTCGGATATAACCTTCTCAGTTATCAAATATTCGATTCGGATATCTACATCAATAGACTACATAAATAAACGTAGGATTTTTTTTTAAAACTGGTCCCAGTTTCATAAAAAAATAAGTTTTTACTCAAACTCTTTTTACTCAACTTATTTATTAAATCATAAATTTCTATTGATCTGTTGTATGCAGTTCAGAATGTCATATAAGAAAAGTTACAAAGTTGGGTTAACAACAGTTTCACACAATTGAAACAATTTACCAATTGTACACTTTTTGGTTGAAGATAATATTTCTAGGTAAAAAAAACACCCAAGTTCTTTCTTGATTTTCTATTTTTACCGTGAAACTGAGGGCAGACTTAAAGTTTTTAATATGCCAAAATATACGTACATGTACAACTCATTCTGCTGTAACAAAAAATACTTGTATGCCCAGTTTTGCAGTGAATTTATAACATACGACTAGTCTTCAAACCAAGATCTTTTCTCAAACACAAAATCTCGCCACACATTCAATTTTAGTGACGCTGCTGGATCAACAAGCAGTTTTTCATGGGTCATACTTGTTTTTGTTTACATGCGACGCAGTAAATGAAATGACGCGTGCTGATTGGATAATATTATTGCCGGCTATGCTAAATGACAGTGCCAAACCGTACCGAACCGAAAATATTGATTCCAGATCGGATAATCGATCCGATGCCATGCATTCGGATATATTCGAACTTCGGTGATTCGTTGCATTCGTAATATCTATACACTCATGAATGCAAATTGCGCCAAATTAATAAAAATAGATGTAAAAAAACATTCATATTATGTTTTATATCCCACAGAGCAGATAAATATATAGTTGGTTATAATTCATAATTATCCATTTGTCCAATTATACATTTTTCTGAATTGGAGTGAAAATGATTTTTTTTTTCTAATGAAATATAATAATAATAAAGGCTTTATTTTAAGAGGCTACACCTAAATTTTGGGGTTCCCCAATCTTTCATGTGGGCCTCTCAACAAACATGAAAACAGATTATACAATGAATATTAAACATAAATGAAAATCATTAAAAACAGCATCATATCAAGATAATTGAATACATGTATAGTGTAACTTCTGAAATATATATGTATTTGGTTAGGATGCTAATATCAAAGGACCTTTATTTTTATGTGGAAATAGATACAGCAGGACTGTCAAGAAACAAAAGATAAAAAAATGGCTTAAGTTATAGCTATTATATAGTTGTACTTTTCTTATTAACCTAAATTGGTATGATTTCTGTAGATCTTTCATGTTTTGTATGTTCTACAAAAATATTTATATGTATATACATGTACATCTTGTATAATGTTATGTACAGCTATGTATTTATATTAAATAATAAATTTCAATATCTTGTGATATTATGTTTGCGTAAGACACATGCCGCTCATTATCTTAATATTGTGATAACTTGCTGACACCTGTATCATATAGCATGAAATTTTATCAGAGCACGTTTGATATTCACATCATTGAGTGATAAGTTCATCAGGTCAAGTATGCTGGCTTGTACAGATAATGACATTTTGACAGTGACGCCCATAGACTACATTTTGCTAAAATGGTGTAAATTAACTTCTCTTTAGATAAATGAACCAGATGTCAATTATTATTAAATTTTGTGTTGGTTCATTATACTTATTTTCTTTGTAACTTACATACATGTATCTAATTCAATCTTGTTTCTGAAATCATATGTGAAAGGGAAAATATTCAGTATTTGATAATTGAGCTTTATCATCTGATCTCAGACGTTTTACAATATTAATGTTTAAACATTATTTGCTCGCATGTTATTGGTTGACATTTTGGCCATGTTTACATGTACCCAGCTACAACACTTGAATAGTTCTTTTTGCATATTATGGAAAAAGGCTAACACTTTATGAAGAAGTCATACTTTTCATTTGCTTGCATGTTTTATCTAGTTTATTCATGCAAATAGGTTACAGTTCTCTCCAGTACTCATATAATTATGCTAATATCTTATAACTATGATGATAATACTCAAGTATAAAACTTCCCCTGTCAAACTATGCATTATCTATTCATGAAGTATGCAAAAAAGGTTCGAGAAAAAAATAATGTTTTCATGAATTCCATTCGGAGCTGCATGAATTATTTAGTTGTCAATTCTCTAAATCTTTAGACTTTATAGCTAAGAATCTTAATTATAAATCAGTCTATCTTATCTCAGATCTTATGTTTTCATTGATTAATTAATTATCATTCATTAGTTATTTGCACAAAGCTATTGTACATTCCAGCTTCTGGCATTAAAGTGAGTAGAATACAAGGAAATAAAATTGCAAGAATACATGTGTAGTGGTGAATAAAATGGAATAGCTGTTGTTTGTGATTCCAGTTGTGGATATATTTTGTGGTTATTTGGATTTTCTTCTGTTTCCCATTTACAAGAATGAAACGAAAAAGGTAATTTTATTTATGATAATTTCTTCTTCTTTTTTGTTGAGCATGATTTATGAAGAAATATTTGTTATTTTGATAATACTTGTCTTACTTGGTGAACAGAATTGTCCTTTTTGTACTCAGTCTGTTGATGCTACATTATAGTTCCATTCTAGAACATTTTTAATTGAATGAAAAATGTAAGAATACATTGGTAAAAAATTGTATTATTACTTAGCAAACTGTTTTAGCTGAATTATGGTAGTTACAGTACGGTTCGGGTGATTTGTCCAATTTTCGCGAATCGCCGCAGAATTAAAATCGCGCTAAGCCACAGGTAGATCGCTTCAACTGTATCAACTGAAATGTTAATATGCATAAGTTAATTAAAGAAGTATTTACGTTTCATGTTGTATTATATACATGACTTGTGCATTTCACTCTTTAACATTCGTTTTAAGTCAATAATATCATTCTTGTGTCTATCCTGCATAGTATTTTAGGTATGAAAAATACATTGTATTTTTAGACATACTTTTGCCTTGTAAGGTCTGTCCAAGCTGGTACTCAGTACAGTCTGTGTGAGGTAATTCATACATGTTTTGCTAAGTAACTATAAATTTTCAGCTAAAAATATCGAGATTGTGCAGAAAAAGTTTAACAAGTGGAAACATGTCATTTTGTCTAATACACTCCAGTAACTACTCTTCAAGATTTAATTATCTAATATGTAGATTTTATATCCATACTGTTTATATAACATGCTCGTCTGTGTTTGATATTGTCAGGTAACATGGGTACTTGATTTATCTAACTAGGAAATTTATTGAGGGTTTCATATGACTGCGAATGGATTTGATAACAATAACCTGTGGATAATCTTGTGCAGATAAAGTTGTTTTCAGTGTATTGAGAATCATAATCAGTTATTATAATATTTTTCGTCTGTGTCGGAAAATAAAATTCGAAATTTTGTAACTTTACTTAAAACCGGGTGAAATAATGACAGGAATATACGTTTAACAATTACAGGTTAACTTCAAATTCATATATTATTAGAATTAATTTATCATGATACATCATATGGTTAATGCCAGTTGATTTATTTACACATCAGAGGTTCTTAAAGAGGTACTCATATGTGTATTCAATTGATAGTTTGGGTAGAAAATTATTATTATAAAGCATTAATAGTTTGACTACTGAGCTATACAAGAAACTTGTGTTTACATGATTGCATGCTTTCCTACTAGTCATTTATGGATGTATTGTTGCCTGTTCTTAATAGAAGAACATGTCTGAAAATCAATATTCAATGATCCATGATCAAGGCTTTTACAATTTTCATGAAACTTAACAAAAACGTTTAACATACAAATGTCTAAACATTCACAGGCATGTACAAAATGTATCATATTGTGGTACAAAGGTTTTTTTAATGCATTTGTATTTATGATTGTTCTGTTAAATTATTAAATTATAAATCATTCAAAAGCTAACTAGTGTGATTCATGCTGTACATTGTGGTGTATATTCTTGCTAGTGCCAAGTCATTATTTGTTTATAATATATGTGGGTAGATATTTAAACAGTATTGTGTTTGGAAGTGATTATCATTTTCTACAATTATGTATTGTTACATTATAGTTAATTAGATTGTCTGAGTATTGAATCCCAGCTATACTTAGAATAATGAACAACTGATTTTATGGGGGGGGGGGGGTTTAAGATATGATTCACAGAATTTATTGTGTATTTTTGTTTGTTCCTTCTCAATGTCAGAAGTAATTACAGAAAGAAGTTTTACAAGCACTTACTTAATTGTTGCAATTATAGTTATTACTAATATTTACTACTAAACTTGAGTATTGATATTTCAAGTTTTGTACATTTTTACAACTATTTTAGATCTGTAACATGCATTATAGACTGTTCAAAAAATGGATTTGCTAACTCATTCAATAGGTATGTTATTAGCATGAATGTATTATTTTACTGATGTGCATTTTTAATTTTTTATGCCTTTTTTATAGCTCGCTGTGCACCATATGGTATGACTGTGTGATTTAATTGAAGATTACTTTTAAATTACTTGTTGTATGAATGACCATCAGAAATTTCTGTCTTCAATATTGTGTTGTATATTCAGTGATGGTTTTGATGAAAATCTGATTATTGGTTCATTAGAGTTTAAGAGTTTTCTATTTCAAAAGAACATATTATACATGTTCCCCATTCCAATTTCCGAGCCGAATACTGTGTTAACAAAATCACGGGAAACGGATGAGGCGGGTATCGGTGCTTTACACCTGGCAACCGCAGGATATAGAACCAGGATAAACTTTTATAAGAGTGAGATTATAAATGCCCAGTTCTCCTGTATCTTCTCTCCCGCTCTCTATGGTGGCTCTGAAATGACCATAGCTCTTAAATGGACTGTTAACGGTTGATAATAAACCAACAGATAAATAAATCAAACAAACATAAGTTAACTCATTGACTTATATAGACACCTTCAGTTTGCATTGACTGTGACACTAAGACTGTTGTGTGTGATCTTCTTACTATAGTTCTTTTGATTCTCATAATGTCAGGTGGTAACTAACTTAACCTTTTGTGAATTAGTTTCATTGAATAATTAATACCTTTTACTTGAGACGAAGCATGGAGTTTTAAGTGACTCACTTTTCTGTCCTGAAACTAAATGTTCTGTGGAACATTGATCGTTTACAATCTTTTATTGATTACTTATTCTAAAATTATCACACCTGTATCTAGGAATAACTTAAACGGTAAGAAAACATCTGTTTGCTTGCACATTTTGTTAATGAATTAGGTGAAATTATTTAGATTTAAGACAATGTATATTTATTGGTCAGTACTGAACTACCATACATTTGGCCATGATAATAGAGATAACAGTACAACCTCTCCAGAGCGGCCCTCTCTTGAACAAAAATTTAACCTCCCTTCAACAACAGCATGATTTTTCCCCACTGCACAATTTAAATATTAATTTAACCTCTCTAGAGCAACAACCTCTCAACAACAACAGAAGCCGAAATTCGATGACTTCCCAATTGCAAAAAGGCTGTTTTTCCCAATTTTAGGCAAGAAATTCCCAAAAATGCAATGCTTTTCAAACTAAGTAGTCTAACCTTCTCAAAATTTGGCCAAATTTCGCGCTTGAATTTCCCAAAATGAAAGGCTAAGGCCCCTTCCCAATTTTTGGAAAAAGGCCCTGACATGTGCTCCCAAAGCGTGTTGCTTTAGAGAGGTTGCACTGTAGTTCTACTTCAAAAAGTTTAAGTTTTGTTAATTGTATTCAGTTCATGGTTTATTTCCACTTCAAGCTCAAATATTACGTAGTTGAATGTATGCGGCCTAATTATTTTGCAAAACATGCAATAAACGAGTGATTGCATATATTGAAACTGAGTAAATAAATGAATACATGGATAGCAATAGAACTTCATTTGTTTTGTTCAAAATTGGACAACCTTCATTGGATTGTTCATACATAATACATGATGTGTAATTATTAATTGATGTACTATATGGTTATTTTAAAACTTTTAAACAGATTCTTGTAATTGGTAATATGAATGACTTAATTTCAGACATAGTATCATTTACCACCTATTATGGCATTTTTGTGTTCTTCGGAATTAATGCCCCTCTTGGCTGTACCTTTTACTGAATATTTTAAAAAATTAGTTGTTTTTTGTTTATTTTCTAAATGTACATGTTCAGGTTCTATTTGTAATTTCAAATCATTTAAGTGTAATGTTTATTTGCTTGTGTCCCATTTGTTTACCAGTATTTAGGGTATCTTACTCTTAGTGTATTACCAGTATGTTCCTTCTGTATGAACCTGATTGTGATATCTTTATGATGTAGATAAACTAGATAGATTATGCAAATATATGTAAATAAATGTTTATCATTTTTTGTAAAGAAATTCTTTCTTTATGTAATACAATTACCACATTAAGGACATACTTATCATCAATTAACACCAGTATTATTGTATTGGTTGTCTGTCATTGGATAGGTTCTTGGTAGCCCTTTTATGGCATATTAAGGTGTGAGCAACAGGGAAGCTATCTTGTCTTTGGTCATGACACAATGATACATAATCTATAATGTATTGAATAACTTTCTTTGTAGTCTTTATATTTCTTCCTTTTTGACTAATTAATGCTGTAGTATTTTCTATTGTGTATTTAGTGGTCTTTGATCTTAGCATTGTAGAAGAGAAATAGATCTTTCGTATAAATATGGTTATTTGATATCACAGTATAAAGTACACTTGCATTCCTGGCAAAATTAATATCATATGTATACATTGTATATATTATACCGGGGCATATACTGGTATGTTGTAAATAATCATTATGTATCTATATTGTGGCCTTTTTACTTGAAAGTGGAAGTTAAAATTATTTGATGACATAATAATAAGGAGTTTTATATACTTGACAATTTGTGTTAAAATAGGGTAAGGAATTGATGATTTGTACTATATGATGATATAATATTATTTATTGCCTAAGTTGTCATCATGATTTATGATTCTATTTGTTGAAGTGGCTCTTTCTATGATTTTCACTAAGCATTGGTTACACAGCACATTTGTTATTTTGGTGTTATTTCAGAGTTTGCATCATTTTGTATTTGCGTTGTTTTATAAAATCAATGGTTTCTCAAATCCTTTAATTAAATAAATAACTTAAGATCACAAAGAATATGAATTAATAAAATGAGGCAAATGCCTTTTCTAGAGTGTATTGCACATTATTTATGTAAACCAATATCATGTTCTTGCAAACCATATTTGAATCATAGGTAATTCAATTATAATGAAAATTTCATTTTGAATAAGGTGAGGTATTGATTTTGGCTGATAATCTAGTTTTAATACTAGAACCTTGTGATTACTTGTTGAGTTGTATTTTGACAGTCTACTTTGTTTTATTATTTCACTAGCACTGTCATTAAATCTTCTTTAGTGGTTTACATGCATTGTGTAACTCATCATTTTGAAATGTGTTGTCCTAACTTGTAAATTTATATTGTTTCAATATATACTTTGTACAAAAAATGTCAATGTATTTTATAGGTGTTAAGCAATTGGTTTAAGTCGCAGACTGCATAATGTAAGAATGTAAGTGGTTTTTAAACATTTGCAATATTTAAACATAGGTTAAATGTGACTGTATTCACTTAAATTGAATATAAATACCAATACAGACACAGATTTGGACCTTTCCAGCAATTAAAGCTAATTACTTTGGTGTCATCATTTATTTCATGATTGGTATTTTCAAATCAACCTTGTATGAACCCAGAACATGTTAAACAACTGTTGACGTGAACTCACATCGTTATATTTTTGTCTGCTTTCAATATATCTATCGTTAATCCTTGTACCATTCAAACGTACTGATAACGTACCTTACCATACCCCCCTGCTTTGTTTTCATTTAAAATTTATTTGTCATTGTTGACTTATGAATATTTAATTTGATATCACACAAGTTTATAATTTCCCCCCAAATTGTTGGTTTTTGGCACGTTTTTCAACGACGTAAAATCTAATGGCATTGATTTCTTGTTTTGATTTCTATTAACAGACTTAGTTATTTACCTCAGTGCTGGTTTGAACGTATGTGCTGACACATTATAATTTATTTATACACTAATTATCTGAATTCAAGAAATTTGTTACATGACCAAGTGCATGTGGCTAATTTATGTCACAATTTTTTGTCTGATAACATTCTCTACAAATTATTTTGCAGATTTTGCTTGTTTTTATTGAAGACTGCTTATGTTAACATTTCAGTATTTGCTCAGTTAAAGCCCCATTGGCTTTTTGGATGTTAAAGTAGGTCTTATTTTACCTAGAAAGATGTCTTATCAGTGAAATTGACTTTTACTTGCAATAAAAACATTCCGAAATTTTCTTTTTTAATCACGAAGTACATATAGAAATGTAGCATAGTACATTTGTATTTTGTGATATTACATTAGAAGAAGCATTGGACAACAATTTTTATGAGATGTGACTATAGGAAGGCAATATGTAAATATTGTTTTAGAGCAAATAAAATATATTTTTTATACATTTGTACTTGTATTTTACTATCATTTTATATATTGTTCTGTATTACTAAATTTAACAAGCTATTAATGGGCCTTTAAGTTTACTGTGTATTTAAAAGTCATTGTCAGTTATATTATGCCTTCTCAACATTTTTATAGTTGTAGGAATAAATACCTGCTCAAGGTTTCAGTTATCTTAATGTCCCATGTTATTGTGGTGGTTTTATCAATAGATATATACTGGTAACTAGTTCACCTGTGGTCTAAACAGAAAGAAAATATCTGTTTCAATAACTATCAGGGACACATGTTGCTTAAAGTGATAATTCTAATACTTATCACAAATTATCATGTAAGGTCCCAAGTGTTTAAGTATGCCCAAAGTTGTAATGTTAAGTTGATTGTAAGCTTTTATTTTTATACATCTTACTGTCCTTTGTTATCATCATTTATATTTGCTTAAAAGTGCAGTGTGACAGATTTATGTTAACTTTTATTTTCCGTTTAATTAAGTCCTTGGAAGGCTTCCTTCTTTGTCCAGTTCTTTTATTGAAGCTTAGCAGTCCTTTAAAAAGAAAAACATGTGTGATTTAAATCCCTCTCGCTTGTGTTTCTTTGTCATTTCGTCATGTCAAATGAAGGTCTTGGATCATTGCCAAACAAGTATCGGGTCAAAACATAGACGTAGAACAGCTGATTAGTTATATCAGCGAATGAAAACAAAAACATTGAATATTTAGTTTGCTTCACTGGGTTATTGAATATAGTTTGTTTGGTACAAGTAGCTGGCTAATTTAATGTGTGATTTGAATTATTTTTACTGTATTATGCTATGTTATTGGGAGAAATGTAATTATTGGATGTTTTCATGTGGTTATCGATATGCCATAATTTCAAGGTAAATTTAACAAAACTACGTCATTTTATTTTTTGTCAGAAAATTTTTCTCTTATAATTTAAAAGATTTGTGTTACATTACTTTTATAGGTTTATAATGATTAATTGAATTATAATTCTACTGTATAAGATTGTTAGATAATTTGACAAAAGATTGCTATGTTATTTATCAAGCTTATTCTCTCAAGACTTACCGAAAATAATGCCTAACTTTGTACAATTCCTTAATCTCCTATTTCATGTATGAATATTTCATATCTTATTGCTGCAATGTTTCAAGAGAGTCTTAATATGTTGTTTATAAGCTGTTGAATGTATTTTGAAATAAAGAATGACTACTACCTGCTGCAATGTTTGAACCTTGGCCGATATTTCCTGTAATTGATTGGTAATAGTTCATTGATCAGTTAGGTTTTTAGATACAGATTGCAAGTGGTACTTTCCTCTCAGTAATGTAAGAGTATTGATTATGTCTCGGCTAGATGTCCCGTCTAGTGAATACAACATTTACGTCAGTTTCCAATGACCCCTTCAGACCCTAATATTTTTGCTGAACTTAGGAATTCACCATGGCCGTGTTACAGTGGTTAGGGTGCTTGATTTGTAACCTGGTGATCCAGGTTTGATTCCCAGTCAATTCGCAGCAGGGTATACCCTTCAATGAAAATTTGACCAAAATGATTTTCTTCCACATGTGTAGAAGTTACTAGTTCCTTGTGGAAGAGTAAGTTAGTACTGTTTAGAATACAGTCCAGGCAAACTCCAGGTTAGGTGAATTAGCTACTGTATAAAACAAAAAATTGTTGAAAAATAGCACAAAACCCAAATATCAAATAAATTGAACTTAGACTATAGTCATGTGTTCTTCTGCCATTATTTTATTTTTTCACATAGACTACAAGTGAATATCTCAGAGCGTAAAAAATTACATTTGAAAAAGTTTTGGGAATGTTCGTTAAAAATGGTTGTTTTCTGCAGTACTGCTATTGATTTATGACAGGATATCGTTTATAAACCATATAAAATTAAAAAATTTATGTGAATATGTTTTTAGATATTTACATCATGCAAACTTCTATCATATCATTGCATCTGAGTCAGTAACTCAGTTGTCCATAATTACAGTGTGACTTAATTATCTACTTAACCAAGTTTTCAACTTAGACATTCATAGTCTATCAGTTCTTATTATGACTATTGAAATGTTAGAATTTGTAATAGTAGAGTAGATTATTGTCAATGTCATTTAGATTACTATAAGTGTTTAGAGTGTTTAGATATTTAATCTGTTTGTAGATGTATATCTGTTAAGGCATGCTTTGTTTATTTGTTAATTTTACAATATGTTAAGTTGTAAATAAATCTTTGAGAATGTTGATTTGTAATAGGTTTAGTATATGTACCATACTGGTTACTGTTTGTTCTGGTTCAAATAGAAGGATATATCTTGTACCTTTGTCTGTATATCACATTGACATTAGTTTACAATTACTTGTATAAAAGATGGTTAATTACTTTCTGTTTTGGATTTTTTCGAAATTTTGCTCATTTTTGTTTGGATTTTAATTAATTACTAGTATATTGTGTTTCTGAGTTACACAAGGATTATAAAATAAGGAACTGGTGATGAGACACTGGTATTATGATTGATTGAATAACTACTGCAACTGTTATAAACATAATTAACTACTGGGGTTAGAACATGGCAGCTTTTATGAAAAGCAAATTAGGTATTTTCTTATTTCATACAATCTTGTGTTAAGTTTACTTTAAAATTAATATGTATATGTTTGAATTGATCAAAATAATCAATACTGGAAATAAACTAGAACAAAGTCACCTTGAAATTGATTATATTCATTGATTCAGTACTCAACAGAAATGTTGGACATTAATGTTGTTTTGCATGACATATTGTTGTTTATATAATTATTATCTTGTTTGTGTTTCAGTTTGATATTGTTGTCTTTGTTGTTGTTGTGTTTTTATTTCATATAATTATTTGACTCTCATGCATTGACACAGTTAATTACAGATGATATTCATGCTTCAGTCAAAAACTAACCAATGTCATCATGGTGCAAATTTTGACTTGATGTTACTAAAAGACCTTGCTTAATTTACATACATTACATTTGACTTTGAAGAAGTTGATGTAATAATTATCAAATGATGTTATATTACCTTCCAATTCTATTTAATCACAGTATGAATATGTTTCAGAAACGACCTTGACCTTTATGTCATCTGATTTCAGATTTCTTGGAGACAGTTGGAAAACCATTGAATTTTTATGGCTACAAAAGTTGTCCTGACAACAAAATGCCTGAAAATCCCAACATTGATCCTGAGTCGGGATCTGACGGATATTATAACGCAAATGTCACCATGGCAACCAACAATAACAACAACAACAGGAAGCAGGGGATGCCTCGAGTGTCGTCTGCTAATAATCAGTATTTTGATATTGCTACTCAGTTGCTTGGAAAAGCAGGCTCAGATTTGGAGGAATTGTTTATAGCAGCAGCTAGGGTAGGACTTCTGAGCTTTTGTTTGACTTAAATTTGAAGATTTGATGAGACAAATTCAACTTGATTTCAACTTAATTTCAAATGAACTATCATAAACATGTAAACCTCTCGAATGTTTTTTTTATAAAAATGATAGGACGTTCGGTTTAAGAGCAAGCATTAAATAAAAAGGGCTGAGCCTTATCTTAGATAAAGCACATTTCTTATTTCAATGTTCTAAATGATTCTAGTATATCCAGATAGTATAAATATCTTTGATGACCATGTATGCTTATTCTCCTATTCTCCATTATTTTATATGAGCTGGCTGTCCAAGGTACAAGGTCTTAGTTTATAATCCAAGTTTGTGGACAAGTTTCATATTGCAAGCATATCATTGACCAATTTTGAGACACAGTTCTTGTATTTAGACTCGAATTCATCTGTATTATGTGCCAAACAAGAACTGCACAAAGTTAAAAGTGATAGGGTCGAAGCTTTGAGAACGCATTGTTGTATATAAGCATTGTTGTATATAAGCATTGTTGTATATAAGCATTGTTGTATATAAGCATTGTTGTATATAAGCATTGTGTCTTTTTGTCAGGATGGCTTGTATGAGAAGATAGAGCATTTTTTAACCAGAAATAGAAGTGATTATGCTGTTAGTATTGATGTGAAGGACAAGAAAACAGGCAATACTCCATTAATCTGGGCTGCCAAACGGGGACATGCCAAGGTTTGTACCTACACTGATATACAATTTTTGTTTTTAATAATTCTTTATCCTTAATCCAGTTAGTAAACCATATAAATAGACTGTTCTACTAGCAGTGTGTGTGTTCAAATTCTGGATACTGTATTTCTGAGTAATATAATTCTACATGAAGACCATTAATTAACAATAAATTGATCTACTTAACTCTTTGCTTGATATTTTATCCCCAGAACACCATATTCTGTCTAAGACTTGCTTACTCAGTAAAGGCTTATTTCTGATGGTTTGAATGAGTGATATATGTTAGGAGCGCAATCTGAACTCAGTGGGCTCAATGATAAGATTATTAATTATAAAGACCTTAGGTTCATGAATTAGAACCTCGTGCCCTGATCAAGGTTATAAAACTTCTTATCTGTCTCTGAGCTCAAAACTCATATCTTGTCTTTCAATGTTTCTAAGTTAATTATGATCAGACAAGAATGATATCATTGATATGTAAATCTAACAACATAACCTGAATATAAATTTAAACATTAATTGGCTCCTTCTTTTTAAGCATAATACTTTGAGAATGGAATTGAGTTTTAAGCTCAGACCGATAAAAAGTTTTATAAACTCAGAGCCTGGACACACCACATGTTAACTGTGATGACTTAGTTGATGATGGCCATTTTTCACCTCTGTTGATCATAATGATGTGAAGAACTTGGTAGTTACTAGTGGAGACCTGGGTTGGTTAATTGCCGGTCTTTGAATAACTGAAATGCTATATTGAAAACAGGCATGGAAACAAAACAAAAATGAGTGTACATTTTGTAATTAGGATGACATTTATTTCAGTTGGAAAACATTAGGTTGTAATAAATGTCTTAAAACAATTTGTTCCAAATAATGCTTGTTCAGATGATTTAATGAAGTAATTGTTTCATAATTGGAAACCATCCATCATTGTGGTTTTTCCCCTTAGCAAATACCACCATAATTAGAACAACGACAATGTCTAGGTTATTTGTATTTTTATATAATCTATAATTTAGCTAATGTTTCATTGTTTAAGTTTTTCATACAATATTTTCAACAATAAATGTGGTTTATTGTTAACAATTGTGGTATATTACATGATAATGAATATAAATGTCACCTTGTTCTGTATGAAGAAATGACTGATAAACCATTACTTTGTTTAATTGATTCAAAGGAAATATATTTGTGTTTTTTTTGTGTGTGTGACATGGTCATGATAGAATGACCCATTAAGAAGAACAAACGTAGCAATATTAAATGAATGGGAAATGGTACACTATCTCTCAAAACAAAGAATAAAAAACATAATTTAAGATACTAGAATTAATTATTGACATATTCTTTAAACAAAACAGTCAAGCTCTTTAAACAAATGCGTATGATAATAACATTAAAAAATATGGGTCATGATTTGTGTTGATTCTAAATTTATATCGTTAATGTCAGACAGTGAGCAAGTAATGCTAACTAGGTCAATCATTCATGATAATGTATGACAATACATTCTATAACAACTCTTTGTGATAACATTGAATTTTGTTTGAATTTATAAAAATGATAATTGTAATAATTCTAAGACTTGGATGTATAATTTATGTTGCTAGGCATTTTCTGCTTAATATCGTAAATCTGTTATTGATAAAAAATGATTTTTTCACCATTTTACAATAACTTTAAAAAAAAAACATTGAGGGGGGGGGCAAGATCAAAATCATGTCAAATTGAAATGAAGGTACATTGTACATGTACATATGATTTATCAAGTCCTGATATTATATGATGTATGATAACAGTTTCAGATAAAACATGCTCCATATATGAAACAGCAAAACCTTTTTTTTTCAGTCTCTAGTGTATAACTGTTTGGTTTGTAATATAACATACTAGTTTTTCCTATGTACTTACGTTTACATTTAAATGCTCTATATAATCAATCGATCAATATACTTGACCTCAATCAGCTGTTCAAAAGTTTCCCGTTTGGCTGATCGCCAAGTCTTTGTCTACCACACCTATCAATACCTTTTACTGAAGAATTTTGTCAAGAGTATTAAATTTACTGAACTTAGTTGAAAAAATTTTATGTTCTGTAATTGGAGAACTTATTATCATTAATTGGTACTGGATCCGAAAATGGAATGTGATATCATTGCACTGTGATAGATCTTAACTCTTTGTTGAAAATCTGGCTTAAATTTTCAGCATAAAATCAAATTAAATTTAAACTGATTCTTACCTACTGCTAATTATCACATTAAAAAGTGAATTGTGGTATCTATTACCATGACTTTGCTACATTTTTACTGGTATTATAGCAGCAAACATGTTGGTATTCAATGCAGATCTCTGCATGTAAAAACAAAAATGAAATATTTTGGTAAATTTATTATTGATTACTGGTAATGTGGCTATAATCTCATGCATTATTTGGTCTACAAAATACAGAGTTAATATTTCCCTCTATCATGTTACAAGTTTATTGCACCGTTGAATTAAAATGATTACAAAAAATGGTCAGAATTAAAACTCAAATTATTGATTGTTCCTGCATAGAAGTTTCCATATTTGTAACTAAACTGCATACTCTGGCAGTCACTGCATGTAATTACTAGTAGAAGTTGACTCTGGACAAGTTGAGATTACTGTAGATCTAGCTGATCATCCTGCTGGACGAGTAGCCTGAAAATCAAAGTACTGAAAGCACTCATAGAAACTGAACTAACATAGACTTGCACTGCAACATGGAACAGAACCAGTTTAACAATTGTATGGCAGATTTAGGAAAACGCAGTACATGTAGTTTGTCTGCATCAAATTCCGAAAATTGTCCGGCCCTGTTCGGTAAAACATACAGATACATAGACTGATTAATCTTTAACAGTTGGTCGATAAAATTTAATGACATTGGCTTATCCTGGAGGTGTCCAATCTTGAAGCTAAGAGAATTAAGCACAGTAATGACATAACTACATAAGGCCACGACCATGGTCAAGTGGTAAGTGCGCTGGAGTTTTAACCAGGCGATCCGGGTTCAATTCCTGGTAGTAGCAGGTCATACCCTTCCATGAAAACTTGAAAACAATGTCAATTTCCCTCCACATTTAGAGGAAGTTGCTGGTTCCTAGTAGAAGGGTAAGTTAGTACTGGTTAGAATACCGTCTTTGAAAACTTGTTACGTGAATCGCCTGCCATATATACTGATAATTGTTGAAAAACACGTTAAACCCAAAATGAATAGATAAGATGAATAAACTACATGAATAAAAAATCAATCCTCCTAAAGTAAAATGATGAACAAAGATGTTTAGTACATATAAACCATAAAGAGAGACTGATTATACACACTCCAATAGCATTGGCAATAATTTATGAAGATGTGAATTTTTTTCTTGTGGTTTTTGCCCGTGGAGGTCTCACTTTGTTCCTTAAAAGAGATTTACGTTTATCCCCAGTGTCGACTTAAGTAAATACTCCATCTATTGATAATCTTGACTGTTTGTGCTATGGTTTGTACATGTTTTTGATATTCATAAGTTTACAATTACCTTGTTGTGTCAGCTGTTACATCAAATAATTTGATTATAAATTAAAAGCACCCTGGTGTTGTTCCATATGCCGCCTTTGTTGTCTGAATTCTAATAAAGGATAACTAAACTACTAAATCTGGTTATAGGCTGTTAGTATCAACAGATATGGTTCCAGCATCATGTTTCTTTGTCTATGACACAGATTTTTGTTTGACTGGTATACTAATGGCTTGCTGTTGTTTTATATATCATCAACAAACCTTAAATTAAGTTGACAATACTTTTGTCTATGTATAAACTATTGGTTCTATTGTTGAAATTAATAGGTCAATTAGTGAAAGCTTCAAAACAGAAACAAAGTTTAATTTATTTTTCTGTATTAAATATATTGAAAGATACAGTCTTTGTATGGTCTAGCTGGTAGCTAGGCTTTATAATGATGTGAATTATGTTATACATTATCATCTGTTCCATTATAGATATTGATAGAAATTTTCTCTTCTATATAATTGAACTGTTAATGATATTTATGTATAT
This sequence comes from Lutraria lutraria, assembly GCA_964023205.1. Lineage (NCBI taxonomy): Eukaryota > Metazoa > Mollusca > Bivalvia > Venerida > Mactridae > Lutraria > Lutraria lutraria. The sequence continues at coordinate 29,604,621 of OZ026846.1, read as the reverse complement.
GACTCAAAATGACACAAAGGTGGAACGTTGCCAATATTAGAATAATAACAAAAGGAATCTTACTTTCTTTGTTGATGTTTGCTATATAAGAAGATACTAAATAAACCTGGTGCAGTTTTTTTTCCAATATTTTATTGTGGAAGGATTTTAATAGATTTTACCTGTGTTTAGATTATGCGATAAACTAAAGCATTTGAATATATATATGACACTGTTGTATTTAATACATTATTTTGCCTATATGCTTTGAAGCACTTAAATGAAGAACTTGGATGCTTTTATGGATGACATATTTTATAATATGTGGTTGTTTAAGTATTCATCTAGGATAATATTCTATAAGGAAACATAATTTCAGGTAATAAATACATTGATTTGCAAAATATTTCAAGCACTTCTGATGACTGTTGTTCTGTATTAAAATGAGCTGTTCAACTTTTATTAATCATCTTTGTCTAGCAAGATATAAATTAATAAACACATCATCTATAAAACACAATAATTGTATCAAAATATGCACAACAAAATTTGGAATGATTATTTGACATTTTTAATGAAAGGCATGCTATTGATACTAAAACATTTAATTGCCTCTGAAATATCATATTTCCAGTCATTTCATTTGGCATTTTCATGTTATTTTAGTCATAAAGCAACTGGTTCACCTAACCACTTTTCCTGGACTGTAACCAATATTAAATTGCCCTTCCACATGGAGTCAGCTCATATGGAGGAAAATCAACATTTTTGGCAATTTTCATGGAAGGGTCTAATACTGTGCCATGCTGTGATTGAGATTTGAACCCTGATAACTGGGTTACAAGTCAATTACACTAACGACTGGACCACAGCCAGGGGTTCCAGACATGAATATTACAGCCATTTTGCTTAAATAATAAGAACATTTTATATCTTTATATGTATTCAGATTGTTCAGCTGTTGTTGAGACATGGTGCAGATATCACACTACGCAATTACGAGGGTCAGACTGCAGTAGAGGTAGCGTCACCTACCATCAAGGCACTGCTATTAGAGTCGGTAGAGAGAAGTACCGAGGCCTCACATCAGTTATTATTACAAGCTGCCTGGCAGGGTGACATCAAAGTTGTATCTAGACTTCTGGTAAATATATTACTATATTTCCTTAGAATTATTTGCTGACTACTGTATATTTTCCTTTTTAGTGTGATATCCCAGTGTAGTGAAGGTACAAATTTACATGTTATACAGTTTAACCTGTAAACAAATGTCACCAAAACAAAGAGAAGATAAGGTTTTAATAATCTTTTCTCAGTGGTTCGGTAGTTTGTAAAAACATCAATATGTGAGGTCTTTGTATTTAGTAAAATTACTTCAATAAAATTTTTCTTGGTGTACATTTAAAATTGGCCTATGTTTTCTGGATGTTTTAAACTGGGGTTAGGCTACATGTATGGTAAGATGTAAACATGCATGTTGCAACTCAAGGCATAAACTTTGGATTTTTACTAAATGTGGGGTATACGATTATGGAGATTACTGATGTTTCTTGTGCTCGATTATATTTTGTTAAATAAATGATCTACTTTATACAATGATAATCAATTATAGTTAAGGTATGATATAAATCATGAATTACTTGATCTGTGATTTAATTGCATTTATAACAGTCTTTTGTGGCCACAATCAACATGGAATCACTAAGTTTTACTCTGTCATGCATACCCAAACTCAAGTACCCAATATTTACTTTTTTCTTAAGATTGCCAATTAATTTGTACTTGATTAGTTAGTTTAGCTGCTTACTGATTGTTACAATGAGTGTTTAGAGATTATTAAGAAGATTTAGGTGGTATTGATAATTTATATGCATCTTAATTAGGAATAAAAGGATAGTTTTTGAGTAGTATCAATAAATTCATTCATTTTAATTGTCATTTACCTGTGGTGCACAGCTTTCTGACATACATAACCAACATACAACTGCCTGACATGACAGAGGGTGTATACATATATATATATCAAACCAGACAATGTCATGTCGGGCAGTTGTACGTTGGTGTTCCCTTAAAGTCAGGATGAACATTGTATGTAACTGAGCAGAATTTAAAGAAACAATTAAAGGGGGTGAGTGCAGGACATTTTTATCTTCATTTTGACAAAGAATGTGATAGGTACGTTCTTGCGCAAACCACTTCAATTTTACATTTATCTTTATCATTAATTGAAGTAAATTACCTTAAATCATTTAACTCTACTGGCCATTGACCATCTACATGTTGAATAATCATTTATTAACTTCATGAATCATTAAACTCATGAATCATTGAACTCTATTGTTAGTTATGGATGTAAAATTTTAACTAAGTAAGCTGTATGCAAAGTTTTTGTTAAATCAGAGTACGGGAGAGGGACGTTCACCCATTAACATTAATTTCCACTATTACTGTAATTCATCCTTGTAAGACCCTGATTTATTCATGTTTCTTCTACAGGGGTCTACAATAGCTGTCTGTTTAACTTACATATAAATGTTAATGGTATTAAAGTTATTTCATACTCATTTGAGCTTAGATGTCAATTGTATATCCATTAATAGGAGTATTTTTTATTGTTCTTTTAATGTTGTAACTCAGTGACAAAGAGGTGTGTAGTCTCCTTAATGCTATAAAATACTGATAAGAATTATGCTTTGATTGTTATCAAGGCTTTCTGTAGTACATAATGTATATAAACAATTCACGATGGATAGAATTTGTCATTTAGGACGATGGGTAGATAAACAGGCTGACAAACTGAGCGATTTGTTAAACTTGTGAATCCATTTATTTTTTGCCTAATCAGCAGTTTTTATTGTACACAGAATGTCTTCAGTGATTTAAATTGCTAATAAATTTGAATGTGACGTAATTTGACGTCCTTAAAATGAATAAAATGCATTGTTTGCCACTGAATGTAATTTGTTGAGTATATTTTGATTAAAGTAAGTCAAGATTCCTTCAGACCATAAATTTTCAGCTGGAATTTCATACCCTTTACTGTAAATTTGTACCGTTTGGTTTATTGATTTTTAAATAAGATAATTGCAACTAACATTTGCTGTATGCATGCATATCTATAATAATTATATTAGGCATCTTAATTTTAACATTTTTAAGGTATAAAACTTGGATGATGATTTTAAGGGCTATTATATATGGCTTGCATTTGGCATTTTTTGACAATTTTTACTCTCATATGTTTAGGTAATTGAAACAAGTTTGGTATACTGCATCCTTTTCTATTTTCGATGCTATGAAAATTTTATAAAATAGAAAATATTTTTTCGAAACATGAAACACTCTGATGTTGAAAGACTGAAACACTTGTTAATTACATGAAGGACATGGAATAAACTGTGATACCTGAACCTCGTTATGTACTTCCTTTTAGCTAAGTATACAAATGGAATTATGTTCATTTATACACCATACAATATAAATGAGATTTGTCTCATACACTCTCATTTTTTGTTACTACAAATCAGTTTTAATCATTCCATATCATTTTCCCTTCATTTTTTTTTAGTTCTTTTGTACTTAGTTTATTATGGTTGCTTTCCCTTTAAATATTTAAATGTGCACCACATGACCACTAGTTGTTGATTTCCCATAAAACGTCATAAAATTAATAAAACATGTGATAGGTATCTAATCCTTTTAAAATGTTATCTTTGAGGATTTATTGTTGTATAAAATTGAATATTTCCATAAACTTTGTTCTACATTGCCCGAAGAGTTGACTGACTCTTGTTGGTTGCTCAAATGACTTACCATTGTTACTACATAATTGTTTCTTGGTCAATGCCTTTGAACACTAAAATTGTATTAAGCTCATTCTATATGTATGTGTGTGTGTTATATCTATTCTAAAGATTGTATAAGCCTTTGATTATAAAGATTAAAGATTTGCATTAGTCAGGATAATAACGTTAGAATATGTTTCAGGTTATAAATGCTGGTCAAAGCTGTGTTGTAATATAAATACAACTTACAGAACCTATTGCACCTATGTATTTGTAAATAAAACTTCACCCACAAGGTTTAAAGCCTATATTTATGTTGCTGATGTAACATTTCAATGACTTTAGGGTATAAACTAAGGTTGAAAGTAGGTTATATGCAGATTAAAAAGTCAAGTAGCATTGGCTCAACTGTAAGATATAGTACAATGTATTACATCAAACAGAAAATAAGAAATTTTCCTTGATAATTTGTTGCATGACAATAGATTTAATTATTTTGTATTCATTACTGACCATGGTTTATATATTACTGTCATGGCTTGTTAGAGTCACATATCATTTACACTATGTTTCTGTTAATCAATTTTAAAATCGTAAATCTTGACTTGAGATTGATTTTACAGTTTTTTATCTAAGATATCTCTGATTTAAAGTTTTTAATGAGTCTAATGGAATGCAAAAGAGCTCCAAGGAAAGTTGCAAAATGTAACCAAACTTATCATTGGTCAGTTATATAACAAAGTGAAGTTTCAACCAATCAGAAGCCATAATAGTTTTATACTGGTTTGGTCACTGAGCTGAGTTGTAAATTAAAACTGTGATCTAGATTTACATATACAATGTAACTACGTATTAATCCTCGCAATTCAAGACCTTTTGAGTTGTAATTTTGAAATGTTCTGAATTGATACGAGTAGCTATTAAGTTCCAATAAGTCCCGGGGACTTCACCTGTCTGTTCTGATTAATGACTCATCTTGTATTGAACCACTGAAGAATAGAAATCAATATGTCCCAATAAAGATAGAACACTATCTGGTACATCAATAATAGAACTTTTAGAGTGAATTGGCATCACAATGATTAAGTTGTCAATATATAGGTTAATGTAGTATTTATGTTTTGTCTGGGAAGCATGGCTCACTGACATAATGTAATCCAAGAAACGTGTCATACATGTGATATTAAAGTGTTCATTTACTTGACAGCTATAATTCCCATATGTTCCATATCAGTCTGCTGGTATGTATATATTTGTGTGATAATGGTCTTTAAAAGCCATTGAAAAGTGATTGCCACTTTTTGTATTTATATGTGACATATCCTTTACTGTATTTTTGCTGGAGTTTTACATATAGCACCATGCATCAGCTAGGGACATTGGGTTACTTATTCAGCTTTAACCGTGGGGGAAGTCCCCAGGCATACACCTGGGTAAAACGACTGACCTTCTAGTAGCAGGCTGGACAATCTTTACTGTATCAGTCCTTTGTCTTTGAGCATTTACAATGTACTTCTATCTTTTCAACTTGTTAACATTGTTTTCAGCCAGTACAATGATATTTAAGACAGGACAATGTATAATGTTTTTAAATGAAAACAGTTGACAGACAGGTGTCAATGCTTTTAATTTAGAACATATCACCAGATTAATTTTCAATATTCATGTTACTGTAATGTATTGCTAATAACAAATGATCCTGGAATCAATGAATGCATTTTTTTGTAATTGTGTACTATGTGTGTATTTAGATAACGTTTTGTAGTCTATTTACTGATTTAGTTGAATTGTGGAAGATTTTAATATTTTTATTGTTCTATTTCCAGAGCCAGAAAAAAGTGTTAGATATAAACTGCCAAAATGCTGACGGGTATACACCAATCTTGTTAGCCACTCGGGACATGCAATTGTTTGAGAAAATAGCTTCACAAATGACAAGAAATTATAATCCAGTTGATGTAGTCAATGCATTATTGTCTGCAAGAGCGTGAGTAATCTTGTTATAATATAATTGATTTTCACAGATTTCTCTGTTTAGGACAAATTGCAATACTGAATTATCAAAGAATAACGAAGAGAAATCTTTCATTTGTCAAACTTTCTAAGTTTACTTGTTACTTGAATGAGTGTTAATGTTTCAGAAGGAATGATTTTGCAGGCTTGTTTTTCTGTACTTAATAATTCATACTTATTTTCTTAAAATGTAACCTTGAATAGTATGCATTGTTTGATTATGTTTTGTCACTGCATGTGTGAAATCAGCCACTTTGAACAAACTCTTTAGATAGTGTATTGCCTGTTCTTGACGATATCCAATCTTGATATTTATTTGTCTTTTATTAGCAAATGATATTATGGAAGTCATTAAACAGTGTTCACCTAATTGGGTTGGCCATTACCTGGCTGATAGAATGCTTATCTGTGTTGATCAAAGTAAAATTTCTCATTTTTCATTAGAATAAAAATTAATAAGCTTTACCTAGGTTTGTTTAACAGTTAGACTCATTTAGCACACTCAGAAGTTAAAGGAAAATACAATATTCATGTTAATATTTTGTACTCCAGAGATTTACACACATCAGATGGTGACGGGAAGACATGCTTACATCATGCTTCACAGTCCAAGGCACAGATTGCAGAAACAATGGTAACAACCATTATATCTGGTGAACCAGATCTAGGTAATTATCACCAGTGTATATAGTTCAGTCAGTATCTATGTATCATCCGTATATTAATAGAATGGAACAGGATTCATAACCTTAATCAGTAAACACTCAAAAATGTTGTTTCCTTAAATTTCTACCAGTTAGTTTAATACAAAATTAGTATGTGACAAAATGTTGTTTATTCAACTGTGAATAACAGCACACCTTCGTTCTTCATGACCAGTCTGAAAATAAAGTTTAACTTCCAAACAAAGACCACCCTTGGGAATGATATAATGTGGCCTTTATTGACAGGTTGCCATTATTCAGAGGTTATTTTGTTTTTGTTTTAAAATGAAATACCTTTTTCATAAGGTGACCTTTATTAAGAGGTGACCGCTAACACAGGTTAGACTGTAGTTTAAAAGATCAAGCTTATGAGAAGAAAACCATAGTTGAATCACTGATTTATTTCATAACACATAGAATGACAAGGCAATTACATATCATTAGATTTACACAATCTTAATGATGCTCAGTCAATACTTTCATACTTTCTAAAGACCAGCTGCATTAGCGCTGCATGTAGTTGTTTAAGCTTAAGAATTATTAATGATACCATTACATTAGATGCTTGCATTTTATTAGTTTAAACTGGTAATGTTTCTTTTATAGAACAAAAAGATAAAAGATGTTTTGCACCATTGCATTGTGCTTCACTGACTGGTAATGCTGATTGTATAAGTGCTCTACTCGATGGTGGATCTGAGATCAACTCAAGAGGGTTTGCTGGGGCCACTGCCTTACATATAACAGTAAGTATACTGTAGTATTAGTGTAAATTCTTACATATGTTAGTAAATATATCAGTAGTGTATAACTATAAAAAAATGATCTCCAAATATGTTCAGCAAGGACATTGAATTATACAAAAGTCAAACCTATGTATGTAATATTTATCATGTTAAGTGATGAAACATTTGTGCTGAAACAAATGTTACATTATAAAAATATTTCTTTTTGAAAAATACATTAAAATTTGTTTAAGCATCTCTCAATCTTTCATGAGAAAACTTTCATATTTTAATGTATCTGATTTTATTTCAGTCCTACAATAACCATGAGAAGGCTACCACAGTGTTATTAGAACATGGTGCTAATGTAACATTAACTGATGATCGTGGATTAACTCCCTTTGATTTTGCCAAAACTCGTAAAATGAAGAAGAAACTTCAGGAAGCTTGGGCTGAGGTTGTTAACACTAAACCCAAACCTAGCCTGGGTCCAATCAGAGCTCATAGTAAGGAAGACCTTCGTACATCGGTGGAAGATTTAACAAAACGCAAAAAAGGGGAGGTAATCTTTGAGGTATGGAAAATATTAACATTTTTAGCTAGTCTGTTTTCGAAGAAAAAGTTGAGCTGTAGTGATCAATACGGTGCCTGCTTAATGCAAAAACTTTAATGTAGCTCATAATTTATAAGAGGTACATGTAGCAACATGAAACTTCATAGGTGGATAGATCTCACTGAGGTGGTGGACAGAGTGACGCTCTTGTTCCCTTTAGGTACGATTTATTACAAGCAAGGTGTTATTAAAAAAATGCTCTTTTCAAAATATGTTTGGAATAGATTGAAATTTATTTTATCATTATTATATTTGAATATATATGAACTCTATTTTACAATTTACACTGGTTATACTAATTAATGCATAAATAACCAGGTGGATGAAAAATGGACTGTTAGCTTTGTATTTAATAAAGATTTCGTTTTTTTTTCAGGGTCTGCCAAGTAATCCATTCAGTGATTCCAATAAGAAGGACTCACTAGCCAGTAAGTAAAGATATTTTATGCACAGTGTTGCAGTAAGCTTGTCTGATGCAGCCTATACAGTTATCCTAAAGAGAATGTTTAAAGTTTGATTTAATTCTAGCAATGACATGTATTTATAATTATTTCTTAGAACATAAGTAAATTTATATCTAATGATAAAAAGCATTTTTTACACTGAATTCATTCGGATTACAAATACCATGCATTTGCTTTGCAAAATTAAAAAGATAATAGGTCATTAAAAAGGTTTTTTTTTAATAGAATTAGCCCTGTTTTGTACAATACTGTGGTATTTTCTCAGGAAATGTTGTCTTACATCGATCTAAAAGTTTACGAGACCTTAACAGTCTACGCGTTGATATCCTACATGACCTCTGGTTCGCTAAAAATATGGATGTAACCTTATCAAGATATAAAAAGGGTTTGTCATTTGTAGCGATATTGTTGTAGATTTGGAATACATGTGTTACTGTTGGGAATAGAACATCATTAATTCTTCTTAATTTGTGTTAATTCTTGTTTATATAATTATCATGTGTATTGTATTATCTAATGGGTAGAAGTGTTTTATTTCTTCATTGTAATCTTATTTGGTGAATTTGTTTTAATTTTCAGCATTTTTAAGTAAACTAGGTATTTTTATTCAATAATTTCTTATTGGGTTAGAGGTATAGTTTGCACAGATTTTTTTTCAATTCATCATAGAATAGAACGGAATTTGCACAGAACTGAATAGACAGTGCTTGGAATACATTTTGTGAAATCTTAATTAAAAACATAAGTTCTTATTTATTGATAAAATGCATAATATCTGAGGCATTGTAGTGGACTCTATTTGAAATCACTGATATGTCCAAAAGTCCAATCAAGCGTGTGTTTTTATCATTTTAATTTTAGATAAAGAAGTTGAATATCAAGAAACATATGAATTGGGTACATAAGTGTGTATTTGCTTTGTAATTAAAGTCCAATTACAATCTGTAAACTGATACGTTTTTTTAAATCCATAACATTTTACTTCTTGTTTGTAAGATGATTTTTAATATTTAATTATTAATCTTGGTTATGGGAAGGTTTATGTATTTCTATGGACTTTTTCAAAGAAAGTTTATAGTGCTTGATCTTACTATTTTTCTATTGTGTTTGTGGTCAGTTCTACTCTAACAAAATTTTATTTCCAGTATGAATAATTTTTATATATTAACCTTTACTTGCATCTATTGCTTATCAAATAATTATTACTGTTGAGAAAAAAGGCAGCAAAAACCTGACAATTTGGTTGCAATGTGCTTATCATTACCCTATTTTTCATGTTACCTTGAAACAAACTTTCTTTGGAATATCAATGGATTTATCATTTTATTGACAGAGATTAAGATGAATACTTTATCATAGTGCATCCACTTCAGACACTCTCCAGAGAGAAATGAATAATTGCCTTTTAATTGCCTGATAAAAAAAAGATATCCACATAGACAGAATACCGAGTTTTTATAAAAATCTGTTTTAAAACAGGTTTACCAGAATAATACACTATGCTATTGATTTTTATTGAAATTTAGAAAATCTTTATTCTAGATTAGATAGATTTATGGTTGCATTCTTTGTGCTAAATTCTAATTTAATTTATTCAGTTAAGTTGAATAACTTTATAGAAAATTTATAAGTACATATATTGATTTCTGCTCATGCGAACAATTTAATTGCATTGTACAAACAGTGAACCTGAATATGTTTTTAATATCCATTTCTAATAACAGGTTTTCAAGTGTTCATAGTTTCTGTGTATATGACATATATAGTAAAGTTATTTGGACATTTTTTAGATCCAAGAGGGATTACCCGACATTTAAGCTTGAAGGAAAAATCAAATGTTGAAGATGAACCCACACAAACACATTTAAGGTGAGTTAATACTTTGTTTCTTTTAGTTATTTGTGGCTCTATAAATCATGGATACTGACTCTAAATTAAAAATTATTTGAAGTCACCTTTATGCATTCAGAGCATTGCATAGTGTATGCATAATAGTGATATGTATTTTTTTATCTGAACATTTATGGTATTTACATTAATTTCATCTTCATGGCATGAATCAAATTTAGTATCCCAGTAAAAGCATTGTGTGCTAGGAATGCAATTACATAGGTTGCAATGGATTTATCAAAATATTTGCTGATATTATAAAGAGATTCATGATATATTTTTGTACTTTGGAAATAGCCCTCATTTAATGATATTCTAATAGTTACATGTAACTACTACCATACTTGGTTAGGTTTTCAGATATATCTTCATTAATGATGAGTTTGGTCAATTCCTTAATGCCTGTTTGTGATATACATTGTATATATGTATATGAAATATATACTAAGCAGTCATTGAACAGTAGAAGTTACTGGTAGCTGTGGTTAAGTTTGGATTTAGCTGTTCTTTATTTTTTCTTCATAAAATAATTATGAACTGTGTTAGAAATTATCAATTATCCTAAAACTTTTGAATGAATTTTTCATCAGTTTACATCCCTTTGATTTTTTATGTCAATGTGGAGTGGTGTCTCTTTAAAGCAGAAGCTATCAACTGTGTTGCTTCTCTTAATGTTAATCCATTACCTCCACACACTGAGTGAATATTTCAGTCACAAGACCATAATTCATCATCAGTCACTGTTGCCGTTACCAGTAAAAGCACTCTGTAAAATCCTTAACATAGTGTGTTTAATAAAAAATATATATTTGATTCTTACAGAGACAATGTGCGTAAACTGGGTCAGGTTAGGAACCAGCAGAAACCTTCACCATTGCCGAGAACCAAATCACGCAGTACCGAAAGATTACCTATGATTAGTCCTGATCGGATGGGATCTGATCGTAATCTAGAATCACCCGTACATTTTGGACGGAACTCAAGAGCTAGACGGTCATTTGAGGATAGAAAAAGTACATATGGCATAAAAATATGTTTGTTTCTTGTTACATATTCATTAGAAATGGAGTAGGCCTGTTGGGGCTGTTTTCTTTAAGCTCCTATCTAATATGTCATATTACTGTTGTTAATTCAGCTGTTTTTTAAGCTATGATTGTTGTAGGGAAAAGTCAGCTGCATTCTCCCTCAGTGTAACAAGGGCTATCAGTTTCTCTTTAATTGCCCAAAACTTTTTCCCAAAAAGGGAGCAAAATAAACCCCTTCGAATGGAATATATGAAAACATGAATTTTTCTTGAACTATTCATGCATACTTAATGAAGTATCTATTACTATTTGGCAGAGGCTAAGGACTGGTTCCATCCATTATTCAAATCACCATTTTCTCCCACCTGTGAATACATTTCAAGTGATGTTTTTGTATCCCTATTGATGAAGTGTAGACACCAACTTTCATGTATACAATCTCCTGTCAATGTCTTAATAAATTATGGTTTGGTTAATCAGTACTTACGTGACTAATATTAGTTATACACTTGTATGATTGTAGCTCGGGGTAGAAGAGTGGCCCCAGTATCCACCAGAGAAAGTAACAACTTGACAGACGATGTGTTTGATAGACTTACTCCTGGTCCACCTTCACCAACACCAAGTGTTCATAGAAGAAGTGAATCAGACCCTTTCAAGGCAAACCCTAACCTAATGGATATTGCTGCCTCATGTGAACCATACCTTCATGGTGGCAAGAGAGGTAAGTTTATACATGTATTATATGTTTTATGTATGTAATAGTATGTATGTATAATTAGGTATGTAGGATGGGGTAGTGGCTTAACATTTGTTCTTTATACTAATAAATGGATTCATTAATGAAGAGTTTGTACAATGCCTGTTTGTGATTTATCTACCAATTTTCTTTTGAATAAGTTTTAAAAATTTAAAGCATTCAATTAGCCTTTAGCATATGTTTGGTACTGGTTCAAGTATATGTATATTTATATATTATTTTTTACTTCAGAAAAGTATAATAATAATGAAATCTAACTAAAAACACTGCAAGTATCCATCTTAAATGAAGCATTTATTGATATCTTGTGAAGTTGAAAATACAGTATGGCTTAATGTGAATTTAATTGTAGCATATTTCAACAATGTCACTGACGGTCTAGATACATGTATGGTTCTTCTTATTTGAAGACTTTTAAGTCAGCATTGTTGTGAATAGACAAATATTTTAATCATGGTATACTCTTGACTTTATATTCCATTATTATAATAGATGTAATGGTATTTAGTCCCTTCACAATCACAAGCTGACATACCATTACAGAAGGCATTGTACATGGTCTGAAAATAATGATGTCAATTATAATGTAACATACCTGTATTCATATCATAATCCTGTAATGATCTAATATCAATTCAAGGAGATAATTCATGTCACTCATACTTTCTGTGTGTTGTCATGTTTATGTTGAGCTGCAAGTATCCACTGTTCAGTAAACAAGTCTGAACACATCTGTTAAAATAAAGGATATTTCAATTAAGAATTGCACTGCAACATGGAATGGGAACTAGTTTAATGATTACATGGCGGATGAAGAAATATGTAGTACTTTGGTCTGCATCAAAAATCATTGCGCTCCAATGGAGTGACAGCTTAGGAAAGCTGAACTATTCTGTAATTCAGATTCTAAAAATGATATAAAGGATCTTGCAGCTAAATTTCCTGTTCTGTTCCGTTCCATTCTGTTCTAATTGTTTATTTATATATAACCAGGGAGATCATATTCAGTCAATTCTAACCCTGCTAATGACATCGAAGTAAATCGTTTTACTCCTCATCTTCGGGAAGTTACTTCTTTACAAAGGGAAGCAACTGGTACCAGTCTACAAAGGGACATTACTTTGATGAGTGTTTGTTCTAACAGAACTGAGAGTAGGGTGTCTACTAACTCAATCTCACCTAGGATGCTTAACCTTGGTATGTCTCAGTGTTGGTGAACATAATGTAAATATCTTCTGTAGGATTAACCCGAGTCCTAATATCCTTCAGGCCATCCTTAAAAAATATTGTGTTTGCTGTAGCGCTACCTACTCACCAAAAAGGCCCTACCCAATCTTTTTTTGGCCTCTTTGGGAAAAAAATTTTTTTTAAATAAAAAGATAGCATTCTTACATGTATTTTGGGTTCATTATAAAAATTGAATTGTAAAAAAAATCTAACTACATGTACATGCCCACTGAAAATTCTCTGGGTTGGGTTACTGCAAACAAACATTTCTTTTAAGGATGGTCTCAAAGATCAGGGACATTTTACTGTACATCTTTAGAAAAAAAAATTGTTTAAATTCTGTTTATCAAATGAAATAAGCAATGTTTCTGATTTGTGATGTATGGCTCATGACTTTCACATATACTAATTTGTTTTGAACTTAATAGAAGTTGTTGTATCTGTAGGTTCTTGTAGAAAGAAAACTGTTACATTTTCTACTTATTATATGTATAGACAATATGCACTTATGTTTTTACAGGCATTAATACATAATTATTTGGCATTAGTTTTCCATAGATAAGTATTGGTTGATTGCAAGATTGAATATGCCATACCAATAAGTACATATGTAGGTTTCGGAAAATTTCGACAGTCTTAATATTTTTAATATTCAGTACAGAAAACAAATGATTAAAAAAATTAACACAATATTCTGATAAGATACAACAGAATATGTAACAATGAGAAAGACATTATACTATAATTATTCATAGCTGATCAGTCAAATGTTTTACCTTTTTTATTAAAAACACACAAATAAAGCTTGTTTTACTGTTAATAAAAAGAGTCAAGATAGCATAAAAGTTTTGTTTTAATTAATTTGATATATCTAATATATCTAATTTTTTATATAGGTCAGATGCTTAGTAAATCTAAGACACCAGTACAACATATGTATGGTCCTGGATCTAACAAAGTGATCCCACCCACTCCTACTTTTATCACTCAGAGATGTGACACCAAAACAGAGGTATGTACTTTGATCAAGCTCTTAAAAGTTTGTGATTTTGTCTAACTTGCTGCTAGTGTACATGTACTACATGTACATCTGAAAACACAAAAAAGAATGTTTTAGAATTCAGTTGTAATCTAAAGGTTTGTTAAGATTTCATGTTGTTTGTATTACCATTTCTCTAAGATGGCTAGCTTAGTTACATCCTTATTGTTCTAATTGAATTATGCATGCATTACTTTACATTTGGATAATCTGAGTGTATGTAAAATACTTAATACTTATTTTATCTCCCTTTTGACAGATGGATGTTTCACCAAGATCAGATGATGATGTTGAGTCTAGACCTGAACTGTTACGTTCTAAATCAATATTCAAAGATGAGTTTGTATTGGAAGAGAGTAGACCCAAAGATCCATTGCGTCAGTCATCATCTACTGCGAGTGATACAGTATCATCTAGTGGAAGTAGTCACACGTCACCATCTCCGAGGGAGTCTCCATTATTGAATAAAGGGAAGCAGACAGGAACGGGGAAGAAAATCAACCAACAAGGTTCTGGATTAGTAACTGGTGCAAAACAGTCAAATAACACTACCTCAAAACAAGATCTGAAGGTTACTGGCTTCAGTTCTAAAGAAGAAACTAAGGGAGGTAATGTGCCAAAATCGAAGGGTGGTAATTCTGCGATTGCAGGAAATTCTAAGACTGGCTCAATACTGCATAATATGGCAATGAGAAATCTCGCTGTGCAAAATGCTTCAAAACAAACTAATGCAAAAAGAGGTGCTAAAACAGGTGGTACAATTGTTATGCATGGAAATGGAATTGAACCAGTGAATGTTGTTGCTGGATCTAGTGAAAGTGACACTAAAGATTCAAATGGAAATATTGTGAATAAAAATGTAGAAAGTACTGAAACGAAAACTGATTCTAAACAAAGTGAGACTAGTGCCCAAAATGATACAACTAAGCATTCAGGAAATGAAAAAGCTAATATAAACAAAAAAGCAGGACAACCTGTTTTGAACCCCAGGAAAAGGGCAGCTCAGAAACAAATGCAAAATGTACTGCAGGTAGTGCCAACAAAATTGACTGAAAACATTGTAAGAACTGCTCCAAAGGGTAAGCCTGCTGATGAAAAGTCTGTGAAGAAAAATATATCAATTAAAACTGGTGAAAATGTTTCTAAATCTGTACCAGCTGAAAGTGTTAGCAATATAAACATACAATTGTCTCCATCAGCACAAGTTCAGCGTAGGATTGCTCCATCAGAGAGAGCAAAGACACCTGCAGAAGGTTTACATCAAGGTGAAATGAATGGTATGAAAGAAACGGAAAGTGTTAAAGTATCTAGGTCACAAACATCAGTTAATAGCAATAACTCTAGTACAGTAACTTCCAAAACCACTACTCAGACAAGTCAAAGTACAAATTTAAATCAATCAGCTTCACAGAAAAGGGTTAACAATCAGGTAAAATCTGCTCAGGATGCTGGAAGAGATGGAAGTCAATCTAGAAACACAACATTCAATGCTTCAAGAAGTGCAAGTGTAAACCAAAGACAAATGGGTAATGTTAGGAAAACATCTTCAGGTTATACTCCAAGATTCCAATCTAATGTAACATCTAAGATTAGTAACTTAGCTTCAAAGAAAGACAGTAAAAGTGTTTCTGATTCAAATAGTGCTCACACTGAAAGCAATACAGACAATAGTGCTGCAGGGTCAGACGCACTGAGTGAAAACACCAAAAAGACAGACATTACAGCTTCTATTAAAGCAGCAAAGTCCAGCTCTCCAACAGAATTAGTCACCCCTACTGTATGTCGCTCTGCTTCTATGTCTAAATCTTACAATATGGGTGCTCCTCAAACATTGACTAAATCCTCCAGCAGTGGTTCCATGACATCTGAAATATCAACAACAGCTTCTAAAGCCACAGTAAATGACAAATCAGACAAAAATTTGAAAAAGCATTCAGTTGTCAGTAAATCAGTATCTGAACCTGCGACATCTTCAAAAGTTTCAAATAGTAGCATTGTTAGTAAAAGTATTTCTCAAATGCCATCTGTTGGAGCTGTTACAAGTGACAAAACACAAAGTAAAGGATTACCTAGATCAGCTTCAATGTCTGTCATTGAAGAGAAACATGAAAAGAAATTAATGTCTTCCTCTGATACTAAAATTGAATGTGCTAATACTACATCAAAAGGCAGACCATCCAGTGATGGGCCCGCTGGTATTGCTAGTGCCAAAGGTGGTGGTAACAATGAAAAGAATTCTCCCTTGGTTGACATTTTACCTGAGGGTGCTGTAAGAATCAACAAGAGGTCATATATTGATGTAAACAATCCCATAACAACTCCAGTCATTGTAAATCCATTTGAAGAACTTGAACAGAAAAGAGCCCTGACTGCTACTGATATTGGTTTTGTTGTTGATAAACCTTCAGTGGATAGATCTAAAACTCAAACTTCATTGAAGAGCAAGAATTCCAAAAGTGTTAGGAAGGCCCCAAGTAGTGCAAAATCCTCCTCTGCTAGTATCAGAGGCTCCAGTGGAAGATCCAAGAAATCTCGTAAAGATTCTAACAAATCTGATGACAGCACACGTCCTAAGAGTGGAAAATCAGGAAAAAGAATAAAGTCGGGAAAAAGAAAGAGAAAAGTTCCTGACAACCTAGCGAAACAGAATGAGAATCCAGATGTAGCATTAATTGGTGGAATTGGATGGCAAATTGCCACATCATGTATTGATAAATCTGAAGCTGATGCTGTTATTGTAAGTCAAATTGACTCAAGTGAATCTGATGGTGAAGAGATCAGTGTAATTGAACAATTAAAAATACCTTCACCTGATAGTAATTTGCATTTGCTTAGTAATTTAGATACCCCGTCATCAATGATTTCTCCCAGATTTAAAGAAGTCAGACATGCAAATGGTGATGTTAAGGAAGTTGATTTAGCTTTTATGGAAAATGACGGTTATAGGCCTATGAATTTAGACATGACACAAAGTAGTTTGTCTCAACAAAATAGAGCAGGAGTCATTATAACTCAGGATATGCCTGGGGATATTGGTAACTTCTTATCCAAACTAAAAGAAGATGAAAGTGCTATTGTTAATGATATCAATGAAGAATTCATATATGATGATGATGATGATTATGATGAGGATGACATGTATGATAGAGAGGATATAGAAAATCTGTTACATAAAGGTGTTATCATGGGTCATTTGACACCTATTCCAGAATCACCATCTCTTACACAAACTTCTGCTACTGTAAAACATGTTGCTAAAACTGTTGAAGCCATTTCAAAGTTTGATAAAACTGTCAATGATGATGATTTAAGCAAATTATTGGATTCAACCCCTAGAGACAAAATGTCATTGAAACATTATGGTTCAAGTGAAAAAGGAAAAAGGTCCACTCCTAGAAATAGTGGTGGATCAGTGAGAACACAGACAAAAGACATGGGACATAATGTGCCAAATTCAGGAGTGTCCAGAAATACTTCCTCTAGAAATTCTTCTTCTAGAACTGTAGGATCAAGAGTGTCTAGTCTTAGTGCTGAGATAAAGGAAAGGGCTAATCGAGTGTTTGGAAATAATCAAAATCTATCACAATCTGGCCCTGTTAATTTATTTCGAAATACTTCTGATCGCAATTCTAGTTCAAATAGTTTAAGAAAACATCCTTCTAAAGAAAAGCTTAGTGATACAGGTGAATCAAAGGATAATTTTGATACAAATGTGAATAATTCATCTCTGAAACAAGGAGATGCTAATTTTGAAACAAAGGAAAGAATAGATACTAAAGTAAATGATTTGAAAAGAATACTTAGTGAAAAAATGCAAACTACACAAAAAATGTTGGAGGAGTCAGACAGACAGAGACAAAAGAGTGGTGACAACAATGAGTATTCAAATGATTTGAGACTAGATATCAAGGAGCTAACTATTGAGAATGTTAAAGCACTTGATACTTCAAGAATAGATGATGACACAAAATCAACTAGGAGTTCAAGGAAAGAAAGACGTTTTTCTGAAACAAAGAAAACTGACGAGGATGATGATGAAACTAAAGAAGCTATTAATGAAATTTTAAGTACCACATTTCCATCCTTTAAGTCCAATGCTAAATCTTATGATTCATTTAGAAGTCGTAGCAGTAGTACATTAACTGAAGCTGATAGATCTGTCCTGAAGCAGATGATACAACAAAATCAAAGTTCTCCGTTTCATGCCAAAGAGGGTAGTGTCAGAGTGTCAAGTTCATTTGATGAAACTGTTACATTAAATAAAGATAATCCAGACCTAATGAAACGTTTCCATGCTAATGATTTCAAAATTGGTCAGAAGGTAAAAGTTATGATTGAAGCTGGTGCTGATCCAGCTAAAGTTAGAGCAATGGTGAAGGCAGACAATGAAGCCAAACAATTGGCAAAGATAATGAACAGTTTTAGGCAAATGGAATTATATGCTGGACCACATAGTAGCAATAACAGATCTGCAAAGAAGGAGACACCAAGAAGAGAAGGAGAGCATGTTGTAAGCAGTATGTCAAAGTTTGATCACCACCATAGTTCACATCATTCGGGATTGCCTCCACGCCCTGGATCTGCTGGTGCTGGTAGATTGAAACCAGGAAAGTTTACAGAAATTAAAGGCAAATCTGCATCTCATATTGCCCCAAGATCACAAAGTCCAATAGATGTTCCAAAAGTAAGTTCTCATTACATGTGTTACCATTACTTAATGAGTAGAGATTAAGTTTTTACTGACAATCTAAGAAGATCAATTTTTATAGTAATACATGTAATTCTTCTACTGAATTTTTTTTAATGAATTTTCAAATCACCCATGTAGGTGTTCAAATATATTCCTACTTGCAACTGATATGCATGAATATCACTTCTCATGTAAATGGATAAACAATAATTGCTTCCTGGGGGTATACTATTATATATTTCTTAATACAGGATCTTGCTGAAGAGTTCAAGAGAAGCCCATTCAAACAAGTCAGCACCAATCAAGAAGAGAATTTTGATGAACTCGCTAATGTTATAAAAATTACTTCTCAAGACAGTGAGGTAAGATATATTGGCTCATATGAATATATGTATGCTCAAACATATTCAATGATATTGTTGATGTCCAAAGAAATTAAATATGATGTGTGTTTTTCAACTGCTTGTTGTTTGATGTTCTTGTCAATACTGTTTTGTTTTTGATGAAGTGTACAGTCTATTGTGATAGGATATTACAAGCTGGAACAATTGTAACATTTTCTTTCATACAGGCAGACATAACGTAATAGTTTTTATGCCCTTGCATTAAATGATGTGGGGGCATGTAGTGATTGCCTTGGCCATCTGTTCATCTGTCTGTATGAGGTTTAGTCAAGCTACCACCAGGGGAATATTGCGTTAATAGAGCATAGCTTTTCGTTCACTTCTATTTTTGCTTTGTTCGAAAATACTCACCTTTTGTTAATGTAGTGAATTATTCTTGCTGCTTGTATAGACATTTAGAATTATTCCCAATACTTTTTGTAGGAGGATCATCTCAGTCTGAATGATGAAGATGAAATGGAGAGAGCTGATAGTGCTTGTACAACATTAAGCTCTCACTCATCCATAATGGAAGAAACAATTCAATGGAAGAGAGGAAATGTTCTGGGAAAAGGTGCTTTTGGAACTGTAAGTATAAGAACTAGTGATGTTGTAATTTTTGCTTGGTTTTTACTCTACTCAGTGTGTTTTTCACTTTTAGGGGAAATGTGGCAAGGCCTTTAAAAGGGCAAAAAAGCACCTTGAGGGAAAATAGGGGGAAATAACATCAGAAGGCATACATTTATTTACCAATAAGTTATAACCTTAACAGTCAAAGACAATAAAGCTATTCTACAGAGTTGACAATCTTTTTTACCAAAAAGGTCTCAAGAAAAATAAAATTTAAAGGGGAAATATACTTTTTAGACAGATGAGGTCATATTTCGACCCATAAACAGTCCAAAAAGACAGCACTGATAATGCATTGATGATTATAATTGTACTATAATGATAAAATTCCATGTATATGTTCAAATTTCTATTTTATCTATTAAAGTACATACAGATTTTACTATACATTACTGCAATGAATCAGACATTAACATGTTCTTATGGTATTTGTACTTTGTAAAATACTGTAATACATGATACAATTTTTTTTTAAATTCTAATTTTAATACATTTCATAATAAATCATTTTTATAAGGTATGGTGTGGATTGACAAGTGAAGGTCAGCTTATTGCTGTCAAACAGATTGAATTGAATACAACCAATCAAAACAAGGCAAAGAAAGAATATGAGAAAGTCCAGGAAGAAGTGGAGCTCCTTAAAACTCTTGAACATAAAAATATTGTGGGGTATGTAGACTTAAGGGCAATATTTACTTCATTTTCTTATAATGAGCCACTCATGTACAGTCAAACCTGTGAACAAAGACCACCCATGGGAAAGACAAACTATTATTGACATGTGACCTTTATTCAGAGGTCATTTTGTTCTAAATAATTTATGACAGTTTTTAAAAGAAATGCCTTTATTCAAAGGGTGACCTTTATTCAGAGGTGACCGCTAACACATGTTTGACTGTAGTTGATTGTTGTTGTTTTCATCAATAGTGTGAATGATGTATTGTGACTTGGTAGCAAATACTTAATTAAGTTAATTTTATTGAAAGCATGTGTTGCTTTGATAAAATAGTTTCAATAAATGTTGAGTTCTCTATATAAACACTAAACATGTATGAGGTACAAGATGCTTTCATTTTATAACCAAACATTCTTACCTTATCTGAAATCATGTACTTTATTAATCATCTTTTAATCTTCATCAAAATGTATAATTTACATGTACAGTGCAACTTCTCCAGAGTGGCCCTCTCTTGAGCAACAACCTCTTTTCAGCAACATAATTTTGCTTCTCCTAAAGGGTGTTGCTTTGTAGAGGTTGCACTGTATTATATAAACATAATTGTTTTTCCATACAGATATATGGGTACAAGTTTAGAAGACAGTGTTGTTAGTATATTCATGCAGTTTGTACCAGGTGGATCTATTGCTAGTATTCTAGCTAGATTTGGTGCTCTAGATGAAGCTGTATTCAGAAAGTATACTCGACAGATTCTTGAAGGAGTTGTATACCTACACCAAAATGATGTAATTCATAGGTAAATAGGATTGTTGATCAGCAAACATTTGTTTTGCATATATTAAAAATCTAAGCTCATACATATGGGTACATTATTTGTCGCAGCATGGCTCATCAGCGATACTCCAAGACTTATTCTCCTTAGTAGTTATATAACTGTGTCAGGCATATCTCTAGTTCACTTATACTTAAGCCAAACTACATGTTGCATATGTTGTAAAATGTCAAATATATCAAAACTGTCTAAATCTCAGTCTAAGGATGCTGCTAATCTTGTGCTTAAGAATTTAGTTAGGACTCCTCATTTACATTTATTTAATAGCCTCTAAATGTAAATGTTTGTTCAGTTTATGAAGATTGTTACTTTGTATCAGATAGTTTGTACCTGGTAAAATAAAGCTACTATACTTGAGTCTTCATAAAATAGCATTCGTGATTCCAAAGTGCATATCTAACAATCTTAGTTACTGTTATAATTTTACATATGTATATGAACTGTTACGTATATCTGACAGGGATATCAAAGGAGGCAATGTTATGTTGATGCCGAATGGTGTAATCAAGCTGATAGATTTTGGTTGTGCTAAGAGATTATGTATAAATCTCAGTATGGGACAATCTCAGATTCTCAAATCAATGAAAGGAACACCATATTGGATGGCACCTGAAGTCGTAAATGAAACTGGTCATGGGAAAAAGTCTGATATCTGGTAAGTTTATCTCTGAACTTGAGTTTTTGTATATGTACAGTACGGTTCAGGTGATTTGTCCAAAAATCGTGTTTCCCCCGTGTTCGTAATCGGCAATTTATCACCCGTAGCAGCGATTGTCTTCGCGACATCGATCTTGAAAAAACTCGAATCACCGCAATGTCGCTATTCACTGCGTTATATGACTTCTTATCAGACGGTAATCTTTGATTGCTACGGATCACGATGATTCGCGAACGTCTAAAGCCGACTCTCAAGTAGCTAAAATGATATTTATTGTGAATCTTTCTTCTACTAATGCTTTCTCTTGACCATTAATTCCGAAAACAGTCACATGGTAAGATAATTCAGGATTGAACACTTACTAAAGCCGTCGGCACGAGACCGACAAAATTCCAGGCATCTGATTAAATGTTGTTAAGTAGGAAATCCCAATCTTGAAGTAAATATGTAGAAAAACCGGCAAATATGCTAAGCGAATTTGTGAACTGTGTAGCCACGTTTTACATATGCAGCATTGCGTACAGGGCAAGATTCATATGTCTATTTTTAGTGTTTTATATATCGAGTACTATGGTGAGAATCATTATTTAGACCGAGACGCAGTCTCTCATTTTACCTATGTAGCTCGGTGCTCTAATCAATAAAACCAGTCCATTGTTTACATGTAATATTATTTCGCGCAATAATATACGAAAGCTGACAGATTAAAGCTCATCAACTACTATTAAGTTCTCAACACTCGTTGATTATAATTTATGTCAACGCTAATTTTTCACACATAGCAGGTAACAATTTGTTCACAAAGTGCTATTAAATAATGTGTGAATAACACTGTTATTGACAAGAAATTTTAAGTTTTGATTAAACTAAAGAAGCGACATTGAGTATCACCTGGTTGAGCGATCGTCGCCGCAATCCACTGTGAATTATTGCCCTTCAGTGGTGACGGTCACCGTCGATCATCGTCGCTCTGAACGCGACGGACAAAATTCAAATCGCCGCATTGAAGCAATCTTCCTGTGGCTTAGCATGATTTTAATTCCGCGGCGATTCGCGATTTTCGGACAAATCACCCCAACCGTACTGTATTGATTGAAATATTTATTTGATTAACATGTATTTGCATGATCTCTTTTACTACTATAAATGGTTTTGTTAGGATAACCAGTCTATAAATAGCAACAGTTGACAGAATGTTTCATTAATTCATTGTGTTAAAAGATTTCAAGAATGCAACCATCAACAAAATAACATAAGAAATTTTCTGTTTAAGATTAAAGATTATTTATGATTATTCATTATTTTACTGAATTCATTAATAATGTATTTCTATTTTATGTTTAGGAGTGTAGGTTGTACAGTGTTTGAGATGGCCACCAGGAAGCCACCATGGGCAGACATGAATCCAATGGCAGCCATATTTGCTATAGGGTCAGACAAACCAGTTCCGCAACTTCCTGAGAAATTCTCTGAGGAAGCCAAAGAGTTTGTGAACTCTTGCCTTACAAAGTAAGAATCATGATGCCATAATACATAATGTATTAATTACTGCCTCTGAATTCTAGCAATCCACTTTTTGAATGCTCTTATTTCTAGCTAGTCACAATTTGAATACTCCAAATTCTAGCAAGCCACTATTTAAATACTCTTAAATTCTAGCAAGCCACAAATTGAATACTCTAGATATTTGAAGAAACTAAAATCTAGCAAGCCACTTTTTGAATACCAGCTACTCTAAATTCTAGCAAGCCTCTATTTGAATGATCTAAAATCTAGCAAGCTACAATTTGATTACTCTAAATTCTAGCAAGCCACAAATTGAATTCTCTAGATATTTGAATAATCTAAGATATAGCAAGCCACTTTTTGAATACCAGTACTCTTAAATTCTAGCAAGCAACTATTTGAATACTCAAAATTCTAGCAAGCCACTATAAATAAAATTTCTATTTTTCTGTGTATTTCAGAGATCAGAACAAACGGTTGTCAGCATCAGATCTCTTACAATGTCCATTCCTGAAGAAAAGATCCAAGAAGAATTCCTCTGTATGCTGATGTACATTCTGGTGACACATAGCTAACATGATATCTGCCATCATTCAGTTACCTTAGACTGCTTTGAATGAAATTCATGAAAATATTTCATAAATAGTTCATGAAGTATGAATAACTAATTGACAGGGGTACAGACTTTCCCTCATTGAGATTGCATTCAGTGGAACTTTATTATCTAAATTATCTGGAGATGCTGTAACTACATATCTGGCATAAGATGGGAAATCTGTCATAACAAACATGTATACACTGTATATGACAGTTGGTCTTGTGTCCTATCTTCACCTCAGACCTGGATAAAACCTTGTTTCAGAGATAGAATGTATTGGTTTAGAACTGAAACTAAGTAAATTAAGCAATCAGGGAGCAGGTGTTTTATTTGATGCCAATGTTTGAATTAGATGCACTGCAGTAGATTTTGAAGCACATAGATTAGTATCATATACTCATACATTTACTGATATTTTGTTATGTATATTATTAGACAATGCAATAGTTAAATATCCTTGTTTTTGGTATGATTCATGACCCTTTGTGGCTTTGTGCACATATTCCTATATATAGATATATTTTTCAGAATAACATTGACTGTGTTCATTAAATTTAGTGTAGATATTTTATACAGATGTGCTAGCTGTAATATTATGATGCTTTCATACACTTAGGTAATGTTACCGGTACTTTAGAGAAGCATTTTTTTCCCCTTGATATATCAATGCATTGATGATGCTTTTTTATTCATTCTATCTGACTATCGTTGTTATTGCTTTTCATACACATTCAAACAAAGGTCACTAAATCAAGTGGAGAAATCAGGCCTTGAAGTACAGTTGACCTTAACATAATTAGCAGTTTACATGACCCATAAGTATTACATGTATATAAATAAAT
The DNA here is from genome assembly GCA_964023205.1 of Lutraria lutraria. Taxonomy (NCBI): domain Eukaryota; kingdom Metazoa; phylum Mollusca; class Bivalvia; order Venerida; family Mactridae; genus Lutraria; species Lutraria lutraria. Next base: position 29,579,579 of record OZ026846.1, on the reverse strand, counting down.
GTGTGCTGAATCCAAGGTGGTCATTGTCTAATGATAGTTTCTGTTCGCAAGTGCCTATTGTCTCAGGCTTGACACTGTAACTGTAATGTAGAATGACCTGCAGTTTTGCATGATTTTAATGCTTGAGATGAGATCGAGACATATCACTATTGACTTATTGTGTAGCACACAATGAAACTATCTATTGTATTAAAGCGAAAGTTAGGTTTCAATTTGTTTGGTGCATGATTCCTGTTACATGTGTATTGTATATATTGTTTGAAACTGATACATATCTGATACTGGAATACCGGTACCGATATTCTATAGAGATTTTCATATCAGATTTTACTGGAATTTTAAGATATCTTGTTTTATATTTTGACTTTTATATACCTTTTAATGATTATGCAAGCATTTCACCGTCCACAAATCATGTTTGTGATATGAGCTTTAGATTTAATATATGATTTAATTAACTGTACATTCCATGTTCTATTACTGGTTGTATTTGAGATAGCAATTAGAATTTTCCTGTCTACAGGTCAGAATGTACTGGTGACATTGTATGGATGTGTCTCATGGATTGAGACTTGCTACATTTTATATGATTCACTAAAATATGTTGACAAAAGTGATGTTTTTATGGACTATATTGCTTTATTTGTTGAGTTTAGAAATATTGATTTTATGAACAATGAAGATTGCTGAGCCAATTAATATTCAGTTGTATCCTTTCTATACTTATGTTGATATATAATATGCTTAAGGTTGTATTGTGCCAAAATATGTTCACATGAAATCTCCATATATTGAACCCTTGTGAGAGCCTGTATGGCCTGGTACAGTTCATGCTATAGTGTGAGACCTTTGTGCAAGCCTGTTTGGTCTTTTATAATGCATGCTGTTGTGAGACGGCTTAATTCTTTGTGCTACATAAATAATTTTTGTATGTCTTGAATTTAGTGCTTCATTGTAATAAACAGTTATGTATAATAGAGTGGATAGTATAAATAATACTCATCTCACTTACTGGTACAATTTATTAATGTTTTATATACTGTCTGTCATACCAATTTGAAAAATACAACTTTAAAAATTCCAATATTTAGTCTTATATCTATGCAATACAAGTGAACTGCTGTATGATAAAATCTGACGCAAGTACAAAACTGCTGATTTTTTTTACATAAATCTTTTACTATATTCAAAGGAATTTGTATTGATTATTATGTGAGTAAAATATGACACAAAAAAGTTGTGACAAGGATACTCAAATGTCTTTTTGCTTGCAAGAGCTTTGTTCTGCTGTCTAAAAATTTGTCGTTATTTTGAACTTGTCCTTTTTTATGAGACCTAATTTACTGATAAGTGCTGAATATGTCATACAGCAAGTATTTTTCTTTATTTAATATAATACTATTTATTTAAATACATTCCAATACTTGTATGATAGTATGATTTCTATTTACACTCAAACCAGTGAACAAAGGCCACCCTTGGGAAAGACAAGACATGGCCTTTACTGACAGGTGGTCTTTATTTGGAGGTCATTTTGTTCCAAGTAATTAATGAATGTTTGTCAGGTAATGACCTTTATTCACAGGGTGCCTTTATTTGGAGGTGGTCACTAACACAGGTTTGACTGTATATGAATACTATGTATCAGATGGTTTCTATATAATTATGCTATCTATCATGTTCTAATTGTCTATTTGGAAATCTCATCTACGTATAAATATATTTTGTGTTATTGTTGTATAAATTAGTGATTAATTTGTTTACATGCATTTTTATAATTATTCTTTGTGCTAAAAGCACATATTTTCAGAGGCATTTTATTGACATATTCATATACATGTATATTGAACATGTCTTCCATTTACTGATAACATGAAATGACACATTAAACAGTAGAAAGTAATTTTTGCTTGTTATTTTTATGCCCCCGGCATCAATGATGTCGGCGCATACAGTGATTGTCCTGTCCATCCGTCTGTACGAGATTAAGTAGACTTGACCTTTTGTCTAGCACCAACACTGCTTACTAGAACACTTTAATACTTATACAGTTGTTGCCTGTGACCATTCTCAATCCTGCACCCACTTTGTCCTTGTCCAAATGGGCTGTCGCTTGACAAGCATGCCCCCCGGGGCATATGCACTTATTGAATGAAGTGTCTTGTGATTGTGGCATACCACTGGCATACTGCTTCTGCTGACAAACTGCTGGCTAATTTGATATTGCAGCTTAATTACTGCTGACAAACGAATGAGTGCAATCCAATATATATTTTACTACATCATGCATAATTAAAAGTTTCATGGTTTATTCTTCAGAACAAGTTCTCATGACTGTGTTCACTCAGTGTAAATAGACTTCAAAGTTTGAATTATTAGATAACTAAATCAATTAACAAACTAGATATGAATGCCTGTCCAGTTAGTCCAACTAATTGTACACTGCAGATCTTTCGTAACGGGCAATAGATAAAATAGATTTAAAAAAATGAACGGATTGCTCGTGTGTCACATTAATTAGACTACCTGTCCAATATGCCACATGTGTAATCATATTCCTGACCTCTAAATTGTTGTTACTTTATTAAGTGTATAACAAGATTGACTTGCTGAGTTCTTACTACTCTTTATACAGTAACCCTTTCACAGAAAAATAACAAACTCCGGGACCGGGTCAATGTTGACCCCAGGGCCATAATTTGAACAAGTATAGTAGATGTCCATTAGACAATATTACGAACCAAATATCTAAGCTCTAGGCCCAGTGTTTCAGACAACAAGTTTTGTTACATTTTTCCTATTGGTTGCCACGGCAACCAGAGTTTTTAATGAAATTAATTTTTTTAACAAGTTACAGCTTCATGCAAGGAACATCCCTCTTAAGTTTCGTTGAAATTGACCAACTACTAAAAAGGAGAATGTTTAAAGCAACTGCATGTTGACTGGCGGGTGGGCGCACGCACAAACACGTGATCACAAAATAATAGCACAACTTGAGCACTTTATGCTCTGCTGAGCTATAAGGTGAAAAATGTTCTTCTCTAAAGCTTATTAGGTTTTTTTCTGGTGAGCGATATAGGGCCATCATGGCCCTCTTGTTTATACATGCATATCAAATAAAACGTATGAGTCATCAATGAAATTATAATATTAACACACACAAAATATTCACGCTTATTATAAGTATTTCTTAGTCCTACATGAATTGAACATATTCACAAATTAATTAATATCAATTATTGTCAAAATGTTCATACATCACATTATTTGAATTAGGCATAAAAAAGATTGTTTGTTTCTGGTATCAAGATCTACCCAAAAATTCCCCCGCGACCCTAGATTTTTTAATTACATGTACATGTATCTCCGAGGAACGGTACATCCACTCTCACTTTATAACCCTTCAACAGAATTTCATGAGCCCCACATAAAGTCCTGCGTATCATGCATACCTTATTATTAATGATCATATACCCAGAAACAAACATTTTGTAGGCCTTATACACAGTGTTTCACACTACAAACAGATCAGCCAGATCTTATTACAGATAGCTGTTCTTGATTTCTGACTTTAGATTATTAACACCTGGAGAAGTATCTGTCGGACTTGATAATCCATCATTATTTTTCCAACTAGCCTTTAATTTGCCATGGCCCCTTAAATATTTCAGAATCTTGTGGAATTTTCCCATGGCTTTAATTTTAAGCCAGGTATATGTTGTGTCGATCTGTACAAATTTCCATCTGTATGACCGATCATTGTACGTGATTGTTAATGACAGTGGCTGGCCTCCATAATTTGTTGGCCTATATGAGGTTTCAGATATCTAGTATTTTATCATAATACAATTTGTCTTCGTTTTTCTTGCAGTTGAATTTCTTCTTGTTGATTGTGGGTTAAATTATTTGGGTATCAAACCTTTAATATTGGAAGGACATGAACGACGCAAAGTCTTAAATATTTCCATTGATAATTTTGCTGATGAATAACCAACGTCTAGAGGTGTAAGTAGTGTTGTATTCTAAAATGGCAATAAGCGGATCCTTTCTACAGATTTTGTTACCATCAAAATATTCTTGTAAGTTTTAGTACAAACTTCTGCAAGTCCAATGGCCTAATTATGATACGGACTACAAGTTTCCAGAAATCTCAGTCTTTGATATATATTGAGCAAAATTCCTAAGAAGAATAAGGAAGCCATATGGCAGCTATCAGTAATAATCTTTTGACACATTCCCCATCTGGCTCGTATTTATCCTTGATCGTGTTGATAATAGTAATACTTTCCATGTATTCTGTAGCTCCTTATCTTCAGTATAATTACACTTTCTGTAGTAATCAACAAATACAGTAACCGAAGTAACCAAGTGAATAAATCTGTTCCGTCCATATGAAACAGATAATCTACCATGGGCAATTAATTCTTTCTGGTTGGAAACCATGTGTTGCAAACAAACTGTGCCATCTGTTTGATATAAGCGGAAATTTTCTCAGACCCAAACGTACATGACACCCTGTGCCCTTTTCAAACATGTGACCAAGAGCTCGAAGATATTAATTTTGGCATTACGACTTAACTCGTTTATATATAGTGGCTGCTCTGCTCGCCACCTATTAAGCATTGTGTTAATTAAACACTGTACGTGTTATTCCAAAATAATAATGTAGATTATAGCTTATATAAGTATGAATTAAAAAGTTAATTCGTTGTTGCAAAAGACATATGAATCAGTTATTAAATTGAGTTTGTGGGGAACGGGATCGAGTCGAGTTACATTTATCAAGAACAACGCTGTCCACAAATATTGTTTAATGTTTATTACAGTTACTATTGGTTTGTATAACCGCTAGATGGATTCTATATAAATCATGACTATTCATAACCGTCGGATGTGACTGTTCCGTTGGCCTAGATAAAGCATATAACTTCGTTGTGGGGAACAGCTAGGATCTAGTCAAATTATAATTATTACGAACAACGTCATTCACTAGTTTAACTTAATGTTTATTAATTAATTATTTCACCAAAAAAGATAGAATTCAACATCATCAGTATCCATATAAGATATCATAATTAATGGCACCATATTCAAGTAAAACTGAGTAAGCTAAGAATATCCATCACTGTTCGTAAGTCTTAGAGAAAATTGTTCAAATAGATTCTTCCGATAAATATCAATATTAAACGAACTCCGGAAAATACGATCAAAAACCCGGACTGCTCTCAAGGGAATTTGGAAACTGCTGGCTTCTGGACGAAATATTCACCACAATGCTTATACTTTTTTCATGACGTATACCTGCCTATAGAATAATTTACAGACGGTATTACCATAATTATAATGGTCGAAAGATCAAGACCTAATACCATTATACTCCGGCCTGTTTACTATCTATTTATACATTATTCGTAACTTGAGCTCTGATTACCTACACGTGAACCGGAGAAATATTCTCAGCTAATAACTCAGGTACATCTCCCCCAATTATATTTTTAATAAAAAGTCCACTTTTTAATTCATCGTTTTACCCATTACCTAACATATATTAAACAAAAATTTTGTCAACATACCGATATACACATATTACATTGATGAAAATTATATACTGTTGTAAATTATATAAACATAAACAATTGTTAATGAATAAATGGTCACTCAATGATATTTTATATATTTAATTCCAATACTATGATAATAAAACGTATCTATAAAACCAAAACTAATACACTTCTAATCACATCTTGTAAAACGAATTGATTGGCTACATCGATTTGTCCTAAACACTCTTCGACCGTAAGGTTACTTCTTTGTTGTATTTTCCGAAGATAGTTCTCCATTATCATAAGCAATTTCAGTTGTTTTTTTGGGGGGTGGTTGTTTACTCTGGCTCTAGATAGATAAAGTTAATTCAAAATTTTCACAATTTTCGCCACAAATAGGGCATTCGTGAAAATCTTTAAGTGATTTTAAGACATCGTTTGTGTACTATATATGGACCTACAACATTCTGCTATTCTAAAATATTCATGTAGCCTGAATTCTAGAAATGTTAATTGTTCCGGTTACAAATAGCACATGTATGAATCTGTTACTAAAGATCTTTTATACCATCTGATTTTCCTTGCTCTTTAAATTTGATCATTAGTCTGATTTTTCTATTTGAATTGTTTATGAAGAATTCCACATTTTCATGTTTTTTTATCGCCAATGGTAGTTGGGTACTCAATATTAAAGCATTAAAGAATGTTTCTAATTTCTTCCCAGCATTGTATTGAAAATAACCTCCTTTTAAAATGTTTGTACAAAGTGTTTGTACTCTCCATCAGTATTGTAGTAATTGATTTTCTAGTACATGTAGTGAAATATTATAAAATAGAATTATAAATGTATATCTATTAGAAAATCAATAGCGGAATAGATTCTAATAATTTCCAAATGATTTTTTTTACAATCCGCACAGTTCAACCAGTCTTCATCATATGAGCAGATTTCCTCAAAGAAAATTTTCAAATATTTTTCTGCCGTTTTAATTTTATAAGGTTCCTCGATCAAGGTCATTTTTTCCATCAAATAAATATGGTTATAGCATTAATAATCCGGGTTAAAACAAGATCACACACGTCTTCGCCCTCCAAAGAATCGTCTTTGACTAAATGTTTATTTTCAGTAAACCGAATTGCTTGATTGATTGGTTCGTCATATCCGGGCGGATGAATCGATCCATCATCTGATGTTAGTTGTAATTAATTAAGGACGTATCACTAGAAAAATTTTGTTGTCATGAAGAATAAAATTGCTTACGTATTTCCTTTGTCCGTTTTTTTTTTTTCGTTATGTCCAATAATACCGTTAAATATTTCGGCGTTGAATTTGTTTGATTTGGTATTGTTCCTTAATTCTGACATTATTTTCCATTTTTATTAAAATGTCACCGTAGATTCTTCACCATATATAACCGCTTTATGGTTACTAAATGTACTTCGAAGCAAGTCATCTTTGATTTTTTCCGCAAATTGAATTTAATTTTGATTTTTCTTCATTCTTTAGATTCAATCTGTTTATAATGTCTCCCCCTTCATCACGCATCCATAAAAGCAAATATTTGACTTTTACATCTTCCTCTGTGTCTTTAAGATGTCCAGTAAGAATCAAAATGGATTGTTCTTTACGCCATCTGATAAGCCTTGTAAGTGCGGAAATTTATAACATAAAAGATAGACAACTCTGTGGTGAATTAAATTGAGATACAAATGTAATGATATATGATATGATATAGTTTATTTCAAAATTCAGTAAGCCATAGGCCCATGTGAACATATATATACAAATTATTCAATTTTCATATGACAGTGACAAGTGGCATATTGGCTTTAATAATACATTGCTATAAGAAAGGTAGATTGGCAAATTAAGACAGTTTAGATAGTGATTCGTGTATGAACAGTACAATAATAATAATATGAAGATTGTCATTTACTTGTATTGGTTGCTTGAATCAATAACCAAAATGGTCTACATCTAAGATGCGATTTTCATGCACCCGTTCCATAGAAAGTATACAGACTAAAACTATTTAATTAATGCAGAGCGCGTTGTGCATATCCAACGCAAACTATCAATCTATAGATTCAAGTGAGTCTTATACATGTAGCGAATATTAAAATTGAACCATCATACGTCTAAAATATTAACGTGTTGGGTTTCGAGTTATATATTTTCATTTCGAACGAAATGAGAATAATTTGAATGCATATACATGCGTGCTTCGTTTATTTTACGCAAATTATGAATCTGATAGTTCCAAATAATAATATATACGTATGTGATAAATAATAAATTCAGGACGCGCGTCTCTTTTATTCATTGCACGTGCAAGATATCATTGAAATTCATTCTAAATTTTGGAATACACAGTCATCCTCAATAGTCTATGTATCTTACGACATGTGTACTCGTTTCTTCTAAAATCTAATTGAATAGTACATTTGTATTTGTATCGCGGGCTTGTCCAGTACATCACGGAAATATATATATATAAAAGATATATTGACGTATACAATGTACATTGTCATTATATAACATAGAAGATAGTTTATTTCAAATTTCAGTAAGCCATAGGCCCATGTGAATATACAAATAACACAATACAATTTTCATATGACAGTAACAATTAAGTGGCAAAATAGGCTTTAGTAATTATAGTACATTGTTATAAGAAAGGTAGATAAGCAAGTCAGTTTAGATAATGATTTATGTATTATAAATGTAAGAAGAAATCAAGAGAGACAACAGAGAAAAGGAGGACAGGACAGAATCTGGCGGAGAAGGTGTATAGTATGAAATATAGTTCATTTGTAAGTCAAAACACATAATGAAATCAAACACAAACATTTTCGTATCAATACAAAAATAACAACAAACGAACAAAACACGCACATGTAATTACATTCATTAAGATTTAAACCACGTAATGTAACAGTGGTCGTTGCATAGGCTATTTGGCAAAGGTTTGAATTATAATTAAGTTGGATAAAATGAAGTTGACTACTGCTTTATCATTGTAAAAAGAGAACAACTTACCATAACTTACTATATAATACAAGCGTAATTAAATAGTCTATTGAATCAACATCATGACAAAACATTGAAATAATTAATACATATAGTCTTTAATTGCGCTTTACAATTACACGTGCAGACTTCATGCACTCATTTGTAATATTGGATGGTGCGGTGACCAAGAAATCGGAAAAATAATTGAGTTTCGAATACATAAGCATTCCATAGCATCAAACATGATGATATAAATAACTCATATATACGTATCATCAGAGGCATAATAGATAATGTCTCTGGTATCATTGAAAAACTCAGTTAAGTGTACAAACAGCATGAATGATTCAGAAAAAGATGCACTGATATGAAACCCTGAAGGAAAAAAAAGATCTTCTCTGAAAACCTAGCTGGGCCCCGATCCTATAGCAGAAGAGAACAGCCAAAAGGGCTGGCGATGATGTACTCTAATCATACATGGCCTCATTGACATCCCCTACGAGTAGTTTCTACATTCGTCGGCAGTTACCATCCTTGGTCTCGTCATGAAGTAGGTGCTGCCACTTTGCAGGACAGAAGGATACCAAAATTTCTTCCCAGCTGGTATTCGTCTGCCGGGCTTGTTGCCCTCCACAACTAGTGTCAAACATGGTTTTATACTTTTTTATCGATTATATATGAACGTTTCGTTTATCGCAACGATCTTGTACATATTTTCATATGCGGAGATGCTTCAGTGAGAGCCATGCATGCATATTAACGGTAGATGAAGAAGAACCCGCAGTAGGCCTATCCCAAGTTAAGTATCAACTAGATTGTTGAGCACAAGTTGGCCAATTGTAATGTGTGAGTTGTCCAATTCCTGGTACAAGTTGATAAAATACCATTTTCCCCACATGGCAAACTATTTGTATCAAACGTAGTTGGTCCTGGAGTTTTAGGTTCATGGATCAAAACAAAGTTCTGTAAAAACAAAACTTCTGAATTATCTATCTAGATACAGTTTCAAAATTATAAACCTCCTTGCAAAAAGTTAAAATGTAGTTCGATAAATCGATTTTATGAATACTTAGTGAACATTTTTCACATATGTGTGTCAGTGTTTATTATTCTTTGGAATAATGAAATTGTTAATGCAGACGCTCTTTCTCTGGTGCCGTACTTGTAAATCCCGGAACGAAACTGTTGGTTTTTATCAGTTACCCACGAAAACTAGTGACGTAGTGCGCATCAAAACAACCACTGGTTGGATCTCTCAGGAATGATAATTGCACACCTGTAATTTATTGCAAGTAAATGTAAGTATTTACTAATATACGATGATTTGCGTAAAAGTTATCGATGTATTTCATTGAAGCTTTCAATCTGCGACATTATTCGTTCGTGATTTTGGATTGGGACGTACACTAAGTGACTTTAACCTCATAACACCACAATGATAATTGCCTGCTTTGTTGATAAGTTTACACAGAGCTCTGTATATCTACAGTATCGGATGTATTTGTTTTATCCTCTGCTCGACTGTGTCTCTCTATACTCATTCAGTGTATTGTATAATTATTTATTACAACGTTTACTTTGTGTGTAAAATGTTACTGTTAGTGACTGCTCATCTCTCTAACACTAACAGGTGGCATAGATATGTCATCTAGCTGAGATAAACTTACAGGTCTGTGGGTGAGGCGTTTTTTTATGAAGAGTTACTGAATATTTCCGCTGATAGCTTACTGTGAAACGATCATGAGCAATTGGCATGTCGTACATCTTTTTTTTCAGCCATAACTAACATGTTTTTAGTATTTTACATCCTTGAATACTATTATTGTTGGATGCTGAATCAGACTCTGATTTGTCAATTTTGTGTCACATGTGACTCAGTGTATCATTCCAATGTGAGAGGAAATTCTAACTTGTTTCTTGTATAACTTAAGATTCTATCTGTTGGATTACATATATTCATGCTATTATAGTTATATATACGTAGAACGGTAGATTATGGTTTTAAGTCATGCAGTACACCTTAAACCCGCCTTACGATCACCCTGAAATTACGACCACCCGCTAAAATGGGCACTTTAATAGAACAGATTTTTTCCTTCTTTGTTTAATGGTCTTTTGACCTGAAATTGTGACCACCCCGCTATTACATAATATGACCACTTCTCTCTGACCATTTTGTATATTCACATGTTCTTTGACCCCAATATTACGTCCACGCTTGATTGCATTTTTTGCATCACCAACTTTGCACCTCTGACAATAGGATTGCACCGATGCATAGATTGTTTCCGGTATGGACAACATTTAAGTGTTAGTGACCATTTATGGTATACGTACAGTTTAGCATGTAACTGGCGGAAAAATGAAAATATGGTTGTGTTGTTGTTTTAGATCTGCCAGATGAATTTAAGAACCCAAAGATTGATGTTAATTAATTAATCATTTTATTAATGGATGTTGTTTTCAATGGCACACTAAACAATGTCGCACATTTTCACTAATGACCATGCACTATTGACTAATTTAAATTCACAAGTGAACTCACACTAATATATCGGACAGAATTTTAATTTATTTACCAGCTAGTAAACTGTCAACTTTCACTTTATCTGTAGATGTGTAACGATAAAGACAAACATCACCAAATTTAACTTATTATCATAGTAATGAATAAACATGTACGTCAGATTTTCCGGTATGAAATACATGTAGTCGTATGGAGACAGATCTTACGAAAATTTGAAATAAAAAAAATGTTATTTCATGCAGTCTTGTGTCGAATTCTAGCATTGGTTAGTTACTAGAGATAAAAGGAATATATTTTCGGACATGTATGGTAATATACAAGTAGTACATGGCCAACTATCACATTATATAGAGCCTACTGCATATTTTGACACCCACTGCATTTGAGGTCAGGTTCCCCTATATTAAGACCTCCATGGTATTAAGACCACCTTTTCTAAGAACCATAGATGGTCTTCTCAGCTGGCCTCTTATAATTTATTGTTCATGAATTAAACCTTGAAGATATCACCTCTGGCACTGATTGTATATTTGTGATTATTAATGAACCCAGATGCTGGTGCAATTTTTCATGTGTCAAATATTAGTATGTATAAGCCATAGTAAAAGCAATTTAATGGACACATTATTATTTATTGATTTTGATGTTGATCTCATTCTGGCTCGTAGACTGATGACATTTTAGTTATAGCAACAAATTGTGAACACATTGTACTATAATATAGTTGTTAGGTACCGTACACCAATGGGACTCTATTGTGGTGTCCAACCTGCTTATCAAGAAACACAGCATGAACAACATTGAACACTTTACAGTATATTTATTTTATTAGTATTGTATTAATGTTCACTAACATTCAACATACAACTATTGCATAATTTACTTGACCAACTTACAAAGCTGCATATATAATGCCTCTTATTCACTTATTCAATATTGTTAAAACAAAATAATGCTGGAATAAAGATGGATGAGTCAGTGTGACTCAACAGTATGATTTCATACACTCACTAACATTCATTTCCTGTTCATTCATTTATAATAAAATATTTTATAAGGCCAACAATGAACAAATACGACAATGAATAAATATTGATGAGGCTGCAATATAATATTGCTTGCTTATCAGTATCTTTACATTTCTTCCTGTTAATCATAATTTCATTGTCCTTCATTCTCAACTATTGTTCTGGAAACATTGCTCATATAAGGATATAAGAGGTATTTCATACTCAGTCAGTCAGTGTGTTAACATTTAACATTTCACCTCTCATTCTCAGTCAGTCACGGGCACTGTTTAGGCAATTATGAATTATCTGGCTATGAAATTAAGGAACAGACCAAATCTTAAAAGTTGGACAATGACTGTCAAAAAAACTGTTCACTGTTTTCATAAATGAGAATTCCTGAATGCTAATATATTGTTGTTAAATGACATGTTATGATGACGATTAAGGTACCAAGCTGTCTGTAAATGTATAGATTTTCAAGTTATATGAATTGTACTTTCAGAAGTCCCCATCATGCCTCAGAATGGAAGTGAACCTGGGTCTAGCCCAGTGAAGAACAGAAGAAACAATCCTGATTATTGTGGTAAAACATTTCTCAGGAATGTGCTTTATGTCTTCAACCTTGTCTTCTTTGTAAGTAAATTTTTGTTGACTTCAGTTTTTCTATTAATCATTAGTCTATGTTTATATTTATGATTAAAATCAATGTACTTATAGGATTTATAGATTTTCAAAGAAATTATCAAACAATATCTTTTGAACCAGGTTTTTTAAAGGAAAAGAGGAAGTTGCTGGGCATTGGTGAAGGGGGGGGGGGGGGGGGGGGGTAAATGATATGAAAGAGGCAAAGGGAAATTTCTTTTTGGGGGGGGGGGAATATAGCTTATTTTCATAGGTGAAGTTGTTGACTCAGACTATCAGCGTCACTTTCTTAGTAAAAAAACCACCTGTGAACAATAAGGTGAGTTTAGTGATATTTAGTTCTTATGTCGTCAGAACCTGCGATGTCTGTAACATTTTCATTATGTTGTTGAACGAAGATTTGACTGTAAACTTAATGCTTGAAAATTCATCTGTTGTTTGCTATGTTTCAGTTCTCTGGTGCAGCATTCCTGGCTGTAGGACTTTACATTATGTTGAGCAGACATTCCTTCGTGAGTTTGTTAGGTGGGACTATGTTCCCTGTAACGACCTACCTTCTGATAGCTACAGGTGCTCTCATTCTGGTCATTGGCTGTATTGGATGTGTAGGGGCCTGTCAAGAAAATAGATGCCTGCTGTTCACTGTAAGTATTTAATTAATTTTACGTTCCTAGTATATTTTCTTGGCAAAACTGCTTCCTGATATTTCATGGTTACTTATTGGCATACTTAATGATGTGTTAATTTGACCTTGAATATTTGAATATTTTATCATGATTTGATTGTAACTCATGGCAGAGTACATTTTGAAGTTGTGTGAATATATGTATACCATCGCACTTCTAAATATGCCTTGGGAACTATTAAGAGACCTTTAATTAAATTTTGAATTTCTCTTCAATATCAAACAAAATGATATTAGTATCCATTATAGATTCAACTAATATCCAAGTACTGGTCAGGCTTTGTCGGTGTCTCTTAAGCATATTTGATAGAGGTTCTGATAGGTTAGCTAGTACTCAGTGTCTCTGTGATCCTCTGTCATGTCAATTATGTCCTCTTACAACATAAAACCTGGAAACATTACATGTGGTTTTAGAACAGATAATTTGTGTTTATTATGTCCATTCAGACATGGAAGGTAATCTGGTTTTGCTTACATTAGTGTTTCAGTATTTTTGTTAATTTGTTTGATGTGACAGTGTGAATCAAGTAAATGTCGCAAAAAATTATGAAAAAAATCAAAATGCATGCCTATTATTTGAAACTATATGTTGTTTATTTTAGAAATACACTTGCCACAACTTTAGATTATAGTTAATTGCTATTGTTTTCAACCTGTTTCTATATGTACAACAATGTGGAAAAATTGGTTTTACCTCTGTGTCGAAATATTTACTCACTATGCTTAAGTTTACAATACTTTAGTAGTGCATGGTTATTTTCTAAATAATACATTACATACCACAAAAGCTATGTGCTGTATATCTATTCAATCTAACTTGTTATAACACAATGTATACTGATGTTATCTTATTTATTTTACAAAGCGTAAAAAGTAACATAAAATTCACCAGGCATTTTATGACACATTATTTGTTGAGCTGTATATAATTGAATATGGTAAAGACTTGACTATATTGCAGTTTTGATTATTATTAAAATATATGAGTGTTTTATTTTCTTATTTAAACAAATTTTCTTCTCATTCATGACATGTTGCTGAATCAGCATTATTTATATCTAGTCATGAACATTTATTTAACAGTGGTAAAATCACATCTCATTTCCATTCACTTCATAAGCTAAAATAATGATGCTTGACTTTTTAGCTCACCTGATGAATCAGGTGAGCTTTTAGGATGTCCGTCGTCCGTCGTCTTCAAGAGTTATGGGCCCTTGACTTACAAGTTCAATTATGGGCGGAATCGAACCAGAACTTCAACAGTTATGGGCCCTTGACTTAGAAAATTTGCTATATTTTAGCTTGTTTACACTCTAGCGCCTTCACTTATTCACCGATTCTAATCATATTTACAATGAATGTGTATGACCTTACGGTCTTGGACAAGTTCGGTTATGGGTGGAATCGGACCACAACTTCAAGAGTTATGGGCCCTTGGATTAGAAAATTTGCTACGGTTTAGCTTGTTTAACCGTATTATACCTTCATTGTTGGTTTTGATCTCAAAATCTACATAAAAATGGGTTATACGAGATGAAAAATGAAAATTACCTGGTCATTAATTATGGTGCCTTTGTTCTCAGGTGAGCGATCTTGGGCCATCTTGGCCCTCTTGTTTCTTATAAATCATCAGTTTCATTAATAAATTTTCAAATGTATGAATTGAATCCACTAAACAAAGGCTTAGCATCGCATTGGTTATGGAAAAGGCCTGTACTGTCTAACCTTCTTGAAATCTTGTTTATATGTTGTTTAATGGCCCATTTGACAGCTGTTGTCATTTCAGAGAGCGGGAGATAAGATACAGGAGAACAGGGCATTTATATCCTTACTCTTATTTCAAATAGTTTTTCCTTGATCTTTATCGTGCCCAGTGTAAAGTACTGATTCACGCCTTACCCCTTTCATGTGATTTTTTAATGCAGTACTTGGATCAGCAGTTGGAATTGGAATATTGATAGATGGAGCTGAGATTCGAACACTTGACCTTTTATCTATATTTTAGCACATTATGACTAGACCACCGCTCACCCCCCCCCCCCACCCCACCCCATGTAAAGTCATAGTTGTCGTGACTACTGATATCTCAATATTCTGTATGTATTCTTTAATTTTCTTAATTGATGGGGATTTATTTTTCTGTTACAGAAGGTTAGGATTAAATTACTGTATGTTTTGTATTTTCAGTATGCCTTCTTTTTACTGCTGATATTCCTGCTAGAAGCTGTAGCTGGTGTTCTGGCCTACATGTATAATGGTGTGGTATGTATAGCTCACATTGATATCTAATTATGTCAGTTAATTGACTGATCAAATTTCATGACTGTATCATAAGTCTAAATTACTATAAATTGTGTGTAATTATATGCACATTGACAGAGAAGTTTATTGTCATATTAAGATTAAAAGGCCCTATCTGCACTTTTCATACTTGTCAGATAGGCCCTTTTTATCCTAATGTGACAATATTAATGTGGTTCTTTTTTATCAAAACAGTATATATTACAAGAATATTTTTCCTAGTATCTAGTCTAGAATGTTGATGTTAATATCTTATTCTAGACAAACTGTGAGTGTAGTGGGCTGAATGAAGGAGTTGTTTAAGATCTCTCTTCATAATGATATCATGTATGTTAAAGTGCAGACCTTTAAGTTATCCATCAAACAATCTTACTTCTCATCTTTCTTTCCTATGTATATGTATAATGTGTCATAAGTTTCATTCTACATTATCTCATTTTAACTAGTATGAGTTGGCTGCATATTTCCATGTTAACTGGAGATATTGATCTCCGATGAGTATCTCATTTTAAGTTTGTTGTATGCAGTTATCATTAAGATCTGCTAGTCTCGCAACCTATTACCTGGTTCTCCATTTATTGTAGATTCATGAAGAGTTAACCAGGAACTTGAACAATACAATGATGGAGAAATACATGTTTGATACAACAATCACTAAAGCCATTGATGACATGCAACAAGAGGTGGGATATTTAGAATATTCAATATTTGACTGTGTATGTTAACATACTGGACACAGGAAGTAGTTATGTTATATTTAGCATCTGTAGTGATGTATCCTTGTTAAACTTGAAATGAGATCACTATTAAAAGTATCCACCAGTTTGCTTTAAAATGTTACAGACTTTTGTGCTGGTCTGCATGAAGACATGTGAAATGTTTCCTCTTTATCAATGATAATTTAATCGTTTGACTGAAGTTAATTCATTTTTGTCGAGCCCGCCTGCGGTGAGCTCGACATAGTCGCCACAATGGCGGTTGCGTGTCTGTACGTTAGTTAGTTAGTTAGTGAGTGAGTGAGTGAGTTAGTGTGTCCGTCCGGATCCTTGTCTGGGCTGTATCTCCCTTATGCATTGACACTTTTTAAGATAACTTGGCATAATTGTTAAACACCATGAGGCGGTGTGCAGTGCGCAAAATCCAGTTCTCTAGATCAAAGGTCAAGGTCACACTTAGAGGTCAAACGTCAAAAATAAGCATTATAGACCTTGTCCGGGCTGTATCTCCCTTATTCACAGAAACTTTTTGCGATAACTTGGCATTATTGTTAAACACCATGAGACGGTGTGCAGTGCGCAAAATCCAGGTCTCTAGCTCCAAGGTCAAGGTCATACTTAGAGGTCAAACATCAAAAATGAGTATTATAGACCTTGTCCGGGCTGTATCTCCCTTATGCATAGAAACTTTTTAAGATAACTTGGCATAATTGTTAAACACCATGAGACGGTGTGCAGTGCGCAAGATCCAGATCTCTAGCTCAAAGGTCAAGGTCACACTTAGAGGTCAAACGTAAAAAATGAGCATTATACACCTTGTCCGGGCTGTATCTCCCTTATGCATAGAAACTTTTTGAGATATCTTGGCATAATTGTTAAACACCATGATGCGGTGTGCAGTGCGTAAGATCAAGGACTCTAGCTCAAAGGTCAAGGTCACACTTAGAGGTCAAACATAAAAAGTAATCATTATACACCTTGTCAGGGCTGTGTCTCCCTTATGCATTGAATTATTTAAAAATGACTTGCCATAATACAATGCGACCATGTGTCTTGGGCAACACCCAGATTTTTATGGGTCAAAGGTCAAGATTACACATTCAGTCAAATATATTTTCCTTGTCTGGGCTGTAACTTCTGTTTGCATTCAAGGATTTTTAAATAAATTGGTATAAATTTTTACTTCAATGAAATGATGTGTCATGAATATCACCCATACTTGTAGTTCAAAGGTCAAGATAACAAGCTGGCTAAACAGGGGCTCGACATGTTGCCCTTGGGCTTCTAGTATGAGTTTTAGACTGGACTTTTTATACTTTTTAAGAAGCAAGCCTCTTTCAAGGGTATTTATTTGTCATTTTGATGATGTCATGCACTTAGAAGTGCACAATATATGGTATGCTGAAAAAAACTCTCAATCACAAGAAATGGTTGAATACATTTTAAAAAAAGTCACCCTGTAAGATGAGGATAAAATCAAATCAAAGTACTGAAAGTACTCATGGAAACTGAACTTATATAGACTTGCACTGCAACATGGAATGGGAATTAGTTTAACAATTACATGGCGGATGTAGGAAAAGGTAGTACTTTGGTCCACATAAAAAATCATGCGTGCCAAGTGAGTGACAGCTATGGAAATCTGAACTATCTTCAATTTCCAAAAATAAAAAATAAATTGTCTTTGCTATTCCCTTTGACATGTTGCTGGAGACATAAAATAAAACAAAACACAATATTTAATCATTGATTTTCTCTTGTAGTTTCTTTGCTGTGGATCTGACTCATTTGAGGACTGGAAGGCTTCTAAATGGTTGAGAACCAACAAGATGGAGTTACGTAAAACACCAGACAGTTGTTGTAAAACTGTCAGTGACTTATGTGCAGTGAGAGATCACCCGTCAAATATAAACTACCTGGTATGATATTGGAGAGATTGTTTTAAAGGAAATTTGAAAACAAAACCTAAATTTAAGACTTTAAAAGATGCAATTTAGGTAATGAGACCAGATCACCATAGTCCAGTGTTTAGTGCACTAAAAATGTTGATATCCTCCAAATGTGGAAAAGTTGCTGGTTTCTTGTGGAAGGAAAAGTTAGTACTGGATAGAATACCATCAAGGAAAACTGGTTAGGTGAATCGGCCACTGTATATAACTGAAAAATTAATTGAAAACGGCGTTAAACCCACATAAACCAGAACAGATCACCGAAATGGAGTCCATAGTTTCAATACTTGAGAAATTTCCATTCCTTTTTTCTGTGTTTCAATATCCAGTATTTCACTAGACTTGCCTGAGATTAAACTTGTTGTAGTCTTAAAATATTGATTAAAACTCAATATGCTATTTTTATAAATTTTCTTAGATTGTACACATTTTACGTTTGATTAATTGTTACCATATCTTGTATGTTCATTGAAAAGATTCTTTAATATATATATATAATTTATTCACCTCAGGGTTGTGCTCGCAGAATGGAACAAGTTACTAAAGAATCACTGATTCTAATTGGTGGAATTGCTCTCGGCTTTTGTTTCATCCAAGTGTTTGGTATCATATTCTCCTGTTGTCTTATTAGGAAGATAAAAGAAGCTAAATATCGCTACTGACAAAGAGGACGAGTCAAGCTGAGGGTACAGTTCAAACCAAGATCTGCTTTCAATAACTGACTGAATACACAAAATGATTTTGTTTAGTTTTACTGTGCTGTAAGTCAAATACTTACATGGAGTTGGAGAATGCTTTTTTACTCTCTGAGGTCTTCCAGCTTTGGAAGATTTTTTTCATTTTTTTCTTTTGGTTACCCATTCCTTAAAGTGATGATTTGTATACAGTGTAGCATGTATAGATATCCCTTATTTATCCTGATTATATTTTTAGCACGCTAGGTCCATTCTTTTTATATATGATTATAAGCCAAGTCAGAAAGTAGTTAGCCATTTTCTATTTGAGAATAATCTGATTCATAGTTATTTAATTCAAAGTTATGTTTACGAATATTTGGGTCTAAATAATGTGCAAGGCTTATAAGCAATAAAAAAGATTTATTCTCAATTAACATGATTTTTGAGGGGCAAAATAATTGTATTTTAATTGAACTTAAACATAACAGTGATGTTGAACCTAGATTTACTAGCAAGTTTGTGAATTTCTAGGTAAATGTTGCTGATCAAAATGTTTAATTATCAGTGAACTGATCAATAATCTGATTGTATGCTTTTTTATATAATTTTTTTACTATGTAAATATCAATTATGAAATGACTTTCTACTCCAACTAGATTTATTATTCTTTTATGGAATTAATTGTTAATTTTATTTCTTGGTAATGAAAATCTAAGTTTTATGATTGAATCTTATTTTAATTATTATATTGATGGGCAGTAAATAAACAGATTGATTAATGCTGAATGATTTATGATACTTGGTAGATGTTTATGCAAGTTTAAGTTATGCCAAATAAGGGTGGCTTGAGAATGACCCCTTGCAAGATATCACATGCTTTCTGATAAGGTGTTCATGTATGGGAATCATTACGCAATAATTGATTTTTTAGAATGCTTTGTAATAAATTATTTTCTGATTCTGTTAGCTGATTCTGTGTGTTGGCTATTTGCCTTCTCTATCTCATATTCAGGGTTCTCATTAACAACTGGCTGCCAGCTGATTTAGCCGCTTAAAAATGAATTCGGGCTCGTAAGAAATCTCAAAGTTTTAGAATTATTGCGGGGAAAATGCCTGGACCCCCCTTAATAAGCTTGTTAGTCTAGCTTTTGGGCCTGTTGGCCACAAACTAATTGAGAACCCTGCTTACTAAGAATTTAATTGAGATGATAAAGCAGCTAGTATTGCTCTTATTTTATATATACATGTAGTAGATCTGTATTCTGGCTTGACTTGTATTTTGTTTTTTTCCGTTTCCCTGGGATGCAAAGATATTTTTGTCCGAGGAAGTTATTGCTCCGAGAGGCCTTATGTTATATTATTTTGTTTGCTAACTAATTGAAGTGTTCTTTTGAATTGGTTAGTTTCAGTTATTTGTGTATATTATGTTGCTGAAGGGTCACTGAACCGATCAACTTACTTACAAACTCAAAAAAACAAAAACCGGCATACATGTACTGAAACTTTTGCACGAAGCTTGCCATATTTTATACATCAATTTATTGCTTCTAACTGTTACCGTTTCCATTTTTAACATAGGAAGTGTTTTTACTTTGAAAATTGATAATAATCTTGATTAGGGAACATTATTTGGGTGACTATTCTTTATAAAAGATTTTATTGTATTTGTTACAATTTTCAGTTCTGTTCGCTCTTTTGAGTACTTAATATTTGATATTAAATCTCAATTAAACTGGTGTCAGACCTTGGTTAACCCAGTGGTAGAATTTATTTTGTTGTAGCATAACCATGTGCGTTTTTGAAAATGAACTGAAGCTTTTCGTTTTGCCCTTTATTGAAGTTTCTTGTAACTTGTTTAACTTCTTTCAAGGTACTGAATTGTTACTGTTTAGTTTGTCCAGATAATATGTATTTATTCAATCAGTTTCCATGGTAAACTAATTGCTAACCATTGTATCAATAAGTGTGTAACATTTCAAAAGTTACTTATTTTATGCGAGATTTACTTAAAATCATGTGTTCGTTTATTTAGGTAGTTTTGGCACTATGAGTATTGACCAAGATGGTGTTTTTTGTACCTGAAAGCAGACATGTAATTATGACATAAGAACGATTGGCAACAATCTTGTTTTATTGAATTCAGATATTAATAATGACAGTGAGTTATCATTAGAATTCTAAGAATTTGATGTTTTACTGGTTAAAATTTCAGCAGATTTAAAAATGTCATTTTTATTTTGGTTTTATTTTGTATGATAAATTTAACCATATACCGGTACATGGTTTGTAATGAAATTGGTCTTTAAAAAAATATTAGTTTGGTTGACTTCATGTTCCAAAAGAATGATAGAATTGAACAGAATTACTTTGGGTTTATTTCACACATATTCTTTAATTTTCCTATTTATTTTTATTATGAATATTAATTATTGTAATACACAATATTGTTTATTAAACTAAATAAAAAATATAGTATAGTGCCAAAATATTGTATATTTGTAAATGTTTTTGTATTCAATTGTGTAAATATGTTCGATTTTATTATATTTTCTTGTTTCATTTTTATTTGCACACTGTCGAGACTTAACTGCCATATGTCTTTGCATGATAATTTGATTTGTAGTCTCCTAGAATCAATTAAAGTTCTGAGTTGACTGAATGGCATCTTTGTTCAGTTCGATGTTTTTTCTTTAACTGGTACAATGTAATTAATGTCTTAATTGGCTTATTTGGATCAACTCAGCAGTGCCATAAGATTGTATCTTGTTCTCCATGATTTAAGAACTCCGATGTTACTGATATTCAGCCTGCAGAATTGCTGTCAGTGGCTAATGTAAACTAAAATGTGGCTAAGCTAAGCAGACTTGAAGTTAATGCTTGATAGTATATTCATTTATTTACAATCATAGTTTTCTCTTCGCAATTTAGTATCGCAGTGTTTATTGTCTGTTCACATATAACTTCCACAGTGTCAGGAGAAACCGGCAGTTTTAAGTATAAAGAATTATTAAATGTTTGTTTCTTTTATGACTTTGGTTTCTTTTTGTTGTTGAAATATTAAACAGTTTGCACTTTGTATTGATTGATTTATTGTTTGGGTGTTCAAAACCAGCGTTAGATATGGCCAGTACGTGTTTGTATTGAAAATATAACCCAGTTATGATATACATGTATTTTGACAAGTATGGGATACATATTAGGGCAGATTTTTGTCATTGATGTCCTGTCTTTTTGTAATAAATGTTGTTAAAAGACAAAAACTAGCAAGGAAAGCCCTGTTGATCTATTTGTTAACAACCTTAGCCAATGCACTTTTAATCCCAGTTATAATTTTCAGTTATAGTCCAATATTTAGTTTTCTATTAGAAATTTATCAGTTTTAGTAAGATACTAATATTTTTGTGATGTTCATAAATGTGTCAATGTTAAGTAATTTATTTACAGTTTAGTTGCTTCTAAAACATTCCACATGTTAAACAAATACACGAGTAATGCTGTGTACAGTACCCATTTATTCCTTGTGTTGTTTTAATAGGCTGACACTTGCTTAAAAAAATCATGAATATTTTACCTGCTTAGTGTTATTAAAATATATTATAAATCTATGTATTCATGTGTACATGCAGGTCATTTTAACAAGTTAAACAGACAGAGTGTAATATTGTCTGATTTCTTTTTGATTGATTAAATTTACATATACTTTTAACCAATATGAATACAAATTAATTAAATGTCTCATTTTTCTTGTCTCTTTTTTCCACTTTTCTAGTTACACAATTCTCAATCATGCTTTTGTAATGTAGATTTCATCTTAGTGCAGAATATATTATGAAATTCTGTGAACTAATAAATGTTAATTTTTTGCTACATGTACATTGTACCAAAGGGGTTTGTCACAAATAAAAAAAAAGATAAATTGTTGGTAAATTCGAAAAAATATGATATAAATATACTGTTCGGTTATGAATTATGACTCATTCCATAAAGTTTTACCTGTAATTTATCAGTTTCGCTATAGATTTGTACACGCTGCGATTTTACGACAGTGTGTCGTTTTGTAAAATTTGACCATTTTTTGAGTGAAAAATCTTCAATAACGAGTTTAGAATATCTTTAAAGGTAGTAAAAGTATGCATTTTCAGTTAGCGTGTTGAGTTGCCCATATATTGCACTATATATGAGTTAAATATTTTGTACTGCACTGCAATAACATGGAAGTTTATAATACGCGTTGGAAAATTCGAATTGTCAAAGTTCTTTCCCTTCTAATAAAAAGTACAGTATAACCCCTGAAAACCGGACTCCCTGAAAACCGGAATTCTCTGAATATCGGACGATTTTTCAAGTCCCATTTTTTTCTCTTCTATAATCAATGCAAAAAGTTCTCAGAATACCGGAACCTCACAATTCCAGATACCGGATGGTTTTTACCGTTCGCTAATGGATATCAAACTATAGTTTACCCCTGAATACCGGACGCGCATATTTTCAAGTAAACTGGTTCCCGTTGACTTGTGTGTACAGGTGCACTGCATCATGGAACGGGAACCAGTTTAATTTTCAAGTTGTTTATTCGGACTGACAAGTGTCATTTTCCTTTGTTTACTAATTAGCGGTCGCGCGTGTAATTAGTACAGGCGTGAAAAACACATTGGGTGTTGAAGTTGAACAATAAGGTAGAATCAATGAAGATCGTAATTATGCAGTTATAACACGATGATCACATAGTTAGATCTATTGTTGTAAAGGCAAGTATCAAAACATAACTAGCCAGTGATAATAAACTGATGAAACAACATATTTAGATAACAACAAAATATCAATAAGTGGAACTTGTACTTGAAAGTGCAATTAACACGTATAATCTGTTTATTTACGAACCCGTTTAATTACGATCATTATGAAAGGATCACTGGAAATGACCAATAAAATTATGATATCTTTATTGAGTAATGTTGAAATATTATTTTAATTTTTTTTTGGTCATTTCATGTCTGCTACATATAAACGCCTAGCTCATTATCATTGCACTTCTTTAAAATAATGTCTGAACCACCTTCTAAGCGCAGAAGGTTTGAATTGTCTCTTGAAGACAAAATAAGACTGTCAGATGATATGAGTCTATTCTTAAACCACCTTTAAAGGTATGAGTATGTCATTTCCTTTTCTACATGTGTTATTAACTTTCCCTGAGCAGTACTGGGTTCAAGCTGTTTCTCTTACACAACTTGATTGCTATAAAATCCATAATTATACAGACGACAAAAGGGTACTATATTTGAAAAGCATATTCTTTGCTTGGTTTAGCATTCATATAGTAATACATATCAATACAACTAAGTATATAAAACAACAATGTGCTACATATACAAATCAGTCACCCACAAGACAAAGTATGGATAAATTTCCAATTTTATCAAAAGTTCTCTGAAAACCGGAATTCTCAGAAAACCTATGGGTGGCCTTTGTTCACAGGTTTGACTGTATGTGTTTTACTTACTACTTAATTGTTTGGTTTTCTACATTGATAATGACTTCAGATGTTTAGTATTAGATTATCTATTATCTTCAGAATCTTCTGATACTTTTATTTATACACCATGGAGTATCTAATTTTGTATTGATAAACAGCCGTACACTGTGCATTCTTGGCTGACATTTAAGTATATGTAGACGTGTTAAGTTAATAATTATTGGGAGTATTTGATTTTAGTGTTATTGTGACAACGTCCTACTACTATACAGTATTGTTGCGGTGTCATCTGAAAAATGTCTTCGGTTAAACTTGCTCGTTACTTGTTGAGTGGCCAGCGGAGTGGTGTTGTTGGTTGCTATCGAAGTAAACCGGAATTCTCAGAAAACCGGACTTTTGGCTCAGTCCGGAAGGGGTCCGGTTTTCAGGGGTTATACTGTATATATATATGGGTTACATGGAATTTTTTTTTTTTTTCGTGACAAACTCCTTTGCATTGTACTATATCTAAGGCATGTTGTTATTTGAAACTCTGATGCTGTACAAATGATTTTCAATATAATACTTCTTGTTCTATCCTATAAAAAATTTTTCTATTGTACATTATAGTGATGATTGAATTTATTCACAGATTTAAGTACATATAATTCATTCCATATTTATTAATATGAATGTACAGAATGTCTTTTGATTGATAATGTAGTTAGTCTGTGACAGTTAATTGATGAGATTGTATCATGTTTTTAAAGTTTTACTACTAAGTTCTAAAATTAGTTGATGGGATCTGACTTACAATCTTCTTCCACTACAACAGTTTTATGGCAGTCTTTTTATTATAAGTTAACGATATGCTGTAGCAACTACATTTTTTGCATGTATTTAAACAGTTCACATCTATGTAATCTTAACTGTTAATGATTTTAAATGTGTACTGTAGGTTGTATGTTTGGACAATGTATTCAATTAACTTTTTTACAAGTGCATAATGATTCTGATCAAATTCATGATAGATTTGTCCAAAATGATTGGAAATTTATTTTGTATCTTAAGCACAGAGCTGGTAGTTTCTGCGTAATATTTGAATGTAGTTTGTTCTTTCTGGGCGGCTTGTAAATGTTTTTAAATGACAAAAAATGTTAACAAGTCCCGTGTGTTCATTGTTCAAAGTGTTGCTTTATGTTGTTGTTTTTTATAAAACATTAATATTGGTACACGTTTTACTGTGCTGTATTCGCCTTAAACATAATTTACATTACTGATATTCAAATAACAAAGATGCAACTGTTGTTTGAAAGTCTCATTTGCAAAACAAAATAAAAAAATGACTGATCTAATCATCTTGTTTATGACGCTTGCCCTATTCTTACTCAATATTTTATTACTTTGGTAAGACAATATGCTACAGTGGGACAATATGTTACAGTGAGACAATATATTACAGTAAGCTTTGCATTGCTTTGGTGTAAGTAGATTACATTTCTTATTAAATTTTCTAGTTGTCACTATATTTGTACTCATTTTACGCATGTTATTCCGTAATGTTTATAATGTAAATTTGATAAGCAATAAAAAATGGTTTAAATTAGATTTGTTCATTTTTTTTAATTTTGCAAATTGTGTTAGAAGTTACTTGATGGGTCAACTTGTATTGATTTTTGTCTGCTATACATGTAACTGTTTATATGTACATGTATGTAATAGTATTTCTTGTTGAGTGGCAGAAACTTTAATTTAATTAGTTACAGTGTATAAGCTTTAGAAATATCCTTGGAAGTACCGGTACATGTCAATTTAATATGAATATACTTAAATGGCAATTAACCATCTTTGAAAGCAAAACATTTAATACATTTATATACATTTGTATGATGTAGTTTTCTTTGGAGATTTTCAGATACTAATATGGCATGAAAATTTGCAATCTGATTCCACTGCAAACCTTCTTGGTACATGTGTAACAATTTATCCAAATATTTGAAGGGTGGCAATTTGCTTTGTGTAGAAATTACAGATTGTCTCTCTTAAATCATATGTAGTAGACATACCTCCCACTAGCAAAAAGTACTCCATCTTTAAACAACCCTCATAAAGATGCACTGTATATAAATGCATATTCAGTTTCAACATGTACTTATTACATGTTAAAGATCCACAGCAGTATGACTTGGAACTCTTTGTATTCTTACTTACACTGGTTTGCATTGTTCTCTGAACCTCTACATATCACATACAGGCTCAGTAAATCAAGCACCTGTGCTTACTCATTAGAACATTTAAGTATTTGTAAAAAGACGAGGAAAACAATGTGCCCATTGAGGAGCTTGAACCTGCAACCGCCTGCCTCAAGACGGATTCTCTACTAAATGAGCTAATTGGGCTGGATAATATCACAGCCTATTTATTTATACAAATGGTTAATATATCACAGCCAATTTATTTATACAACTACTATTTATTAACAATATTGCTACATTAATCCAGGGTCACTCAAATAGAAGGGTCTGGAAACGCGCTCTTCAGGCGCTTATCTCTGTATAAACATCAAGTTGTGCTGTCGATACTTATCGGTGAGTTTTTTTCATGCATGTACAGTAGATAACAAGCTGTTACAGATTATGGGAAATTAAAAATGCAAAAATAGCTAATTTTGAATTTCCATTTAGTCAAAAACAAAAAATAGAAAATTAAAAGCAGTAATGATCTTATGATTATTAAAGGTGGAATCAATAACAAAAATCCCAAGTACTAAACCCTAACGACTGGTCAAAATGGCAACTTCGTCAAAATGGCTCAAATTCAGGTATCATTATTACATAACCTAAAAAAAAAGAAAAGTAATTGCATGATTGTCTTTAAAAATCTTTTGAAGACATGAAATTAATCCCATTTCATCACAATATGATTTAAAAAGTTTCTATTTGCTGACTAAAAATACATGTTTTTTTGAGATAACAATCTATCTTGGTTTTCATCCATTCATGTATCGTCGAATATCATAATAAATAAGTTGATCTTATCCAAAGAAATTTGTCAAATTGGAAGAAGACACTTACCAAGTAACTCCTCGTAAAGTTCTGTACCAATTATATATTATTAATAACTTGAGTATTTTAACAGAAATAACTATTAGTTGAAGTGTATTTCACCATTTACAAAGGCAGACAATCTGTAATGCGATCTACTCACAACACATTAATTAAACATGTATAATATAGGTCGTAATTAAATAAGGTAATTAATAGTGACAACCACCACTAAGTTGAGTTTCAGCATTATCTCCCTTCTTGATAAGTATGTGCATGGTTCCTGAAATTCAGTATTATTGAGGGACAATAAGTTATTAGATTAAGACAAGTCCTGAAGAAGATTAAAAAAAGGTTGGTGCGTTTCTTCTTGTTTTGTGAATTAATGGATTTTGGCGTATTTCAAAAACAATTTAGTACATTACTAGGCATGAAATGCGGCCTAGTGCTTTGATGCCAGGAGCTTTTTCGCAGAGCTCTGCGTCGAACCGAGGTAATCCGCATAATATCGCACGATACACGCCTCACTTATTCTATTCATTGGAAAAATACTGTCAGTGTTTAGACATTCCTGACAACACAGAACATTCATTATTTTGTACAGTTTGTTACGTAAAAGGTATGTATTTCATTGTCACCGATTTCTGTAATGTTTGTGTTGTTGCCGGAGAAACGGTATCCGAATTCAGAAGTTGTCCGAATATCACTACAATCTTTAGATAATTATCCAAAACGCAGGAACGCGATTGATCCTCTATATTTGGCTCTTGAATTACTTCTTCATTTAAATTTACACTTGGCCCTGTGTAGCTACTGTAGTCCTCTGAATAATCGTATAGCATAGGGTGAATATTCCAATATTTGTCTAATCTGTTTTTTAAAAGAATTCACAGAGCAAGCTGACACGACACTATTTGATAGGTTGTTCCTTAAGTCCACTACATGATTGGTGAAAAAGTATTTCCTTAGATCTAACGTTGAACGATGTTTAATTATTTTCATGGAGTTTCCTCTTGTTGTTGATTGGGTGTTTAATCTAAACAATTCAGAAGTTACGTTACTGTCATACTTATTGGTTAGGATCTTAAATACTTCAATCATATCACCCCTCATTCTTCTAAAACGAAGACTTGGTAGTTTGAGTTTTCTCAATCGATTTTCATATGACAGAAGTGACATTCCAGGAAGCATTCTAGTAGCACGACGTTGAACATTCTCTATCAGATCAATGTTTCTTCTTATACGGGCTCCATGCACAACTGGCATATTCCAGGTGGGGGTCTAACCAATGCCTTAAACAGTAGTACGAGTATGTTCCAGAGTGAGATTGGTACATTCACTTGGAAGAAGAAGACAGAAAGTTTCCATATCCATATATACTTAAATGATCTTCTGATGATACCAACCATCATGTTTGCCTTATTAACTTGTACCTGTATATGTTTATCGAATGAAAGGTTGCTATCAATGGTGACACCACTGTCTTTCTTCTGTAATGTTGTCTAAATCTGTTATCCCTCCATTATATAATGTCGTGACATTTGATAATGATCAGTCTGTTCAATGTTGAGCTTCCCAATTTTGTAAGTTGTTAACTTTCCATCTCTTGCATTGAGATCAGGTTATGAAATACACTGTACTGTACAAATGTATGTTATGTGAGTACTTTTATTTATGTTTATTGTCTGTAAAATTTAAGACCTGTGTGTGTGTGCACTTCAAGTTCTACCAGTTGACCGTAAAGACGAAGAATTTCTTTTTAACTTCTGTACAACACTATCTCTCTCTCTGGAACATTGTTTAAAAATTGTGTAAATATTAATTGTGCTACAGCTGGGTTTTTTTTAGTGACATGTTTCTATCGCAATTGTCAAACATGAAACATTTTTTTGCAAGCAACACAGATTACACTTCCCATTCATTTTTGATACAAATTTGCTTGTCATTTTGCAATTTTTTACGCACCGGTTCATTACAATGGCAATATCCTTGTTTAAACCCCGGGGAACAGAACAGTATATATTATATACACCTCTGGTCTAATCCCTGGTGTCTAAACATGGATATTGTATACCATTACAATGTGAGGAAACGAATGACAACTCTGCTAGGAGAATGGTCATTTTGCAGTCAAAAAGTCATACATACTCAACCATAAGCCTACTTCACCCATAAATCGAGGGCTATATTTGAGCTTTGAAAAAATGGTGTTAAAGTTTGACTCGTTCCTAAGTCGAGTGCAGATTTTTGCTTTGGTTGAAAGAAGAAATGTCATTCATGATTGGCAGTTATATAAAAACAGAAAGTAGAATTTAACAAAGGGGAGTAACTTCTACAGACAGTTTAGTTAAAGACATTGAACCAGGAATGCGAGGCATGTGACTAAGACCCAGCAGTCCTGTATATTCCACAGTAGGGAGTCCAATAAAACTGATAGGGTCATTAATAGACTAGCTTCTAATTACATAATAAGTCACTATATGGCTAATATATAGCTACTGTATAGATACTTAAATTGATTCAATGTTTAATTAATGATGTTTTTTTAAGTATTATTTAGCTTTTATATTGAATGCAAAATATTAATAATAATTTTAAGACAGCTCATTTAATATGATTAAAGAAATTTATTACTCAAATAAATGCTCAGTGCTTCAAACACATTAGAAAATATATGTATCTCACACCAATTAGTTAGGTCTGGATGACTTTGATAAATTAAACGTCCATTTTGTGAATTTAATACAAACTTATCCTAACACCTTTTATACCTGTTAAATATTTCTAACCAATATATTTTCTCAAGCAGTACCTGTATAAACATAGTTTCATTGCAAGTTATTTTAAAGATTAAAATAGTTATCTTGTAAAAAATAATTTCATGTATAAATAGAATGGTTGGATTAAGAAATAGAAGAAGCATTCAGTTGCATTTTCATGAATTAACTGTTCTTACATAATCTGGTAATTAAAGGACAACATTCATTAATTACATACAAAGCTTATAAAAATAACAGGAAGTTATCCATAAACTAATTATCACTAAAAATCAATAAAATTTATGACCCTCTTTTATGACTAGGTGTCAAGTCTACAGACACTTAGCTGACCGTGAAAAGACAGGATTAATCCCATTAGGGGCAATAAAACAATTAAGAGATTAGACCTCATGTGGATTTTGGGGGGGGGGGTCACTTATATAGTAGCTGTTCAATGTCTTTAAGAGTATAAATGCTATATTATATAGGATGAGAATCTGTGACTCTGAAAACGCCTCCAGGTGATGTAAATTTAATATACATGATCCCTTTCTATCATTTTGGTTTGATTGTTTAATCTGCAGCAATCAGCAACAATCATGACAGTTGTTTTAACAAGCTGTGACATACAAGGTGTTGATTTCACTAGATAAAATGAAAATAATTAACTCAAGAAAATGTGTCTATCTTGCTAATCAGTTACAAAAGATGACAAAAGCCATAAAAATAAATTAAGAAGGTTAACATGTGTATTTTACTGAAATGAAATGTTAATGATTTTTTTTTCAATTTATTCTTGACTTTCACTGTGAAATAATCATGGTAAAACTGGACTTTAAATCAAAAGAAATTTAGTCCTTAACTGGCCGTTTCATTTTACTTATAAAATTATTTGGTCTTAAATAACTTCTGTATTAATTGATCTAAACCTGGTGTTACAATAGCTTCGTACCATACTACTTTAAGTAATCTGTTATTGTCTCTCTCCGCTAGTTACTCTTTGTACTAATTGAATGTTACTAGATATTCACTATATTCACTACACTGACTGTATTGTAAAATTGAAGTTTTGTACTAGATATTTTTAATGTAGTAGATCCTTATACTCATTATACTTTACTTTTCTGATGAATCAATCTGCTCCTTGCTACACAAAACTGTTAATTATTGCCCAATTGTCATTACTTTTTATAGTTACCTCAGATACTTCATTTTACAATAAATTTACAATTTGTGTAAGAGTTGAACATTCCCCTTAAGTTGTTGAAAATTTTTTTTTTGATAAATGCATGGTGTCTTATATTTTTCTTTATGAAATTAGTGTGCTATTGCATCTTTTTTATTTAATACCATGAGTTTTCTTTGAATTTGTCAGAATCTGATGTTCTTTTTCCAAAATCTTTGAAAAATGGGTTACTATTGTAGACTTCATTATTAGTACATTAGTGTACTGGCATAATCAGTCACTCAAGTGTTGTTTGTTATAAAATCAATAATCAGTTGACACTACAAAGTCATGTAGTATGTTGTAATTCACACCAGATGATTGTCCCACACTGTTGTATAATGTTGGTACATTAAGTTTAGTTGATTAGGGTATTACTATTACAAATTAAAGGCTGTGAGATTAAATCTATTGAACAGATTTTTGTACTTAGTGATATGTTTTATGAATTGTTGCAACTCTCAGTAATTGGTCTTTAAATAACTTTAAATATTGCAGGTATATAGTAGGTATTAAAAACAGTTAAGTAGTCACACACTTACTAGCATAAATTTTAGCTTTGTGCTTATAATGTAAACTACATACTGTATTTATGATATTGTACTCCACCCCTGCCACGACCCATTTTTAGCTCACCGGAGCACAAAGTGCTCAAGGTGAGCTGTTGTGATCGTGTAATGTCCGTCTTCCGTCTCCTACTTAAGCAGTGGCCAATTCTTGCGAAACAGGGATGTTCCTTGCATGAAGCTCTACCAAAGTTGTTAAAAAATTATTCCATGTATAATTCTGGTTGCCATGGCAATCAAAAGAAAAATCTGAAAAATCTTCTTGTCCGAAACCACAATGCCTAGAGATTAGATATTAGGTTTGTAGCATTGTCTAATGAACCACTCAAGTTTGTTCAAATTGCGGCCCTTGGATAAAAAAGTGGCTCCGCCCTGGGGGTAACTTGATAGGCTTATATAGGATAATAAAAAAAATCATCTTGTCAGAAGCTACAATAACTAGAGCTCAGATATTTGATGTGTAGCATTGCCTAGTGGACCTCTACCAAGTTTGTTCAAATTATGACTCTGGGGTAAAAAAATTGGCTCTCTCAGGGTTTTACATAGTCTCATATAAGAATTTTTTTTAAATCTTCTTGTCATAACATAACATAACATACCTTTATTTCTCTCAATACATGCAATATACATAGTATAAACATGTAAACATGAGGTATTACATTCATGCAAAAGGGTACGAGGCGTAAAAATACATACATATATAAACATACATGTTCACTAAAGCAATTTCATTTAGGTAGGTGTAACCAAATTCTGTTAAATTCACTTTATATTTAAACTGATATAAAAAAACTGTTAAGAATGTTTCTTTTAAATGATTTCTTTCTTTATTCCTTTTTATTATTATTATTTTGCCGGAGAGTCGCCTGATTCTAAATGTGGTTAGATTTTAAGAGTAAAACAAATTTTAATGACCATTACTAGGAGCAAGGAGGCATACTAGTAGAAGAAACACAGACGGACGGACAAGAAAACTATCATACATGTACATGTACGTACATAGTTGTATATACTGTACGTATATACTCACATATATAATTAATAATAACACATAATTGAACATACATATTACAAACATGTTAATTTCTTATTCCTGACAGAATACATTTAATGAATTTACATAACTTAATATTTTCTATTTGACTACTGGTCGACATAAGTTGTTCAAATTTGTACATGTTAGGCCTTCTTAAAAAGTATGGTTTGATAAATCGTTTTCTTTCATTTGTATATTTGGTACATTCAAAAAGGTAATGAAATTCGTCGCCTATTTTGTCCGAACCCACATGTCCTTTAGCTATGATATTTGGTGTGAAGCATTGTCTGGCAGACCTCTACCAAGTTTGTTCAAATCCTGGCCCCCAGGTTAAAAATGACTGTCCCCAAGGTCAATTGATTTTGTAACTAATCTTTTTTCTGTTTTTTTTCTATTTGTCATTTCCCCATGTTTACTATTTGTTTTTTGCAGTCATTTTCAAAATATTTGGTGACTCCATTTTTTGTCCTGAAAATTTCCACTCATAAAATAAAAATAAAGTCTGTTACTGTTCATTCGTCTATGTAAATTATACAGATGTTGTAAAAAGTAGGTAATATAGTTATTCATTATGTAAATCTTCACAGTAATGAGTTTTAGGACACATTTTGTGATACTTTCCATTTCATGTTGTTAAAGTTGACTCTTTTTATAAAGTGAAACCTGGTTATTAGAATGCCAAATATGGCGGGCGGCGTGTGGGTGGGCGGATATCAAACAATGTTGACTAAACTTGGTATTTAGCATCCTTAAAAATCAAAACCTAGCCTGGGATTGTATTTGGGGTCTGTTGGGTTCAAGGTCACTGTTACTAAAAATAGAAAATCAGTGTCCGGTCAATAACTTTAGTTTGGAATGACCAATGTTAACTAAACTGGGTATTTAGAATTCTTGCATGAAAGCTTCACTTGGGATTGTATTTGGAGTCACTTGGGTGAAGGTCACTGTTACTAAAAATAGAGAATCAGTTTTCGGTGGATAACTTAATTAAGGATTAAGATATTGTGATGAAATTTTGTGTGTTGTTAGCTTACATCCAGTGAGTCCATGCTTTTGTTTTGAATCAAGGGCCAGTAGGATCAAGGTCACTGTTACTAAATATAGAAATCAGTTTCCGGTCAATAACTTAAGTTTGGAATTACTAATCTTGACTAAACTGGGTATTTAACAACCTTGCATGAAAGCTTAGCTTGGAATTGTATTTGGGGTCAGTTTGGTCATGGTTACTGTTACTGAAAATAGAAAATCAGTTTCCGGTGAATAACTTAATTAAGGATTAAGACATTGCGATGAAATTTTGTGTGGAGGTAGCTTACATAGAAACCAAGCTTGGGATTGCATTCTATGCCAGTAGGGTAAAGGTCACTGTTTACTTATTAGTCACACTGGAAACTGAACCACTGATGAAGCTTTAGAGTACTACTGTGGTATTAAAGCCTTGGAAAGCCTGATTTCGTGGCACTGCCTAGTTTCTTGTTAAATTGGTTGAATTACTGAACATGATCTGTTTTGGATGATATTTCCTATTTTAACTCAGTCACAATTCCATATTATGAGTGCATATAATATATACAGTTAAACCTGTCTTAGTGGCCACCTCTGAATAAAGCCACCCTGTGAAAAAATGATGCCATTCTTTTTTAAAAACACATCATAGATTATTTAGAACAAATTGACCTCCGAATAATGGCCACCTGTCATTAAAGCCATTTTTTATCTTTCCTATGGGTGGCCTTTGTTCACAGGTTTGACAGTATGTGTTTTAACTTACTACTTAATTGTTTGGTTTTCTACATTGATAATGACTTCAGATGTTTAGTATTAGATTATCTATTATCTTCAGAATCTTCTGATACTTTTATTTATACACCATGGAGTATCTAATTTTGTATTGATAAACTGCCGTACACTGTGCATTCTTGGCTGACATTTAAGTATATGTAGACGTGTTAAGTTAATAATTATTGGAGTATTTGATTTTAGTGTTATTGTGACAACGTCCTACTACTATACAGTATTGTTGAGGTGTCATCTGAAAAATGTCTTCGGTTAAACTTGCTCGTTTCTTGTTGAGTGGCCAGCGGAGTGGTGTTGTTGGTTGCTGTCGAAGATTTCTTCATCAGTCGAGTATTCTTGTTCAGCAACATGAGGAACCACCAGTTGTAAGTATTGCCCCTTTTTACCTTAATTTCTGTCAGTTTTAAATTAATATTTCACATCATTGTACTTTGTTTCCTAAAATATTTTATATGTATACATGTAGGTTAGAATAGTTTTGCTGTATTTAAAAAACATGAATTATTTTTGATAAAAATTAGTCTCACTCTGAATGAATGATTAATTTGAATGATTTATTGTCAATATTGGTCCTGTATGTTTTGTGTTTTTTTTTTAATTAAGTTTTTTATCTACTATGTCAGGTTTAGACTTGAGAGTGTATTTTGTTAGGAACAGACAAGTTTAAATTGATAAGATTGATATTTTTTTAGGTAGTTGATTCAAAATGATACCCTTTGTTTATTGTGTACATTACACTGATAGTCATAATCATACAAATCAATACATTCAATAATAACACTATAATCAATACTTTATAGAAAACTATGATAGAAGATAATTATAAAGTATCTGACAGGCATACAGAGTACTATGATGTTTTACTTTTTTATTTTGTTCAACTTTGACGTGATTGTTTGATATCTGGGGTTTCCTTTGTCATACAGTTGTTGCCTGTACAGGGTGCCTTAAAATTCCCCTCTGAAAATCTCTTTGAGATCATGCAATTTCCCCCAATTTTCCAATTTACTCCTTGAAATTTCATCCTCAAATTGATTTCAGGCGAGAATTTTTTCTCCAAAAGAGACTTAAACCAGCTATTTCATTCCCATATCACGGGCTAGGGCCCAGCTATTTCATCCCCATATCACGGGCTAGGGCACATTTCCCCCAAAAAAGAAAACCCCTGAATATCTATGTTGAATAAAATGATAAAATAACCTGAGCTTCAAACCTATTAATAATTAGGAATACTTAAAGTTTAAATTTTTAACTTTTCAAAAAGTACTTTCAGTTTAACAATTGCAAATAATAATTATGTATAGTGATGAAGAAGTGTGGCAGTGGCCATGGTCCAGTGGTAAGTGTGCTGGATTTTTAGCCTGACAATCCAAGTTCGATTCCCAGTCGCGGCAGGTCATACCCTTCCATGAAAATTTACAACAAAATTCACATGTGGAGAAGTTGTTGGTTCCTTGTGGAAGGGTAAGTTAGTACTGGTTAGAATACAGTCCAGGAACACTGGTTCCCTGTGGAAGGGTAAGTTAGTACTGGTTAGAATACTGTCCAGGAAAACTGTTTGGTCAGAATTGCGCCTTGAATATATAACTGATTTTTTTTTATAAAAACGGCGTTACACTCAAATAAATAAATATGAATAGGTTGTTTAGTTCTACGAAAAACACAAATTTATGATTTACAAGTAAATTCATGTGATGAAAATTGCATGGTCTGTTCATTTTATATCAAGGAGATTAAATAAAGTTGAAACAGTCATTTGAAAGATTAGAATCAATTAAAGCTCAGTTTTCCCTACAGGATGTTGTGGAAGTAGAGATTAACTTTCACTTGCTCTGTTTCCTTAACTTTCCTTAAACATTCTTAACCATACTACACAGTGACCAGCCCTATAATATTTGGTTTGCGGCCCTATAGTATTTAGTTTGCGTCCTTATAATGGCTGAATTAAATTCTCCTTCAATTCTAGTTTCTGAATCATAGTTGTGTTTATATTATAATCTCAGAATTAGCGCATAGAATGTTTCATGTTTCTAGAATATGGTTTAAAAAAATGTAACTTTGCTTATAATTTTGTTTTACCATTATTAGAAAATTAACTTAATACTGTATTAGTGGTTAAGTTAGCGACGTGGAAATGTTAGTGAATTTAGCGAATGGACAAAATTGGCTAATATTTCATCTCGCGTAAATATCTGCCGATTGCAGGAAGAATTTTACCATAACACCGGTAGACGATAATTCCCAGGTCGATTATGATCATTACAACATTTATTTAACTGCATATCTAGAGTTTTATGAAAACAGAATCTTTTATTCAAGCATTGATAATTAAGAATAAATGATTTTATTTTACATTGTTCTTGTATTGAAATAACAAGTTATAATAAACTGTAACTATGAAATACAACCAGTATGAACATTCTATAAAACGTCAAATATGGCCAGCGCTGTTTGGTTGCACCTACAAGAAGGTAAAAATGTTTTAACACATTTAAATGTTCAATTCTGCTTTATAATACATATCTATTTTTGTTGAAAACATTTCCGCTCGCGAGACGTCTAGAATTTCAAATTCGCTAACTTTTTGACACACGGAAATATAAACTTATACAGTATATGAGGTCCGTTATTATATTCAGTGCTGTCATTGAAAAATGTTTTGATTCCATATTGCATGAAAAACTGAAGTTTAAAGAAATTATTTTATAGGTTAATGTTCAATTCACTATCAATGGCTTATCAGTCTGAGCTGTTACTTTCATTAGAATGGTAATGATGTACGTAAATACAAAACAAAATTACTTGTTAATTGGACTTAATTTATGATGTAGCATATGGCAGTGTCAGCTTTTTACATTATATTGATAGAGTGTTGTAAATGGAAATACAGTAAAACCCCAATTATCCGGTCGTCGGGACTGAAAAATTACTTTGGATAATCCGGGGTTTCGGATAATCCAGGGTAAGGAAAATCTAGACAATTGTATGAAAATAAAGGGAGATCACTCCCATATATATGGCGTACACGTATCTATATATAATAACAACGAAATTAATGTGTTATAATTCATATTTTATTTACGAAAAAATACACTTTAAGATAAACATGTGTATGTTTAACGTAAAAACACATGTATGAGTAGTTTGTGCCATTATAAATTCGTCAAAGTCATGAGGATCCCAAAGTGAAACTACGAATACAAGTGAATACCCAAACGGTAGCACATGTCATGTTACAAAGCACATTAATCCATCGATAAAATGAAATCATGAAATAAAATATATACGTGATATTGAATAAGTAAATTACAAACATAAAATCCAACGTGAAGTTTCATTTTATTGCTATAGTCACAAACACGAGCGTCACACAAATCATTGTCGTCCTAAGATACCTTAGCTTAATATATTGTGTTTGTATTCATTTTCCGAAAATGGAATGATTTTGAAATCGAGTGCCGGTAATTTATATTGGTCATGTGTATTATTTGTCAATTTAACAAACTTTGAAAAATAAAATGAACATTTTTAATGTTAGTTGCTTACTAAGTATCGTAATAGGCTAATTGTGTTCCCATTACTGCAAACAATGATCCAAACGGACAATCCTTTGTTCACAGTGGTTTAATAATTTGTTGTTCACACCTTTTGTCACGTTAAAGAAATCCTACAATGAACTTGTCTGATAGATCAGAGTTAATTGTCGACTTCGGATAACAGGTGTGAAAATACGCGTTCGGATGATTGTGGGGACCTGTTTATCACTTCAGATAAGCCATGGTATTAGGATTAGACGATTCGGATAATTGAGGTTTATTTACATTGAAATATATAGAGGGAAATTCGTGACCGAAATTTCATTTCGGATAAGACCAGGTTTTCGGATAATCCGAGTTCTGATAGTCGGGGTTTTACTGTATACCGCAAAATGAATTATTACAAAGTAATTGTTAGGTCCAGTGAATTCTAATATACATTTGTAACTTCATCTGATAGACACAGATGATAAACTTTTTTATTTGCACACCACCATTGCAATTACAAATGTTACATGACTTATGATTAGTTAATATTGTTTAGAGACATGGCGGTGTACAATTTAATAAGAAATTCCAATTCAAAAATATAAATCCTGATTTTGCAAATATTTGAGTCTTCTGAAATAGTTTGTAGATTTGTATTAATGTATTTAATTGTTCTTTTTGGACTTATTGGCTGATAGGACCTATTATAGCCTTGTTTTATAATTTTGTGTTATGTGAAGGTGTTGCGCATTCACTAGAACAAAGAGTTATACGCCTTCTTATAGTATAGTATATAATTATTATATCAGTTGAACAGAGTCGAATTCTGTGACAATTTCATTTAATATAATTTTTGATTTATATAGAATTTATTACAATCATACCTTCATAGGTCTGTTACTACTGCCTGTATTAAATGGTCATGATGGGAGACAGGGAACCAGGGTTTGATGTGATATAAATTATCATGATAGCAAACTGGAAACCAGGGATATAAATGGTCATGATGGGAGACAGGGAACCAGGGTTTGATCTGATATAAATTATCATGATAGCAAACTGGAAACCAGGGGTATAAATGGTCATGATGGTAGACAGGGAAACAGGGTTTGATCTAATATAAATTATTATGATAGCAAACTGGAAACCAGGGATATAAATGTTCATGATGGTAGACAGGGAACCAGGGTTTGATCCGATATAAATTATCATGATAGCAAACTGGAAACCAGGGATATAAATGGTCATGATCGGAGACAGGGAACCAGGGTTTGATCTGATATAAATTATCATGATAGCAAACTGGAAAACCAGGGATATAAATGGTCATGATGGTAGACAGGGAACCAGGGTTTGATCTGATATAAATTATCATGATATCAAACTGGAAACCAGGGGTATAAATGGTCATGGTGGGAGACAGGGAACCAGGGTTTGATCCGATATAAATTATCATGATATCAAACTGGAAACCAGGGGTATAAATGGTCATGATGGGAGACAGGGAACCAGGGTTTGATCTGATATAAATTATTATGATAGCAAACTGGAAACCAGGGATATAAATGGTCATGATGGTAGACAGGGAACCAGGGTTTGATCCGATATAAATTATCATGATAGCAAACTGGAAACCAGGGATATAAATGGTCATGATCGGAGACAGGGAACCAGGGTTTGATCTGATATAAATTATCATGATAGCAAACTGGAAAACCAGGGATATAAATGGTCATGATGGTAGACAGGGAACCAGGGTTTGATCTGATATAAATTATCATGATATCAAACTGGAAACCAGGGGTATAAATGGTCATGGTGGGAGACAGGGAACCAGGGTTTGATCCGATATAAATTATCATGATAGCAAACTGGAAACCAGGGGTATAAATGGTCATGATGGGAGACAGGGAACCAGGGATATATGTATAAGTCTTGAAGCGAGCCAGAAGTATTCATTGTCATGGAGAGACAGGGATATACATTACGTAGTCCCAAATTTGATTCAGTCGTTTCTCTCCACCTATTTTTCCCAAGCTTTTAAGTTCACATTGATTTATTTGATGTATTTATGTTTTTTTATGAACCTTTTATATCAAAATGTATACTGGTTATAACCCTATTAGTTTATGGTGATTTTTCAACCATATCGAATGTTACCAGTAATATTAATGTAGAAAAGTACTTTGGGAGATGTATGTTACATGGACCTTAAACCATAAAAGTTGTTTTGAGATCTTAAAGATGATAGAAACTGTAGCTTTTGAATGATTTTCACTTACTTCCAATGTTCTGTCATAGTGGCATATGTACTTGCTGCTACTTTGAGAGGCCCGCCTCCATGGTCGAGTGGTTAATGTTGCTGAGTTTAAAACACTGTAACCTCTCACTGATAGAGGGTTGTGGGTTCGAGCCCAGCTACTTACCATGTCTCTTTATGTGAGAAAGTAGGCAGTTGCTTACAGAGGATGGGAATTTAGTACTGGTTCTTCCCAGGAACGATGCTTAGGTGAACTGTAGGCCTCATATGACTCTTTGACTGTTGAAAAGGGGCGTAAAACTCGATATAAACAAACAAAAGCTACTTTGAGACATGATAAAATTCCTGTTCATTTGTGAACAACACACCTCCATGTTATTAAATGAATGAGTCACACCTTCCATGCTTCTGTTCATTTCCACTTGGGTGTGTTACTATATAAGCAAGGATTGATAAAGTTTTAGGTGCTTTAGACCTAGAATTTTATGCACCTGACCAAATCAAAACTTTGAAATTCTGAACTTTCAGCTCTCTTCAAAATGAATCATATCTGAATTATTTGACTTTTATCTGTGTGAATTAGGACTGCTTGTCAGTCCTTCTCATATTTGCTTGTAAAACACTTTACCAATTTCATGATACCTGTTTACAGCTTGCTCCAGAAAAGGTATGTCAGCTTATTGTCACTTTATAAGATCTACTGGCTGTATGGTATATTCAAATCTTAACATTAAATCTGTTCAAAAGCCTTTTTTTTATTTGATTGCAGTCAAACATGTGAATAAAGGCCTCCCTTGTGAAAGACAAAATATGGCCTTTATTAACAGATGGCCATTATTCAGTGGTCATTTTGTTCTTAATAATCAATGATGGTTTATAAAAAAATGTCCTTTATTCCCAACATGGCCTTTATTTGTAGGTGGCCGCTGACACAGGGTTGACTGTATGCAATCTAAGACATCCAGTTTGGAACTGTTTAAGTTGATCATAGCATCTGTTCAAGTCATATGTTGGACTGGCATGACCTACAGCCTGGCAAAAACAGAATTGCTACCAATTCTATTGAATTAAATGTAGTTATATAGTATAATCCATTATTCAAAACTGGCCGTAAAAAATCACCCATTGTGCATTTAATTTTTCTTTCAATGATTATTTTTTACAATTATTTAATGACACACTATAAGCAGTTCCTTTTATAGGTGAGTACTACAGATCTGTTAGTCCACTACGGTAAATAAATAAAAAATAACATGATTTTATGTTTATGTTATGAGAATGTCTAACCTTACAACAAATTCATGTTATATCTGTTGAATGGATATAAAACACAAAAAGGGTTTGATTTTACCATAAGCCAGTAGAGTTATACTGACCAGTGACGTCTTGTATTTAATTTGTTGCATCTCTGAGCATTTTGCTGATGTTTGAATGTTTTTTTGAATGGTAAGTTATTAGAGATGCATGTAGGTTATGCTATATATATTCTGTATTACCTTTTCTAGTTCAAAACAATCTGTCATTCCCTG
Organism: Lutraria lutraria; assembly: GCA_964023205.1. NCBI lineage: Eukaryota > Metazoa > Mollusca > Bivalvia > Venerida > Mactridae > Lutraria > Lutraria lutraria. The sequence continues at coordinate 29,537,324 of OZ026846.1, read as the reverse complement.
ATAGTAGCTGTACACTACCTTTGGGGACTTGTACGTTTTTTGGATGGTGCATTATGGGGTATTTACAATTAAGGCCTGAAATGGCTACATGACCAAAGCACATTAATCATAATTTAAGACCTAAATTGACCATAATACGCCATTCAAAGAACTTACAGGTCCCCTACATGTATGTTCTCTACACAGCAAGTGTACTTTTATTTGATGATCTAGATGTAAATACTGGCTTGTTAGGGTGGGGCTGAACTTAAAGACTGAAAGAGTTGAAGTAATTATAACAAAAAAGTGCAATTAATATCAATTGATAAAATTTCTCTAAAATCACTACATAAGGAATTTGATTTGAACTAATGTTTGGTCGTGTTCTGACTATAGGTTTGGCACAGCTTGGCCATGTATTCCTTTGCTTTAGTTTGATTCTTTCACTTTGTTCTTTGAACTAAAACTACACTTGCATTAATTCCCTGTGTCACCTACATGCTTAGATTTAGAGGCCTCCAATACTTTATACATCCCCACTCTGAAAGATGGAGGTATATAGATCCCTCTGCCCAAAAATCTCACACATAAAAATGTCACACATAAGTATTAGGGGCAGAGTTAAGAAATTAAACAGAAATGTTTATTAGCATGTGAAGTTGTGCATTAAGGGTTTTAACTCTGTCAAAGGCTGAGCACTCTGGAGTTATCTGCCCTCGATTTTGTATTTTGGTATTACATATATGAATATCTTGTCTCACACACAGTGTCTTATGGACACATTTCTAGTTTGGGTTCTTGTTTAAACTGTTATTGAAACATTTTTGTGGGGCTTCATTCCTGTTCGAAAATACTACTGATTTTTGTACAAATCAAATCTATTCCATCAGCATATGAAATTGTTTGGTTACATGTGACTTTGATATCCAGTCTCCTCTTCTGCATGTGTCTTATTGAAAATCAGTCTCATTGCAAAACATCAGTCTCTGTATATGGAGCATGATTACTTCAGTCTCATTCCTGAAAATAGACGATGATGGCCTCGGTGGTACAGTAAAACTTCATTATCTCTAGTCACCATTGAAACGGACAGAATGCTCAATGTCGCCTGGTGCTTTGTAATAATGATGTAAACGATGAAAAAACATAGTCTTAAGTGACTTGATGAAGCTTTGATTAAAAATGAATGAATTATTCGTCTGATGACAGAAATGTCTCATCATCTCCGCAGAAGAAAATATTGAAATACAGAAAATCGTGAAATAAAGTAGATCTACTCACTAAAAAAAAAGACTCATACAGTATGTCATTTGTCCTTGAGATGACTGGGAAAGATGTTTGAGTAAACTTAACAGGACTTCAGGAGTGCTGGTCAAATTGATACATCTGATAACTAAGTATTATAATGCCCAGTGCACAAGATATTGATGCACATGATAAGTAAGTATTGGCCGAGTGCTTGTGATATTGATGCATGAGATAATAAAGTTTTACTGTATGTAGTTAGCTAGTGCAAGCTTTTTGCGGTTATTCTCTTCTTAATAGGAGCTATGCTAGTTAATGTAATAAAACCTATGAACTTGTGTAAGAGTCAAAATTATACCTGAAATGCATGAAATGATAACTTGATTTATGTACCGTAGTGGAAAATTGAGTTTCGTAAATTAAATTGTGTAGGCATGATTGCTGTAGACAAAGATTGTTAATAAAACAAGTATGTTTTTATATCACATCATATCACTGTGCTGAGGTTGTGGTTATTCTGTAAAAAAAATGTTTATGGAATTAAATTTTTTCCATGAATCTAAAAAGTTGATACTAAACTGCATGTAAAAGTTAGTGATATGTGTTTTGTCATGTGTTAAACAGATTCAAATACTGTAAATCTGGTATTATTCGCAATGTTTTTATTTTTGCTAATATTCGGGAATGGAAGGTTTCGCGAATTAATTAATCCGCGTAAATTTATTGATATAACATAATTACTATCCGAAGATCATTCCGAAACTTTCATTATTAAATGTGTAGACAGACTGATAAATAAACAGACCACTTGTCTTTATGTACACTATATAATTACATTGTATGTTTATTGTGTTTTGTTAACATAATAATTATGGAGTTGTGCTAATTGGTGTACATCAAACAAACAAACATTGTGCGTGTTGCCTGGGGGACAATGTTTGGTATAATGATCTGGAGATTTAATTACATTTCTTAAGATAACAATAGGGATTAACGGACAGTTTGTCACTTTTCTATATTCAAGATTGTAACAGGTTTTGACGATTAATTTTTACAGGTAATGCATGATATAAGTTTCAGCCGTTTTATTTATCTATTTATTTATTTTATAATTCAAAGCCTTTTCGAAATTTATAAATACGCGAATATATTCAGGGTGGGCAAAAACGTGAAATAAAGATCACGCGAATTTAAAGTGATTTACAGTATTCAAAGCAGTAATAACAAGGAATGGATGTAAATAAGGCAAAAAAAATGTTTGTTTCAGGTTACCTAACCTGCCTCTAATTTTGCTCCACTACCTAGGCTTTTCATTAGGCCTGAAGAACCCCACACCCACTTTCTCCCTTTATTTTACTTTTCCACACCCTTTCAAGGGCAAAAAAGGCCAACCAACTTACCCTATTTTTATTGAACAAGTAACCAGAAGCAAATAATTTTTATGCCTTAGCCTAACAGTAGCTTTAACATTACAGGTAGGTTTATGTTGTATTGGTGTATAGGGATGGGATGTTAAATGTTGGAATGTTTTATCATTAGTCTAATGATTAATGATATAATATCTATGATGTTTTCTCATAGACAATGTAAACAGTTCTATTCATAACATGAGTTTTACTTTCGTTTTGGCTTATCTTCGATTTTTTTGTATGTTGAAGCCTTTGTTTACTATGATGAAAAATCTGTGGATTTTTACGACTGTTGATAGAGTATTTTAAGGCTTTAGAACCGCTGGGTATATTAAAGACAAAATTGTGCCAAATATTCCCAAATAAACAACCCTAGTGGCTACATTGTTTAGGGGCATTTAATTGTAGATATAAAAAATAAGAATGATTTTGGGGCACTTTAGATACAATTTGAAGAATTATCGATATGTCTGTGGTGAGTCATGACTTTTTTGTCTTGCTCACAAGGTATGGAAGGATTTTTGGGGGAGGTACATTTAATTGGGAATATTTGGTACTGAACATAATGTCTATGTATGCTCGGTGATGTGTTAAAACACAGGATTTTGTTTGTGCTTAACTGCACTTGTACAACATACCGATACTTGAAACAAAAGATATTGGTATGTACCAAATTATGTGATGTCATATGCAGTAGAATTCATATAAACAGTAGAATGCATATGAACAATCATGTCATATGTAGCAGAACCAGTATGTATGACAAAATCTTATACGAAAATTTGACAGAAATGCCGATTTCCTTCCATATGTTTGCCGACTCTTGTGGAAGTTAGTACTGGTTAGAATGCAGTCCAGGAAAACTGGCCACCATATATAAGTGGAATTTTGTTGAATGTTTAAACCCACTGAAAAACATAACAATACAGCTAACTGTGTAGCTTTTACTTTATTAACAATTATATTCTATTTGCCTCACTATTTTGTATGAAATAAATCTATGGATAAGGTATTGGTTTCTATCATATTCATTTAAGAATAATAAAATGTCAATGCATAGAACTTGATGTTGCAGTTGTTATCTAAATAATGTCATCAGAAGCTGATACCTAGCATCTGACAAACATTTGTTGTGCCAGTAAGAGAAGGAGAAAATAATAATTACAATTAAACCTATGAACAAAGACCACCCTTGGGAAGTAAAAAAAATGTGGCCATTATTGACAGATGGCCTTTATTTGGAGGTCATTCTTTTCTATGTAATCAATGACAGTTTTTAAAAGAATGGCTTTTATTCACAGGGTGGCATTTATTCAGAGTTGGCTGCTAACACAGGTTTTACTGTATTGCTCATGAAAGTTTAAAAAAAATTCATTATCTTCCTCATCAGTTTGTCACAGCCGGTTTGTATCAATGGCCGGAACATTTATATTATTAATGTTTTGTGAAGTTATTAATCTGGCACTTAGGAATATCATACAGCTATAATAAAGATGCTATCATGTTTGATGTGCTTCAATATTACGAAATGCAAGGACACAGGTTGGGCTGTAGCTTCCTTGATGGCAGTCAATATAATACATGTATACAAGTTTCACTTTTGAAAATTCAAATCTGACTTTGCTTATGCTTTTGTCAGGAGTTATTCTTGTTGCTTTTTCTGTTAGCTCACATGAGCACTTGTGCTCAGGGTGAGCTTTTGTGATCAGTCTTCGACCGGCGTCGTGTGCCGTCAAACTTTATGTTGTGAACACACCAGGGGTCACATTTTTCGCAAAACTGGGTCAGAATGTTAATATCGCAAAATCTCGGACGAGTTCGATAATGGGCCATTCTGGGTCAAAAACTAGGTCACCAGGGCCAAATAAGGGAAAACGTTGTGAACACTCTAGAAATCACTGTTTTAATTGGATCTTCATGAAACTTTGTCAGAATGTCAGATATGTAGGTCAAGTTTGATAATGGGTCATCTGCGGTAAAAAAATAAGTCACTTGTGAACACTCTAGAAGTCACTGTTTTGATTGGATCATCATGAAACCTTGTCAGAATGTTTGTCTTTATAATATCTTGGACGAGTTCGAACATGGGTCATCTGGGGTCAAAAACTAGGTCGCTAGGTCAAATCTTATGAAAAACCATGTTAAGACTGTATATTTCACAGTTACAATTGGATGTTCGCCAAACCTTGTCATAATGTTTGCCTCAATGATATGTGGGTCAAGGTTAAACATGGATCAGCCGGAGTCAAAAACTATGTCACAAGGTCAAATCTTAGGAATACCTTATTAACGCTTTGATTGGATGATCACCAAACCTTGTCAGAATGTTCGTCTGACTTATATGTAGGACAGGTTCTAACATGGGTCATCTGGGGTCAAAAACTAGGTCACAGGTTCAAAACAATGTTTTAATGAGTAAACAATGATTGTCATGTGAGTGATATAGGGCCATCTTGGCCCTCTTGTGTTATTTTCCTTTGATTAATTGCTTGAGGATTTTAAGCATGGTTGTTGTTCTCCATTGACAATGATAAGTTATTTAGAATAATTAGATTCATAATGTCCTCTGTCAACATCTTGTATATCTGATGTATGCAATAAAGTGACGTGTTCTGTCCATCTGTTAAAGCTTGGTAATCTTGCATTTGTTAGGAATTCATAGATACTTTGTGAAATATATCATATTCTTGTTTTAAAATATAATTACATTCTTATATAGTTAATTAAAGCATCAGGTATCTCCTGTATGTAGAAATGTCTTTTACTTGAAGTCTTACATACATTACTTTGAATGAGTAACTTGACTGCTCTTGATTCTTACAAAATTGTATTAATATTTGTCTTGTATTCCCTTCGAATGGAATTCATGAAAACCTGAATTTCGCTTGAACTTTTCATGAATAGTTCATGAGTAGTTTCAAGAATTATACATTACTATTTGAGAGGGGTTATTTCTGTAATAAAGGAATCAGCATTACCGGTAGTTTCTGTTTCTCTATTGTCAGCAATATGAAGAACAAAAGTTACGTAATGAACAAGCTGGTGAACTTACTGAGCTGGTGCGTGACTTTCTTGATCCTGCCGTTTTCTACAACCAACTTAAAGCTAAAGGGATTGACTTCTTCTGTGGTGTTCCTGACTCTCTGTTGAAAGGTAACATTCTAATACAATGATACATCACTTTGATTTTTTTATAGCTCATAGAACGGATATCACCCTGTTGAAATGTAAATGAGGACTAATGCTTAATGCAATGTTGTGCTCAACAAACAAATACCCAATTATTCTGAGCACCAGGTTGATTTCGAGCAGTTGGTCTGGTCCGATGATACTTTGAGATTTTACTGTATTTTCATAAAATTTTAATTGTTTTTACTTGTTTCAGACTTTTGTGCTTATGTGACCAAAAATGCTCCGTCCTCTAATCATGTGATTACTGCCAATGAAGGGAACGCCATCGCTCTAGCATCAGGGTATCATCTGGCCACTGGAAAATCTGCTATGGTTTATTTACAGGTACATCAAGGATTTTATTCTACCTAAATTATGTATCATGAAAGTTGGCACATTATTTTTGTTCATGATTGTTTGAAACAACTGAAATATTTAAGCATGTTCTGAAAGTGAAAGCATTTGAAACATCAAAGAAGAAAAAGAAAAAATGAAACTTTGAGAAATGCTGATAGTCATTCAACATGGATGCAGAATTGTTGATTTAGTAAAGTTAAGCAGAGTACACAATGCCATCTGACTTACATTTTTAATTCCTAAGAAACTCCTGCATTATTATAGTGTATAGAAGTGATATGTAGGGTGTGTTCAGTTAGCGAAAACTTTCATATCATGGCTGCTGTGTTAAGTATCATCACCTCTGTATTTTTCTTCTATAATGATTGTTACAGAACTCAGGTCTAGGAAACACAGTTAATCCTCTGATGTCTCTAGCGGTTCCCGCAGTCTATAGTATACCCATGTTGATGCTTATTGGATGGAGAGGGGAACCAGGCAAAAGAGATGAACCTCAACATCGTGTTCAAGGGCAGGCAACTCCTGGGCTACTTGGTAAGTTTACATAAATTACATGAAAATGGATTGTTTTGCTTAAATGTAACATTTTGATCGTATGAATGATAGAAAATATATTCATAGTCTTTTGTTTTAACTGTTTAAGAATAGTTCAGTCTTATTTATTCTTATTTTCTATAGCTTATCTTAATGTTCTAACCCTTATTATTTCACACAGCTGCTCTTGGAATCCCTTTCCAGCCCTTACCAGATTATGAAGAAGGGGCAGAGTTAGCCCTTCAGAGTGCCAGACATTATATGGATTTGTCTAAGGGACCCTACGCCCTTTTAGTGAAACGTCAGACATTCTCTCCATACTCATTACCAAAGAATACAGTAGAGTTTCCTCTGTCTAGAGAGGCAGCTATGAAATGTGTTGTAGACAATCTTGGTACCAAAGACATTGTTGTTGGAACTACGGGCATGCTCTCAAGAGAACTATATGAGTACAGGTAAGAAAAAGTCTTTATTACCTGTTTTTAGCTCACTGGAGCACAGGGTTTCCAAAAAAGTACCGGTATTGTCTTGAAATATTACCTAACAGTACTTTCTTTCTTTCTAAAATGATTTCTATGGTTTTGCAGTGTTAGGCTCTCTGAATGAAAGTTGTCACAGTGTTTTGTCATGTGAGCGATTACTGCAGGTCCATCATGGCCCTCTCGTTGTCTTGTAGAAACAGTCAAACCTGTAAATAATGGCCACCCATGGGAAATACAAAATCTGTCCTTTATAGAAGGATGACCTTATTTAGGATGTCAGTTTGTTCTACAAAACAGGAACAATTTTCATTGCTTATTTGAAAAACGGGTCTTATTATGGGAACACCCACGATGGGTAGGCAGGTGGGTTGCATCCACAGTGGTTTCCGCTATCTAATTCAAACAGTTCTATTTGGATCTTCACCAAACTTGATGAAAATGTTCATGGCGATGAGATCTTGATCAATAACGATAACCAGCCCAGGCACGTTTGAGTTATGGCCCTTGACGGGCGTATTTTGTGACCTACCACTCTTGTTCTAAAAATGTCCTTTAAAATCACAGGGTGGCCTTTATTTGGAGATGGCTGCATACACAGGTTTGTTCACATATATGACTGTAGTTGGACATAGGAAAATTGTTCATTCCCTCAAATTATTCTTTGAAATAGAATATGTTATAAGATTGTACTTAGATTTTTTATTAGTGTTCAGGATACTTGTTATTTGCTACAGGAAGAACCTTAGTTATCATCTAAAAGTTGATTCTTCATACAGTTATGGCTGTGCTATGTATCTTCAAAATACATAAAGGCCAGAAAAAACTACATCCAGTTTATTGTCTTTATTGTTTATTGACTTATTGTTTGTTTTGTTATATCTTTCAAAGAGTTGAGAGAGAAGATGGACATGAGAGAGATTTTTTGACGGTTGGTTCCATGGGACATACCTCATCAATTGCTCTAGGTATAGCTATGCAGAAACCTAGACGTCAGGTAGGATATTATACACCATGCTTATTATCTTAGATTTATGTTAATTTACCATAGCGCTTTCATTTGTCTCTTAAAATGATATTTTGACTCTCGAAATTAGTAAAATAAGTTTTCTGATTCTTGAGAATTTGAACCGATATGTCAAATTTGATATTACAATGGTGGGAAATTTTTGCTGACTTGACGTCGAATGAGAACCCTAATATTTTCAATGGTTGGAAGTTTTGTCATTGTATGTGGCAGAAAGATTTTTATTATTGTAAAATACTATTGATGAATAGATCTCAAATGTCTTCAGTAAAATGTGCCAGTATAAATCTATTAATATTGTACTATGATAAGAATCTTAACCTTGATACATGCTCTTTATGTAAATCTGACCTTTATCATGGTCCTTACTATAGATGTGAACAGGTATATCAGTTTTTGGAAATGGATGGTGTATAATTATACAGGTAGTTGTATTAACGGTAGATGCAACTAAAAATCCGGTCAAAACACTTGTCGTTATCCACGCGCGCATGCGCAGTGACATTGAAAAGAATGTACATATAGTATAACTTTTATTGATTTATGCCGCATCATTACTTATCTTCAGAAAATATTTATGGTATAATGTAATCGTTAAGTACTTTGAGATTAAGCATGCATGAATAATTTTGATGTATTGTCTTGAAATTAGGCTAAATTAATGGGAAAAAGTTCGACGTTGCCGATCGAGTATTTTGAAAAATGGCGGAAAATTGGCAGAAAGACGTGAATAAGTGGTAAATTGGTGCAGAACAGGCGTAAAGACCAATGGATGCATTTGTTCAAAATCAATGTTTTTCAATGATTGATACATTAAAGAATCATCTGCATTGATTTGTTTGGCGATTTTGTTGACAATGTTTCCTCTGTGTAGTTGTGAAATTTCTCTAAAAAGGGGTCGAATTGACAACTTTTAAAAAATGTATGCCTCTTACTGCGACATACATGAAGTGGTTTTCCTCACTTCTTATACCAAAAATGATACTGGGAACACTTACTGCACGCAATCTTCTGTTACTTCCAATATTTATTAAATGTTTTGGTGAAAAGATAATGATCATTTAATTACAACATGTGCACAATGTCGGGCATTTTTTTTCACCACGGCGCGAAAAACGAAAAAAAAATCTCATTAAACTCGTCATTTCTCGGTCAATTTATAAGATAGGGAAACAATAAGTACATTTCTAAAATCAGTTATCTTTCAGCTTTTTTACATGGTTACTTAAAAAACAATCGGTTAATGATTGACAAAAACATGACAATTTTATTTGAACATGTACACAAAGTCGGGCATGTTTCCACCACGGCGTGATAAACGAAAAAAAAATTTAATCTCATTTAACTCGTCATTTCTCGATCAATTTATAAGATAGGGAAAAAATAAGTACACTTCCAAAATTGGCTATATTTCAGCTTTCTAACAAGGTTACATTTAAAAGAATTAGTCCCTAATTAATAAAACAACAGCCATTTTAATAACAGGCGTCTAATACTCTCCCGCTATGCTACGGTACTACATCGCTAAAACAATAGACTATCGATTAATTATTGATCATCAGCTAGGCGACGACACCTTATGTTAATACATATACGATTATCGAGGAAGTTGCATCTACCTCTAAATACAACTACCTGAATTATATAAACGTGACAGAATTTGATTTTTAAACTTAACTTGTTTGTGGTTTGTTAGCAACATATAATGTGGTGATAAATAAATGTGTAAATAGTCCTATCAATCCATATGTATTTATCAAATTTAACGGAATTTCTTGTCACTTCTTTTATTACAATTACATTTGTATATACAAGTACAATGTTCCAGTACTGTATAAATGATATATTTTACATGTTAGGTTATTTGTTTGGATGGTGATGGTTCAGTATTGATGCATATGGGAACCATGGCAACAGTAGGTCAACGTGGAACATCCAATTTCAAACACATTATAATCAACAATGGAGCTCATGACTCAGTAGGGGGACAACCGACTGATGCCGGGAACCATAATGGCTTTGATTTTGGTTCCATTGCCAAAGGATGTGGATATAAAGATGTAAATATACAGTTTATCTGATTTGTATCTACTACTTAACCTGTAAATTTGGTATTTATAACATGTAAGAGTATGTATGCTTTACTCAATCTCTGTACACAGTAGCAGTTCATTTGATTCACCTTTATTAGTTTAGAAGAGTTCAGATCTGTATTTCATATGAATGATAAGTACATACTTTCAAACAGGACAATATTGGGACCAAAGGTTATGAAAGAGCTGGGTATGCTTGTCATTCTAGTTTTTATAAATTTGAAAAATGCCAACATTATCTGTACTGTAACATTTAGTTGTTCATGTATATCACATGTAATATATATATATATATATGAAATGTTAAAAATATCCGAGTCAAGCAAATTAATAATGAAAAATAATTAGCATTCCATAGGTATTATTATTATATAATTCAATTGCCGACTGGTTTCGTCACTGACTCATCAGGGCATTAATAATAAAATGGCATCAAAATCTACATAGTTACATAGCAACGTCACATTTATGCGTACACATGTGTACACAACGTCAAAAATGTAACACTTAAAGGCATTTGCCTTGTTGATGGGTCTCTTATTTGCTGATCATGCACTGTTCTTCTGCTGCGTAATTTATCCCCAGTTTGGCCTATGTAAAATTCCCTACACCCATTGCATACCAGAACATACAGAACATTTTGCACAGTACAGTTCATATTTTCTTTTATATGAAATTGTTTACTATTATTCATGTTTAATACAGACCCTTCAATGATTATATTATTAATGCCCTGATGAGTGAGTGACGAAACCGGTCGGCAATTGAATTATATATTAATAATACCTATGGAATGTTAGTTATTTTTCATTATTAATTTGCTTGACTCGGATATTTTTAACATTTTATATATATATATCTGTACTATGATTGTATTTGTGAAGTACATAGTAATATTAAATATAAATTCTTTTTTACAGTACATTCTTGCTATTAACCCAGACGATGTGGCAGCTGCTGTTGTGAAATTAAGGTCTATGGAAGGTCCCGTACTTCTTGAGATTAAAACCAAAATAGGGGCCAGACATGATCTCGGAAGACCTAAAACGAAACCATTAGAAAATAAAGAAGACTTTATGCACTTCTTAGCTTTGTCGAAATGAGGATTCTGCCAGCTTAGAGCGTGAATATAGTAAGATCTGAAAATATGGATTTCTGGATCTTTGTTAGTAATTATTGTAATTGATAGTAATTGATTGAAAAAACAACTACAATGTACATGTAGTAAGATCTGAAAATGTGGTTTTATGGATCTTGGAAATTAATTATTGTAATTGATTGTAATCAAATGTGATTAATTGTAAAATGTCCAGTAAGATCTGAAAATACGGATTAATGGATCTCTGGAAGTTATTATTGTAATTGATTGTAATCAAATGTAATTAATTGTAAAATGTCTAGTAAGATCTGAAAATATGGATTAATGGATCTCTGGAAGTAATTATTGTAATTGATTGCAATCAAATGTAATTAATTGAAAAAACAACTAGTTAGATTTGAAAATATTGATTTATTGATCTCGGATAGTAATCATTGATAATCAATAGTAATTATATTAGTAAAATAGCTGCACTTTATGAATCTTTATGTCTGCTGAGCATCTTTGTGAAAAGTTCAATGGTTTTAATCAGCTGCAGATTTTATGAGTTCACTGTACATGTTGTTGTATTTGTCACAAAAATGGGTAAAGTGAATTTGTATATTTTGTGAAGAGAGATTTTTTAAAACTATTTTATTTTATTTATTTTTCGAGGTCAGGGGTGTGTACACTTAGTGAAACTATTTGTTAAGCATTGCTTTAAAAAGACAGAATATTTGTGTTTATCAATATTTTTCTTACTGAAAAACAAACTCTTTTTACTGTTGATTATTTTCTTAACTATGTATTGTTTAAGATAGATTATTATCTATAAAACATGTAACTATTATGAATACTTTATACACCAGTAGTCAGGTACATCCCTTAGATTTTATTTTTCTTCACTGTAGACATGTATTTTTTATGGTTTTCACCATAGATGAGTGACATCATTTTCTAATCATGAGGTAATTATTGAAGTACATGTACTTTGATTATTTTTAATTTGTTTAAATCAAATTTTGAAATTTGTTGTATGTTTTTCAGTTTTGCTCTGTTCTGTTATAATTGTCTTATTCTTTTTATGATGTGACATCAATATAAATTCATGCCAAACTTTAATTGAGCCTTTTGTTGAGGAATTTTTTAAAACTTTTACCATTATATTAACTCATAGAGTGACATTAAACCATTATCATCGTCAAACTGAAGCTTGTGTTCTTCATTTTAATTGTATGCTTTGAGCTGAATTTTTCATCCCCTGAATTGATTAATAATTTGCTCAATAATGACTTTATTTTTGTTCTATGTAAATCAATTACCTGATTAATTTTATATACCATATATACTGTGTATCTCTTATAGTTTTTTATAAATATATTGTTTACACCTATCTACTATATTTAATACAATATTCTAAGTGTAATCTATGGTGCTTCCTTGAACTTTAAACAGACATAAAATTAGTGTCTTAGATTTGTTCTGGCCAATTTTCTGTGTGTCAAATTTTATCTCAATGTTAAATGAATCTCTTTGAAGGGAATTCATGAATTTTTCTTGAACTATTCTTGGATTATTCATGAATAGTTCATGAATTATGAACAACTGTTTTACAGGGAATTAGCAGAACTTTTATTTGTGGAATGTCCGGGTTTTGTTACATATTTCTAAATTATTAGCTTTGTGTATCTGATGGTAGTTACATATGTTTAGTTACCTGGACGTCCTAAAGGGTTATAGACTCACAAATAAATTCACCTTGTACTATATTTTTTTTATTTATTAAGATATTTATTAAGATATTTATTGAGATATTTATTAAGTTTCTTTTAGTGTTAAGATTTTGTTTACTGTCAGTTTTAATCATTCCCATGTGGTATAATGGAACACTGAAGTACTTTTTATCTTTTTGGGAACTCCATGACCAGCTGTGGTTGTATTGAAGCTTAATTACTCTTATTCATTCATGCGACTGGGCCTGCATGGGTGAGAGTTGAACATTTTGAAAAACTGGAAAGCGTAACCATGGTGCTGCAGGAAACAAATAAAAACTATAAAAACCACCATGCTCTTGACCTGCGAAAAAAAACCTGGAAATTCTAGCATTCCTGAAAAGTTTCACCACTGGGCCTGTAGTTCCATATTATTAGTCGTACAGATCAGGAGAATATACCTCAATACCATTCTGTTCCTGTTTTACCTTGTGTTTTCTGCATGTCCTTATGTAACTGTACAGAAAACATTGTCTTAAGGCTAGTTTAAAAAATTCATGCAACTTATTGGTTAGGTTGATTCTGTGGCCAGTTTTCAAATTAACCAATCAGTCATGGGCATGCTTGTAAATAACCAATCAATCATAGAGCTTCATTTAAATTAACCAATCAATCATAAGGTTGCATATAAATTAACCAATCAATCATAAGGCTGTATATAATTTAACCAATCAATCATAAGGTTGCATATAAATTATCCAATCAATCATAAGGCTGCTTATAATTTAACCAATCAATCATAAGGTTTCATATAATTTAACCATTTAATCATAAGGCTGCATATAAATTACCCATCAATCACAGGTCTGTGTTTCCAGTCTCATTGTTTGATTTCCCTCAAATACTGAAGGACTTACTCTCTGTTTTTATACTAAACATTATTATGCTGATTATTCATTGTGGGACATAGTGTATGTATGTGTCCTGAGTATTTAGCCAAATCCATTATTGAAGAATTGTTTTAACTATTGCACTAATCATTATTATATAATACTCTTGCTTATATAAATGTATTGTGAATGCATAATTACTGGGTAATACTTGATTGTTAAAACATTTCTGTTGACTGAGTCTTTGACATATTAATGGCCTTAATAAAAAATATGATGAACATCAAACCAGTTGAACAGTGAATGTTGTATTTATTTATCTAAATTTGTACTTGTTCTTCAATCATTAAATTCAAATGTTGATGTTTAGCTCAAATATAATTGATATTGTTATGTTTGTAGCTCTATGTAATGTACACCATGTACGGTAAAACCTTGTTATCTCTGAAGAGTTGTCGGAACAGACTAAATGCTTGAGATGAAACCGGTTCTCATAATAAAGAGGTATCTGTTTGTTGGTTGAACGTTTTGTGTTGTGTGCCTGAACGAGCAAGCATATTTATTTAATAATACAAAATGCATTCGTATAATGTGCTCTATGAAGTCAGAGAAGAGTGACGTGTTGTACAACTAAGGGAAAAAAATGACGGGACTTTAAAAGCTCCACAAGATGTGTGCTCATGATATTGATGCGTGCAGTAACAAGGTTTTACTGTACATTAGGTTTCACTTGTTTAACTGATGCATGTTTTATATAGCATATATTTCAATGTTCATGTACTAGTATATTGAAATAAATCACCATACATTTTTGCTGTTTTATATAGTAATTAATGCATGTTTGATTTTGTATTGCATCAACATAAATTATAGTATTATTTATTCTTTTACCTGGCTATTTTCCTAGGTTTTTGAACATTCATATCAATAAGCAAACTTTTCCAAATTCTCCTTTGAAATGTCAAAATTGTATGTAAATTTTAAAAGCATTACTTAAAAGTATTGGAAGTCTCATTTTCATTATGTCATTTTTATACGCCCGTTTGAAAAATGGGTCGTATTATGGGAAAAACCACGACGGGTGGGACGGTGGGCATCCACAATGGTGTCCGCTCTCTAATTCAAACAGTTTTATTTGAATCCTCACCAAACTTGATGGAAATGTTTATGGCCTTGAGGTCCCGGCCAAGTTCGATAACCAGCCCAGGCTTTTCTGAGTTATGCCACTTGACGGGCGTGTTTTGTGACCTGGCACTCTTGTTATTTGTTGTGAAGGATAGATCATTGAAATATTTATGATTTATGTGTGTTGTCATTAATTTTTTACAAGGATTACTTACTTTTTCTGATCAGTAAATTTCTTTTTTGGTAGCATACATTTTTGGGATAAGTACCGGTAGATGAAAAATTCTGAATGAAATACCCCCTGATTATGAGGCTGTTTATTTCCATACAATTCAGGCTTAGTAATAGTCAGGCATTTTTGTAAACTCAGGAATTTTATTATTTAATTGTGTATGATTGTCAAGATCCTTTGATGTTTATCATAATTTCCATGACAACGGTATCCACAAAATTCATGATTCTGGAAAGAGATAAAGAAATGTTCCTAGAATAAAGCAGTTACAAAGGAACCCACCTGACATGTTTTTCAGTCCTTACAGTAGACTGGTCACTTACATGTATGTTCCCATCATCATTTTATTGCCTAAATCATAAGTGGTAAATCATTTGCTATTGGTATGAATTGTTCTGTACATCTATGACATTTTATGAAATAAAATTCTGCTTTGGGAAAATGTTTTATTTTAAATAATTGTCTATGTAATCCAATGAAGCCTGGAGCTTTTAGCATGCTGTAAATAATTTCATGTGATTAAAGCCTCAATAAGCTTCAAGAACAGTGAATTGTCATCCTTTGATAAGCGCAAATCTGTGGTACAGGTTTGTAAAATGGTCCATAAAAAACAGAATGACATATTACACGAGTATACTTCTACGGATATCAAGTACTCGTTAATGGAAAAATACATTCCAAGCCACATTGTTTACTAAATGACACTACTTCAGTGATTCGGAGATTGCCGTAAATTTTCCGTGAGTTTTCCAATAAGCAATGGATGGTTAGCATACATAGATGAGTACATGATGTAATATGTAAAAATGTATGGAAGTTTATTTTCGAAAGGTGTGACGTCACTGATAAGTGCGCAGTTCCGATCATTTACGAAGCTTTTGGAAATGCTTGGCAAATGTTAAATGTAAACAAAACATTTTTTCCTCCGTACAAAATACTAAATATTGTTTTCCATTAGTGATTTCTAAAGGAACGGCCAAATGTGATCAGATATGAGACTCTTCTGTACCATTTTGGGAACATTTTGATATTACAATCTTACAAGGTTTTTTGTACATTGAAAATAATACCAAATCTAAGGCATATTTAATACAGTAATCATTTGATTCACTCATGCATGTGGCATGTTCCCAGGATATGTTCTGTGTAGTAGCCATTAACCTGCGTTACATGACCATTAGATGTTCATGAGCCAATAAATAAACCTGTGACTTTCTGCTTGCTAATCAGATGCTCTACCAACTGAGCTAATTGGGCTGTAAATATTTCAGCCAATTAATGAATACAAATACTATATACCATACTGCTACATACGTATTACACAGTTTGTCCATTGATTCATTAAACTACTGTCAACAATTGGCAAAATTAAGTAGACTAGATAGCTGTGTGACTTGGTGCTGTCATGTTATATGTGTGCCTCATGGTATCACAATGTCAACTCATTGTCTAACAAAAAGCTCATATGCTTATCTGATTACACAATTATGCCTAGTAACAATTTCTACAGAAATGAAGACAATTTTTGTACAGTAAGTGACCATACACATGAGTCTGCTGTACACATTCATCAGTAATTCAAATCATACAGTCAAGCCAGTGAACAAAGGCTATCCTTGGGGAAAAGACATGAGGCCTTTATTGACAGGTGACCTTTATTTGGAGGTCATTTTTTGCTTAAGAATCAGTGACAGTTTTTAAAAGAACAGCTTTTATTCACAGGGTGGCCTTTATTCAAAGGTGGTTGCTAACATGGGTTTGACTGTATACTGATTTGCACCTTTCAAATTCAGTGAAGTATAGTTTATTCAACCCAGAAACTTTGAAAAATAACTCAAGTAATTCAATAAACATATTTATATCACTCTCAATTTTTACACAAAATGGAGAGTGCTATTTTATTGTCAACACTAAGTTCTAAAACACTAAACATAGTTCCAGTATCAACATATTCACATATACATTATAGTTAACCCTTTGAGTGGTTTACAATTTGTTGTGTTAGTCACACAGCAGATGAGTAATAGGTATAAAAGATAACACAGACACGTATTGCCAGGAGGTTGCAGGTTGTACATGTATGAGTATACTGTTAATTAAATCTCTTATTGTATGATTATACCATTTGATAACATTCACTTAGTAACCGAGTGGTGAACTTGCTGAGGCCATCCTAAAAAAATATTCTGTTTACGGTATTAACTATCCAACTTTTTTTTCTCTCAAGTAAATTTTTTTCACTAATAAAAATAGCATTTTAACATGTATTTTGGGTTAAACATGAAAATTAAAGTGTACAAAAATCTTTCCTACCTACCTACCCACTGAAAATTCTCTGGATAGGGTTACTGCAAACAAACATTATTTTATGGAAGGCCTGATTGTATTTTTAAATTGTCAACCAAGCTCTATACTAAACATTTTCATGTGATTTGTATCATTAAGTCAATACACAGTTTTAAGGAATATGTATTAATGTCATCATTTCTAATTAAAGAATCAATAACAGTTCCTCATCTATACAGGGCATTCATTTAATCATTTTTCAGTACATCAGTCAGATCCACGTACTCGTTAGAAGCATATTACGCTGCTACTTCCAACTGAACAACTTACAAAAGAATGCTTTTATAATAAAATGGTAATCAATACAGAGATCTTGAAACAGGAAGTATTCTCAAATTCTGCAATTCCTAAGCAACACTGTCCAAATGTATTGCACTTCAAACTTTGTAATTTCCAATCAAACTTAACCTTACCCAACAATCAAAACTTAATAAATAACCAATATACCAGAACACTAAACATTCAATCACGGCAGTTTTTAACAGTGACATAAAACATATTCAGACTTCAATATACCGAGTAAAATATTCCTGAACAGCTTCAAGCCTCATTACCTCACTTCTAACAAAATATCAATATTCTATTACCAAAACAGAGTGAAGAAGACTAAGCACACATTTCTGACAAGTTAATTGTCTCATTTCAACACAACATATTTTATTTTCATTCATATGGGTTTAACGCCAGTTTTCAATTATATATATGGCAGCTGACTCAACTAACAAGTTTTTTGGACGGTATTCTAACCAGTACTAACTTACCCTTCCACAAGGAACAAGCAACTTCTCCATTTGTAGAGGAAAATCAACATTCTTGTCATATTTTCATGGAAGGGTACAACTGGGAATCGAACCCAGATCGCCGGGTTACAAATTCGACAGATTATAACCATATCTCTTCTAGATATACCAAATCAACTTATACATGGTACAAAACTAGAATTCACTGGATAGGACAATAAGATTTCAAGCAAAATTAAAGATTAACATCAATCCAACATTGTAATTTAGACAAAATTTAAACAAACAATAGGTATGATCAAATAACACAATGTGACGATATAACTATAGCAGTGACTTTCATTATACAAATACTATAACGGAAAACCACATTTCATTTTATGAATTAATTTTTTGAAGTCATATATAAACATTAGTAACGTCAACTGTTACACCATATTCATATATTTGACCAGTGCTTATCACAGACAGAGGAAAATTATTTTGAAAAAAAAAAATCAAACAAAAAAATCAGATCATTGCTATAAGAATATTTCATCTTCAGAATCTTGTTATCTTAATCAGGGGTTTTCTTTGTTTTGAGAAAGCGCCCCCAGGGCCTATAGTATGGAGATGAAATAGCAAGTTAAGAAAAAATTCTCACCTGAAACCAATTTGCGACTTGAAATTACAAAGAGCAAAATTAATTGGAAATTTGGGGAAAAGTTCATGATCTCAAAGAAATTTTCAGAGGGAAAGGCGTCCTTTACAGGCTGCAACTATATAATAAAGAAAACCCCTGTAATGATATACAACATGACTGCAGGATTGATCTGAAGACAAAATATATTTAATTAGATTTCATTGGAGTGAAAATTTATCTAAGAATAAAAATATTGATAAAACATTCTGAAGATTAACAAATCAATAATTTTTATAATTAATTCGTTTGCAAAGCTTACAAAATAAAAGTAGAATAAAGATATGAGATTCATTTCCAAACTTTGCTCCTTCCTGATGATTTAAGCCCGTACTAATAATTATAATTTTCTATAAACCAAGCAATGTATGTTCTGTTAGCAGCTCAGATGTAGAATTTACAATAAATATATTTTAGAGGATTTCAGCATTTTGAGCAATTCAACAAGTCAGTTATCAATAAATGACCACAAGAAGCATCTTAACAGTTAAGGGATTTTTCACCTTCTATAACAGAGGCCTATTAAAGCCCCTTCCCAAATGAAAATTTCATTAAAATTATGCGGTTTTCCGAAAAACTTACACCTGATATTTTATTTCCCAAATCAGCAATTTTATTATTTTTAGCGATAATTCTTCCCGAAATCAACAGGCTAAGGCCTCTTCCCAATCAATGAAGAGAGAAAAATCCCTGCAGTTATCTTTTATACTAGACCTTTGCAGCAAATTAAACACAGTAGTATAAAACATCTACATAAATAAATTATGCATGTAAGTTATACAGGGACTAGTACTTTAAGAATACCAGAGAAAATTAAAGCTAGAGTTTCAGAAATAAAAACTTAAAGATACAAAAGGTTTAACATTTCATTGCATACAAATTATGTTGTTTTTTTTTACAAAAAGGGCTTAAAAACTGAAATAAACCAACAACTACATTTCTTTGAAGTGCTAGTTATTCATTTGTAATTCTGAAAAATCTATTTATCAATAAATGAGACATCAGTCAGTGTCCATACTGTCAACCATCTGTTGTACAGCACTCCAGCTGAGATTAGGAAAATTTTCAACATTATCCATCAAGGCAGAATCAAGTCCACACTCACTTAAAATTCTTGATAAATTATGATTACTTAGATTTGCATGATGCGATGGACTGCCATCTAGTTCAGGAAAGTCCTGCAAGCAATCTTCAATCCTTGGTGAATTGTCGAAAGATTTCTTGCCATCCCCAGGTTCTGGAGATAAGCCAAGCATTTTTCTGTCAGTCAGATTATCAAGAAAGCTACTGTCAAATAAACCACTTGTTTTAAAAGGTGTTAGTCCACAAATAGGTGATGGCAAATCAGTCGCAGACAAACTGACAGTTTTTGCAGGTGTAGAGGTAGCCATCAGCTCCTCAATGTCATCATGTTCCAATCTATCACCGGTATAATGTCTAGAGAATATTTCTTTCTCAATATTTGAAATAAATATAGAACCATCTTCGTCTTCGTCAGAATTGTCGTGTAATAAAGTTTTCTCTTTTTGTTGTAATTTACGTCTCTTTGAGCTGCCGGATTTCTCTTTCTTTTCATCTGTTTTGTTTTTGTACATAGTTGGTTTTGGTAAACCAGGTTTAACCCGAGGTCTTTTAGATTTAGTTCTACTGGTATTTGAAGAAAATTCATTAGAACTCGCCATTTCTGTCGAACTTACAGCATCAAAAACTTGATCACTGTCCACTGAAGAAGCAGTGTCGGTACTTTGACAGCTGATCCAAGCTTGCTTTGTAATGTTCATTTGTTTCTTATTTGTTCCTTGCTGAAAGTTCATAGAATCACAGAAATGCTCTTGGGGGATAGGACTTGCACTTGACATCTGAATCGACGCAACTGCTGCAGAGACTGAAAAATATAAAAATCATAAAGCTTGGAAGGTTTCTTAACAATCATATCTGTTTCATAGCATTAATTTACTTCAGAAATAGCAAGTACTAAAAAAGAATATAGTATATCTGACCTATCAGAATATTATCATAGTTTTATAAACCCTCACCAACTATGTAAGAATGTATGAAAGGACTTCACTCTTCACCTTCATAAGCTCATATTGAGAAATTATGAACCAAAGATGTACTAAAACATCCACAATTTCTAGGGCCGAAAATCGGCCCCATTCCCCTCCTCAATGAATATAATAAATTTTCCCCTGGTTCCTGAAACAATTCCCCTCGTGGAGAGTCTTTTTTGCATAATGCATATCAATATAAAAATTCTAAAGGCTACCTGAGGACCCCTGGTCCCAGTCCCCTAAAATGTTATTAGGGTCCCGAGTCATTCATATACAAAAAGTAAGCTCATACCAATATTAATGAGTATAGTTAAATAAATAATAAATATATTAAAAGTAAGTGAAACATTTTTTTTACCTTCAGATATAATAGGACTTGGACATGCTGATGTATTTCCAGATCCAGGTAGATTGAGTATTACTCTTTGTTGTAAAGGATTAGGGCTTGGTGCACCAATAGTTGTGTCTATAGGGACAGGTATAAGGGCATAAGCTTGTGTTGTGTTGTAAGGGTTTGTCGTACCATATGGTCCTGGGCGTGGAAGGATCGGTGGTGGACCTATTAATTACAATCATGGAGTAAGCATAAATAAGAATTTATTTATTAACTTTTGCATTGACTGTCATAGTTGCTTTGACACGCACAAAGTTGTAAATACGGCATAATTGTTATACAGAATTTTAGTTTGCAAAAAAATCTTGATTTTCAATATTTAAATGAATTCCTAGTTCTCAAATATCAAGGTCTGTTACCTGTAACTAAAGCTTTGTCACAGAAGTAACTAATACCGTTTTGACAATAAGAAGTGTGGCTAAGTTCAAAGGCACATAACTCCGGAATTAGTGGACCACCGGGCATGAAAATTGTGTCTTGCACATCTACATTTCATATTGATAATATGTTTCAAGTTTCAATTCAATCCCTTGAAAAATGTAGTTGAAGTTTGCTCCACCAACCTTCAATAGCTAAGAATGACATTGTACCAGACGTTCTGAAAAGTGTTTTGACATTACTGGACATTCGGTCCAGTAATCTTGGAAGAATCACTGGACCGATTTAGTTTTCACCGGACCGAATTGAAATAATGACATGTTGCTATTATTTTCTAATAGACTATCCCTTTTGCAGAACAGGGATGCTATATTACATATTGTAATATTATAAATATAAATATACCATCCCTGTGCAGAATTATACATGAGCTTTAGAAGGGTCTTTTTGGCCTGACTTTAGCCCCTTCAAAATATCTCAATCAACCATTTTTAAAGGTCGGAAAAAGCCAAAAAACAAGCAAAAAAGTACTAGAAGTATCTATTTTTATGAGCCATGCAGAAAAAAGGAGGTTGCATCTTCTAAATTATTCAGTGTTTTTTGCTACTAGACCGAAATTTATTGAATGATGGAATACATAAAGACATTAGAAGAACTTCCATTTCTCTAATTCCAGTTATAATGGTTGATAATGTTCGCGTATAAGTGATAAGTCACATTTAAAAATTTTAATAATTAGCATAATCACTCATGTATAAAAATATTCAGGTAAAACGAAAATGAAAAAAAAATCCACGCCATTTTGTTTGTTTGTTTTGGCGTTGTGTAATTATTACGAGAATGTGATAATTACTCTGGTAGAATAACACCATTTGATTACTCAACGTGTCAACTCGTACTCAAACTTCTAAACACTTCGATTTTCTCATAATTAGCGGCAACATCGGCAAACATATGTTGATGATTTTCAAACTTGCATGGATGTCTGACTCTACACTATCCGGGAAAAATACGGACCCGTACCAGAGTTTAGATAAACATTACGAAAATTATGCATCTTATACATGTATTATTGGAATATCGGACATTCGGACCGTCAGGGACGTAATTTTTCTCGGACCTAAGGAAATTTTTACCGGTCAGGTCCGTTGGACTGGCACTTTTCAGAATGTCTGTTGTACTATATGACTCAGTTCAAGGGCACATAACTCTGGAATGTGTGAATCGCTGGGCATAAAAATATCAAGTTTCATAGCAATTGCTCAAAGAATGTGGAAGTAGTTCACTCCACAAACTTGTGGTATTGTATGCAGACGGACTGACAGTGACTGGAACAACCCCAGTCATATTGAAAGTCCATCAGACCGCCGGACCTGTCACGTAAAATCCGTGCCGGTCCGGTAAAATTTTCCCATTAGTCGGTCCGACTGTCCGGAAAAGTACTGAGTTTTAGACATAACCCGCGAAAAGTGAAAATTATGGTTAGCGAATTTCATGCACCGTAGCTTCCGGCTTGTAGGTTGAAAATATATCGTAATCGAGAACCAGCGTCGTATTTTTATTGTCATACGATTTCGCGAAGGATTTTTAATAACAGATCTTCCAAACAGGTGATTTCGTTTTCAAAATATTTATTTTCGAACATAAATCTTCTTTCCATCGCATTTTACATACAATTTTGGTCATGATATCGGACCTTGTCTACTTTACAGACGTCGTTCCTGTGTCTAGTATGATAGGTTTATTTTTATTCTTTGAATAAACAGCTGTTTATTGTTTTCTTTTTCTCAATTTATCTAAAGGCAAGTTATCGATTTTTTAAATGATTTTAGTTCATATATAGTGATTCAAGCTACATATTTCATGTGCTGTTTTCTGGTAATTTTTCAGTGATCTGCTTTGAAGCCCCAGAAGTTAGGAGCGCTCCAGTAAGCATCCAGATGACACAGCAATCAGTGTTCCTGAAGAACTGAATATGAACTGCAGACTGCTTTTCTGGGAAATTTCATGTTCATTTTAATGTATGAATAAAAAATAAATAGAATATTATTTGCTGACAAGAATGTGTTCTCTTTTTCCAATAACCACAGAAAAAATGTTGCAATTATTTTTGGTCTGGTAAAATTTTGTTCGGTCTGGTAATATTTCCAAAGTCACCAGACCGACTGTCTGGTTAAATTCTGAGGTCTTTCGTATAGTCTGCAACCCCCTCTCAAACTTTGTATAATAATAAAATAATAAAAGGTTTGAGACAAAACAACAACATGCAACCTAAATCAAACATCTCACCTTTCTTTTTTGTGGCAGTATTTTGAGAGAATGGCATTGACTTGCTAAATGTCTGAGGGGTAACTGCTGACAACTGTCCCATTGTACTGTATATAGGTATAATAGGTATCTGTGATGGCAGGGTGGGTAATGATGAAGCCTGCGACATATCTGAAATCAAAAAGTACTTTAAGGGTAAAGAAATCTGTAGTTAAATTATTTCTTCACACAAAACAGGAAAACTGGAATTTCAGGCCCAGCATAAGAATTTTAACTATTCACTAACCCAGGGGTGTGTAAATACCATATTTTTCTACTCGTCACCGGACAAGTAGACTGGAAAATCTAGGTTGTCCACAACAAAAATCAATTTGACCAAATCTTAACTATATAATCTGATTTTTAATAATGCTATCTAGACGTATAGTCTACATAGGTCAGTTTGAATCACATTTTGTTGCTCAGATTTCGTCTTGAAACAAATCTAGGCCAATAAACCCAACAGCATACCAATATGACATTCAATTATTTGTTAGTAACTTAGTTGTGTTGTTTGGTAGGAAAAGAGAGAATCTCTTTCACAAAATTTACAGATGGTTACTTTGGCTCTTACATCTTTTATCTAGTTAAGCTGCAACAACATTAAAATGCAAATGGAGATGTCTTTTTATGAACTTAGAATAATAATCCAACATAAACTGAATTATGATTTTCATAAAACTAACACTGCTGTCCTGGCAAATGAAGATTTCACCATGAATGTGTGCCACATGATTTAATATCAAGGATAAGATACCAAAACTAGAACAGGTTTACATGAAATACCCATTACATGGCATATGCTTGCACCATGTCGTGCTGTTTCTCCGAAATTTGTTGTCTGAAATTCGTACACTTCGTGGAAATATAAATGTAACAACCGTTCTTGAAAATTATAGACTCTTTGTTATTTTATCGGTCATAATGCTTAATGCAACATGATATTGTAGTAAACATGTGATTATCAAGTGAAGTGTATCGCAATTTTCGGAAAATACGACCCGGACCGTACTGTATGGTACAAATTTTATTCTACTGTCTAGAAAATTTTTTTTTCTTTACTTCTGTGAAAGTATCAGTATTATTTTTAAAGCTCACCCTATGGCATTAGCTTTCATGTGTATTTTTTTTGGTCCACTAGAAGTTCATTTGGTCCAGTAAAGTTGCATTGTCACTGGACTGAATATCCGGTGATTGAAAACGTTCAATGACTCATCATATTTTGAACACATATTAGTGCAAAATGCAACAATTGTTTTCAAAAATAATTTCTTAACACTTTGCCCTACATTCTGTGTAAAATGATTATTTACTTACTTGATGATGGTTTTTCTCTGTGATAATTTTTAGTTTTAGGTTCTACATCTGACTTCAGCGTCCAATATGAACCATGACGTTTTGTAGATTCTCTCTCAAAGATATTATACAGGGACAAATTATGGCGTATAGAATTCTGAAAATTAAGTGATTAATATATACAGAATTGTTTTCTCAATATATCTCCTCAGTAGATATGTACTTCTTAATCCAATGATAATAAAGAATGATGCTTGTGGTGTGTATCATAAGTGCACATGTGATATGTTAAGTTGTAGAATGAAAGAACTGTAGTATACAATATCAACTGTAATAAGTATTAACAAAGACCACTCTCACAAAGTATTACCATTCTATAAGATGCCATAACATCATAGATTTTAAAAGACTTAAAGTTATCATAAATCTGATGCTTACTCTCATCTTATGCATTTGAAACATAGCCGAGTATAACTCTAATGGTCAATACAGACTCAGGTGATATGATATGAACATATCACATCAGGAGAGTACTGTTATACACTGATATACAGCAACTATTCTAAATGACACAAAACCTATAGATACTTTTCATTTGAAAAGTTCATTTTATGGCTTTCTGTTGCCAGCCAGGGGATGGGTCCTTTTTACATACCTGTGATATTAAGAAGTATCAAGTAGTCAAAATGAATCAAACCTACCCTCCAACCTCGCTTGGCAGTATACCGATAATAGGGAAAAGTTTCTTCAATCCATTTACATATTTCTTTCAGCATCATTTTACGATCCTCTCTACTGTATAATGCCATCTGTATCATTGACATGTAAGAGAACGGGGGACGTTTATCTTTACCACACTCATCACTGATCTGAAATCAACCATGGGAACATCATATCAACATGAAAAAATATTGACTTCATGGGCATCCCCATGTGACTTAGGCCAATCTTATAAAATGTTTGTTTGTGGTAACACTACCCAGAGACTTTCAGTTGGTAGGTAGGTAGGTAGGAAATGTTCTTTTTTTAATTTTTTTTATATTTTGAACACAAAATAAATGTTGCAATGCTATTTTCATATTCAAAGAGAAATTAACATAATTATTATAAAACATACATGTATCAAATATAAAATTATTATTTATAAATTATACTTCAATAGCACTTACTGCTTTTATTTCTTCAGGAGATAATGTAGTCCATTGTACATTTTGTTGCTGACTCGAATACAACTGATTTGAAGATTTTTCTTCTTGAAGTTGCATTCCTTTCAGCCATTGTATATTCGTGAGTGAACGATTCAGACCAGCTGAAAGAAAACAAATAAATAATAAAAATGTAATGGAGGGTCTAGTACTACCATCACTTGATTGAGAGAAATTTGTTCGTTGAGCCAGGGCCTTTTTTCCTTCCATAATTCAGGCCGAAATTTGGTGACTTCCCAATTGCAAAAAGGCTGTTTTTTTCCCAATGTGAGGCACAAAATTCCCAAAAATACAATGCTATTTTAAATTGGTTGTCTAACCTTCTCCAAATTTGGCAAAATATTGTGCTTGAATTTCCCAAAATGAAACAGAAAGGCTAAGGCCCCTTCCCAATTTTTGGAAAAAAGGCTCTGTTAGCCATCCTTAAAAATGTTTGTTTAACTGTTACCCGACACAGAAAATCTTCAGTGGATAGCAGTTTTTTTCTCAGTATTTTGGGATATGACCCATACCTTGGGATTGGGAATTTTCGCAGTGTTTTAATCAAAATTTACTTACTAGTTAGTTAACAACACATAAAAAAGTTAATTCCATTCATTACCTTTCTCAACAGCATCACCAGATTCTGATTCTTGCGAACTTGTCAAAGAACGATCTAATGGGCTACAAGCAATTCCTAGATCTTCGATATCATCACTTTCACCCACTTTGATAACAATACCACCAGAGCCATCATCTTTTTTTCTAGTATCACAATCCTGAATATGTACTTCGACCGAGATCTCCTTACAGTCCATAGGGCTTGACCTCCGCTCACCAGATGATCTAAAATCTCCATCAAATGAGTGGGAAGCATCTGGTGTTTCTAAACTACTACTTCCACTAATAAAACCAGAACTGTTATTAAGAGAATTTGGTGTTCTTTCTGTGGTAGAAAGGTTATATCTGTCATTGGTTTTAGAAGACAAGCCATTGGGTGACTGTCTAGAAAATGGAGAAGGTATCACATACACTGGCCGATGAGATGAGGACTCTTGCTTCAATTGTTGAAGGCGTCGATGTGGCTCTCTGGTGACAGGCGTAGATGTAAAAGGTCCAGTTGATACGGCACCATGGTTAGGAGCCTCGGCAACACTTATGGGAACAAATGTGTTATTAAATTTAGTGTTTGTCTGTTGATTAATAGGTGATATGTTACTGAACGTTGGCACAGCTTTTGAAAAACTTTTAGGCAGTAGTGATGACGAAGGTTGAAATGTACATTTTGATCGGCCCATGACCGGAACAGCTTCATTAGAATATGACACAGATTTCTTCAAGCTTTTTCCACCATCTTTATCTTGTGTTGGTGTCACTAGCACAATTTTTCTAGCTGAAGATGAAGCAGGTCTTTCATGTTGAAAACCCAACTTTGATGGAGAAGAAGAATCAATTTTCAGTGGAGAAGTGGTTTTAAATGTATGCTGGTCGAGTTTAGGCATGTCACTAGCACCTGGCCTAATAGGCGATGGAATGAAATAGCTATTCAC
The DNA here is from genome assembly GCA_964023205.1 of Lutraria lutraria. NCBI lineage: Eukaryota > Metazoa > Mollusca > Bivalvia > Venerida > Mactridae > Lutraria > Lutraria lutraria. Next base: position 29,509,068 of record OZ026846.1, on the reverse strand, counting down.
ATGAGATTTTTCTTGAAAATAATTTTGAGACATGCTGCTAGGGGCCTGATCAACAACTATAGCAGAATCTTGCTCTGAGTCTTGAAGAAAAACACTGCTAGCAGAACGATTGCTATCATATTCGTCATCATTAATGTTCGACAAATTCAATTTAACATCCTCAGGTGGGTGATTCAATTTCTTACGACCTACACTAACTTCATTCGGAGAATCAAACTCACTGTCAACAATTATTTCTGAATCAGCCTTTTTTAATTTTTGTTCTTTGTACCCTGATGACATACATTTCAACAGTGACTGGCCTTTACTGTTTTCTGACTTTAAATAATCTTTACTTAGTATCAGAACATATGTATTCTTCCCACCCTCTTGTGGTATTTTCTGTATTTGGCCATGAGACAGACCATCTGTGGTCACACGTTTTGTCTTCAAACTTTCATCCTCTGGGTCTGTGTCTTCAGAACCAATCATTTTTCTTTCTCAATAGAACTGAAATAAATGAGAGAAGTACAGGGAAAATTAGCCTATCATATTCATAAATGATTTATATGTATTTTTGACTTATTACTTCTATACACCCTTTCAATTAAGCGGTAATTTGAATTGTCGCCCCTGAATGACGTCATACGAGGATACCGGTGGATAAGACAATTTTATCAACAGGAAATCAATATCGTCAAAAACTATGACAACTAAAGGTATTTTACTACGAAAACGGTGATAATTAATATTTAGATATAAGACAAGGTTGTTGTAATGAACAATTATTCCGTTTATATGTTTTATATGAAATATTCGAGCCTCGGATTGATTTTGTCATATATTTTCGCGATCTCAATTGTATGTTAGTTTTTAACGTATTTGTTTCGCACGGACTGCAAACTCGAGTCCGTTTATATGATACAGTAAAATTATGGATCGGGAAACAAGCAATGCTTAAAATATGAATTTCTTTCCACTAGCATGCGTGTAAATTTTGTTTGTTTGTTAGTTTCAATTCGTTAAAATGTTCCTGTAATGTTGCCAATGTTTAGATTTATCAAGTGAATGCTTTGCGTACATGTATATTCTTTTCATATTTATTTTACAGATCACATGGGTATTAGTGAGATTGATCACGACTATTCTTAACCAGATAACATACAACCAGGATTTTTCATAGCAAGTTCTCTTGAAAAGTCAGATGGTTCTGCCTTAGATTTGCCCAATAAAATAAAGAGACAAAAGGAGTCAGACTGAACATTCGTACATTCATACATTCATAGGACAGTATCATTTTGATGAAATGACTGAAAATGAGGTGAGACAAGCTCAAAGCATTGCTGCAGAAAGAATTTATAATGTGGAAAAGGCAATGAATATATAAAATGAAGAACTTTCACATGGATTTACTTTTGTGACTGATGTAATGATATACAAATATTGTAATGTCACATTGTCAAGTTGTTAATTTTCACATTATCATAAATATATAGCTGTGTGTGTGTAAGCCTACTGAATTGATGTAATTAAATGTCTAATACAAATGTAATAGTTATAATAACTCTGTCTTGTGTTACATTTTGCTTGAGACTTTTTGGACAGTCGGTCCGACAAGCTTGAAATTTGTTTGGACTGAGAGGAAATTTGCCAGGCGGATGAACTGATGAGATAAGATTCCTCATCAGACCAACACAGTCTATCAGACAATACACCATTAATCGCAAAGTCTGATTCTTGTCGGCTTGATTTGTTTTAACTCAATGCCATGACAAAATAAAACCAGTATTAAAACCATCAGATAATTAGGCATCCCACATTCTATTATATGTAAAAAGCATAATACAGGAAACAAAAGGCCACGAGTAACTTACAACTAAAATGTATATATATATATATGTATAGAAGAGACAACTTAAACAGGCATAAAATACAGGACTAGTACTGTTCACAGCAACATGCAGTACATTACATGTATATAGTACAACCTCTGTAGAGCAACACCCTGTGGGAGCTGCAAATATTGGCCGTTGTTTAGAGGTTGTAAATGTCAACTTAGGTAACTTTTGAATGTGTTGTTATAGAGAGGTTGTTGATCTACAATGGGCCACTCTGGAGAGGTTTTACTGTACATTAATTCAGCTTGACTGATATGACCAAATACCAAACAGTTCATGAGTTTAGAAACTTGGGATATAGAAATGTGGCTGTTATTGGCAGGTGGTCTTCATTCAGAGGTCATTTTGTTTTAATTAATCAACTACTTCTTTAAACGAATGGACTTCGGCATTCACATCATGGCCTTTATTCAGAAGTGACCACTAACACAGGCTTGACTGTACACCTAAATTAAAACATTCAAAGAATATCAAGATATCTAATAAAGTAGATCATCTACAATGAGTCATAAAATTTAAACAACATACATTTTTATACCACAAAAAAAGTCATTAAAGTTTCAACTTTTCCAACTTCCTGATAAAAACATGTATATCAAAATAAATGCATTATTATCCGTTATCAATGTTTTTCTACATAGGTTGTGGCTATTTTTCAGACTTTTAACTACAACTTTGAAACTTTGAACCCTTGCTCAAGACATTTCTTTACACCGAAACAATATAAGAATACGACAATGAAATATCATACATTGTCGTACAAAGCACTGCAAACTATCGCCTATTTATATTCTGTCTTATGATTTCATAGATGCACAAGTTTTTTCAACAGATATTAATAATATGATTTTATCGAATTAATCAACAAAGAGAGAATGATATTGGTAATCGTTTTCATGTCACTAATTAATGCATTGATTGTTGGACCCCAATTATTTTTAATTAGTTTATCACACCCGCTGATTACATCTTGAAAACACATGTTTGACCCTCAGGCGACTGTGAAAACTATTTTCATACGTAAACAACGGGTGCTATATTAGACCCCTGACCGTTTTCCCCCCAATCTCATTGCTTATCTAATTGTAATCAGTAAGGATCGTGTCAACAATTTTACGTTATTCTGACAAGTAGACATGCAATATATAACACTGGAAATTGGACTGAGATCAAACAAAATTGATACCAGAGACAATGCTTGGATTATACAAATTAGTGACAAAAATATGACAGAAAAAAGCACTCAAGTGCTAATAAATCACAAAGATGAACATGTGGATTTTTCAAAATATGTAAGTTGACTAGCTGACAATTATGCATGGAATTATTTTTTCTTTTCAACAAACCAAATTTATTATTGCAAACCACAAAATTTCCGAAATATATTTTTTACTTGCCATTGTAAACCCCTTCGGAAGATTATACATATATTCTACTGTAACCTGTAATGATTGACAAAATATCCGTGAACAAATGCCATTTATAAATATTAATATGAAATATCGAACGTACGTTGTCTTCTTAATTAGATAACAATATAACTTATTAATATAGTAAAACACAAATTTTTGTTGTAATTTGTACAACCGAGAAACAAACCGAATTCGCCCTGTACGGCAAAATATCGATAGTATCAGCTTTCTATCCTCGTTTGACGTCACATCCGGTAAGGGAGTTAACTCTTGTGCGCATGAAATCGGTTAAATGAAAGGGTCTATACAAAGGCTTATTTCATTTTATATATATTTTACAGTAACATATATTATCAAGGGTTTTCTTTATGATTTGGAGAAGGCACTCTAGCCCCAAATATAGGGATGAAATAGCAGGTTAAGTTAACGCCTCTTCAGACAGTGGAAAAATTCTTGCCTGAAACCAATTTAGAGAATTAAATTTCAAGGAGTTAAGTTAACAGGAAAATTGGAGAAAATTACATGATTTCAAAGAAATTTTGATTTTTTTCCAATTTTTCTCACTACCCATGCCCATCAAAAGGGGAAACTTAAACCCAAAAAATCCAAAATGGGAAATACATATAACATTTATTTTCTATGGAATATTTGATTATTAAGTTGTTTAAATCATAAATAGATTTAAATATATTATGACACCGTAATTGGTGTGAAAACTGTTACAGTTTTCTTCAATTTAAATGATTTTGAGGAAAACAAATGTAAAAGTTTGTCGTCAGGGAAATTCTAACTAGTCATTTTGGGGGAAAAATAAAGGAAATTTTGAATGCACAAATGGATTAAGTGCATGCATGAAATACGAGGAAAACTCATATCATGCCACAAAAACATGTAAATGATAAATCAACCATACACATAATCACAGAATGTTCCCCTTTTTAATTGTGAAATCTTAGCAAAGACACTAAATCAGTATCATGCAAATGAGTGTGGCTATAATACCCCCTTTTGGGACGCTGGATTAGGGACATTTTTAGGCAGGAAGCGGAACTCAGTGGCGAAACGGGATGCTGGACTCACATTTTTTCTTAATGGGACGTGATCGACTCGCTCCTTAAAATATGGTGGGACGCAGAACTCATGCGGAGGTAGTCGAAGGGTCTTTAACGATGATACGTTTGCATTGCAGTTCATCGTCAAAGCCATTTGTTCTTTAAAAGCTAACAGGTAAACGACTCAATCTGAGTCGCGTTCGTTTTCCTATTTAACGCACAAATTTCCGTAAAACTTGTGTACAATTCGATTAATTATAGTATAATCTATCAATATAACCAAAAATATACCTTCAACAGACGAAAGTTATCAAATATTTCGCCGATGTTTCATACTACCCTTAATTTCAAAATTTTCCTCGTAAATTCTTTGGATTAAGTCCGTAGCATTCCGGAAAGCATGTAAATCGTTCTGATTCAATAGACGCATGAACAAGCGTCTTAAGCTGTTGACTTTGTAAGAGGACAATTCCATAACTAAAATGGTCAACAAGACGAAATAAAAAAGACCAATTTAGTTATGGGACCCAGAACTAATGCGGAGGGGGTATTAAAGCCATGAGTGAATTCATAACCATGGTTCTTTTTAGAATTGTAGTACTATTTTTAACATTACAACAAACAATACCCTACATATAAATGCAAATACTTTTTTTCATTTTCAATGATTTTCTGCTACCTAGTTTTCTACGTAATGATTCTTGCAATCTTGGTCGTAGAAAACTAACACAAGGATATATTAAATCGACCCATAATTCAATGTGAAAACGAGCTTTCGACAGTATGAACTCGCTTTCTCAGGAAAGAAGCCGCAAAATAGTAAAAAAAACAATATTGTTATTTTCACGACACTAGCGACTAGATTTTGTAACAAATTTGACTGCAGTTTTATTCATAACGCAGTCACTGAGGAAGTAATTGCAAGAATGTTGTGATTCTTTTTAATAGCGAGTAATCTAAAAACTAGGTTTAAACAATTTTTACCACTTTAAACCTACGTATTAGGCTATGGGTTAAATACACCTTGCGTGTCTAAGCATGAACGTCAACCATATTTAAATTTCGAACCCTCCATGGAATCGACCAATCGAATGTCTCAATTCGTTCTCGTGAAATCTCGTTTACAAGAACTAATCTTTAGCTTATATGTCGAGAGTTATCATTGGTTGTAAAATAACTTTTAACCAATCAAATGCTCCAATACACTTAGATTTATAGTTTACAAATGGCTGCCGTTCAGCTGTCAAAATAAGTTTGGACACGTTTTTCGTTTCGCGGCGGGTAATTGCTGCATTACATTATCAGGAGATTGCATTTCTTAACATAAGCATTATTGTTGAATATTATTTGTTAAAAGTTACCTTCATTTTCCGCCATTGTGTCTAATTTTTTCAAATTTATCCATCCAGATTTGTTTCATTTTCAATACGGGTTTATTTCATATTCCGATAAAAAATGTCTGTTGACAATTTCATTGGTTTTCACGGTTGAATCATTGAGCTAAAAATAAATCAACGTTTATAACTGGACATATACACTTAGATACGAGTTACTTTCATGCTATTTATAGCAGTAAATAATATGAATAATAAATAGAACATGATTGAATTCTAAATTATGAGCAGTTTGTACTAAGTACTTAATATTTTGCTTATTAAGTTAATAACCTTTGTTCCTTTCAGCTTTGACTGTATATGATATACACATGGATTTGCAAAGATCTGCTAAATACAGCTCAACATCAAGAGAATCCCACAACCCGTTGTGATACTTCACATATTCTGTAAACAGGTGTTTATGAACTTTCATTTGCTGAATGCTTTAGCAACAAAAAAAAGCTTCTTATTCCCCTTCATTGAAATCGTAGAAGAGCATATAAAGTATTACACTTGTCCATCCGGTCAAATTTTGGTTTCTGAGCAATAAATTATTAAATAAAGAATACTTCATGGATTGGTTTCATATTTTACATGAAGATGTATAATTAAAAAATATTACTCACAGCAGTTATGGCCCCTATTTGACTTAGCTCTCAGCGGTGCCATTTGTGTCCTCTGGACACATTTCTAATTTTAAATTGTATATATCAGCCTATGACATATAGACAAGCATTTTATAGATCAAATATTCATTTTTTACTCACATAACCTAACTTTTACCTAGGTCTTGCCTTTAAATTTAATACTGACTGGTCACGCGGACTTGCGCTCCTTTAAATTCATGCATCATTTAAATATGATTCATTCAGTATGACTGGTCTTGCTATCTTTTATTCCGTCTTCCCTTAAAAGTTAAATATGCACTCTCTCAGTCATGGTTTGTTGTATAGCCTGTCTGATTGTACTAAATCATTGAGCGACAATTTACCTTTAAAGTTGATCTTGCTGCAGGGATTTTTTTGGGGCGATTTTATAGCCGAAATTTGGTCATATTCCCAATGGAAAAAAGTATCTTTTTTCCCAATTAATTCACAGACAAAAATTCCCAATAAAAAAAAAAATATAAAATAATTTTTATAAGTTCATTAGCATCACTATTGGTAGTAAATACCTTATTCTGCTACTGTTCTATGGGAGAATAAGTAGAATAAGTTGAACATTGCAAAAATTGTAGTTGTACATTTTTCCCAATTTCGATTAAAACACCGCGAAAATTCCCAATCCCAAGGGTATGGGTCATTTTCCCAAAATACTGAGAAAAAACCCTGTGCTGAAAGTTGTATATTAATATATGTTCACTGAGTGAAAATTTACGTGGGATTGTACCATTAAAATTATTATAATTATTATTCTACTTTTTAGAAAATAAAAAAAAATGCCACGAAGGAGGAAGAAATCTACATTAGAGAGGAAGCCATCTTTAGTTTTCACAGAAAGCCCTGTGAATATACAGAATAATGTGTTGACACCAGTTTTATGCGCTCGTCATCCACCTACAGCATCTTCTATTCCAATAGAAAACCTTAACAATTTGTCTTGGGTAAGCTTCATAAAGATATATATTAATATTATATGCCTTTAACTTTAAAGAAGAAAACAATTTACAGACCATTATTCCAGAACCTTTTTAAAAGGTGTATATTTACTTGAAACTTCAGGGCGATGAGATAAAGTTCAGTGTACAAGATTGTGACCCTACCTTTTCTATTTTTTGAGTTATTGTCCTTACTAAATAATCACTATATTTGTATAAAACTAGGAAGAATTCTCTAATTTTGGGTTACTTTCTTTTTGTGGCAATGAGATTGGCCATGTTAGCATGGCTCTTGTAATACTTGGAACCTTCAGTTATTGAGAATGAATTACAGTATTGGAATAATGTACTTTTAACTGAGAACTTGTATTAAATGCTCTGCTTGATTTGTAATGATGAGTAAATTTCAAAGGAATGATGAGCATTTACAGAATGTTTGTGATATATTTTAAGAATTTTCAAATAAGTCAATTATGGTTAGTCAATGATTTAAAGCTTTTTGTAAGTAATAATTATATTCTTCATATAATTGTTTGTAGGTGTCTCCTCAGTTTCAAAATGTCCCGTCCTCGGATCATCATGGAAGGCATAGAAATACAAGACAGAGACGTCATAGCGTGGCTTCACACAGAAACTTGCTCAACTCTCATGGACTCAACAAAGAAAATCATTCTCACTCAAATCAGATGACTAAGTTAAAGAAATTTAATTCTTTGAGGTTTGTTGGAGAACGTACATGTGTTAGTGTTCTTGAAGAAGTTGATGTAACAATCGAAACCGACACTCCTACTGAGGAAGAACATAGAGATGATAACAGAATATCAATGATGTCAAGCCCCAATAGTGGTGCCAAACATAGTCATCATGATGCAATGGATTTTGTCAATAATAGGGTAAATAATGTTTCATTAGATGAAGATTCTGTACTAAGTGAGGACTTAGGTAGTATTCATCCAATGCAATTAAAAGCACCTGTAAAACGCTTGTTTGCTAGTCAGTTAGGAACATTCCAGAGCAATAGCTTTTGTGATCCACCAAATGAATCAATCTCATCTGAGAGAGTAATACATGATAATTTCTCAGCACAAATTCAATCGCAGGTGGTGTTAGAAAGTGAAGAAGAATCACCAATACCATTAAGAAGATCTGCCAGGATACAACAACTTCAGTCATTGTTGAATATGTCTGACTCTCCGTACTTGGCCAGAAATCTTAGAAAAATTCTTGCTCCAGATACACCAGAAAATGAATATGGTTGGAGTAAACGAAAGCGACAACTTATCAAATACATAAAGAAAACATCTTGATACATACAAGAGACATATCATAGTTGAAGTCTTTATTATTCCTGGTAGAAATTCCAAGTTGTACTGATACTACATATATATAGTACATATGATACAAAATTTGTTTAATTCATGTACAATACCACATCAACCAAGTATTTGTTTTACCAATTTGTGTTACCTTACCATGTTGAGCAATGATTGGCAGTGTCTGATAAATCAATTAATTTCAGAAATTATTAATGAGAGCAGAATAAAAAGTCTGATACTAACAAAAAAGTGTCATGATTTCTGTTTTTATTTTATAATCCTATTTTGTTGCTCACATTATGTTATGAATTGAGGTCATTTTTGTTTTGGTTTGTAATATATTTCATTTCAGTGTATTATTATTGACATTAAGAATGTGAATTATGTGCATTTATATATCTGTATTTGTTTATGTATTATCATGATTTCAATGTACAGAGCATTGCTTTCTGGATTATCATTCAGATTTTCGTATATTTTGGGGTCATTAGAAATGTTAAATGAACTGTTGTGTTTGTAATATTAAATCATGTGACATATTACATGCAGTGTTTTATTAATAAAACTTTTATTATTCCCAATTAGGCCTGAAGAAAATTGTTTGTTTCTGGTTGCTTGTTCATTTCATTAAAAAAGGTACATGTACAGTGTAGGTAGGTTAGGACTTGTTTTGCTCTTGACAGCATGACTGTGAAAGGTAAAGAAAGTGAGTAAATCGTGTTTCCGTTCTTTTGGGCTAGTAAAGACTAGGGTCATGGGAAAATAGTGGTAGGTCGCATAAACAGAAACAAACAATTTTTTTATGCCTTAGGTATATAGTTACTCAGAATATTATAGATCACCAATTAGTAATGCAATTTGGTTGAGTGGTTATGGTCGATGACTTCAAATCACTTATCTTCTCACTGATAGAGGGTCATACTTTTAGCCCAGCTGCCAACCATGTCTCTTTATGTGAGATAGTAGGCAGTTGCTTACGGATGATGGGAGTCCAGTACTGGTTCTTCCCAGAAACAATTGTTAAGTGAACTGTTTGCCTCATATGACTCTTGAAAAGGGACGTAAAACTCAAATGAATAAACAGTATTACATTAGTTTTCATGCTGCTCTTACAATTATCATTGGCAGTCAGTTCTCCTTTCCTCTTCAAATGAAAGATAAATTATCCACAAGAAGTGAGGTCAGTGGCTGTACATTAATTACATTGATGCAGTACTTTCGTCATGTTTGAAATATGCCTTGTCTAGGTATTCATCAAGTTTTTAGACATATTGTAAGATAATCACTGATTGAACTATCTGGTTTACTGCATCAGTTTTATTTATTTATCTGACGTTTAGTAGTCTAGCTCTTTACTGCTCAACCATTGAATACCTTGCATCAGTTTTATTTAAGTGGAATCAAAACATACATCTGGCCTTCTTGATGTTGCTTATTGTTGATATTTCAATAAAACATTTGAGATAAGGATATGCCTAAATCATCATCATTAGCTGTTGGTCATGCTACCCAGCAATGTACAATATCTGTTAATTTCAAGATTTAACCCTTTTGCTGTCTGCCACATATTGCTACATTGTACACTGTATTGCAAAGGATTTTTTAGAAATGCAAGCTTATTTAGCCAATTTCCAAATGGCTATACCCATCACATAGGCAAATACCGGTATGCATATTTGTGAAGACAATTCATTGACAGCTAAAGGGTTAATAAAGTTGAATAATAAAAATAACACATGATACCAAAAGAAGAAGTTTAAAACAGCAAATAGAGCTACTACTAGTGTATGTGTAATGAAAGTTTGAACAACACTTGATATATTCTGCACACACTTTATTCTTTTTAATTAATAACAACTTCTTAACATATAAAACAATTAATACATATTTAGCCACAAACATAAAGTAAAAATTTGGTGTTTAATGAGGTATATAAAAAGCTAAAAGTATGGTAATGTACCCAATATTGGTCTAACGGGGATGGTTTTGATCAGATAATGCATAAAATTCATAAAGAAATAATTACAAAAAAATAGATAATTATATCAATTAAGATCCTGTTGAATAGGAACACACAATTATGCTTCAGTCAAATATTTAGAGAAATACATAACTTGAAATTTAGGCCATTTGTAGTTACTTTCAACTTGATTTCATTTAAATATTCAATCAGTTATAATGTAAAATTAAAAAAAAAAATTAATACAACTTTGGTATGATTTATATACAAGCACTTCGAATATCAAACTGATTTTTTCAACACATTAAAATTAACATAATTTATTATCTGACAATTTAACATAAATTAGTTTTCTTTGTTTTAACACAAATGACATGCATGTAAAATGTATTACATAGACATTAAAAATTCTGTAACGAATACCAACACACACTTTTAGAAAGCTGTTTGATGTGACATAAATATGGCAAAAACTGACTAAATTCCTCAAAAGGGAAGAAATAAAAATAAATAATGATAATATCCAAAATAAGACTGGTATTGAAAATGAACAATTACATGTTCTAGAGAATTATATGAAATTCTTATAAATAAACCATCACTCAATCTCTGTTTATATGTATCTGTTAATCTGCCCATTCATCAACTATGGTTGTTTCGGGGCCACCCCAGAGGGGGAAGAGAAGATGCAGAAGAACTGGGCATTAATATCACTACTCGTATTTCAAAAGAATTCTGGTTCTTTTATTATGTTGGTGTAAAGCGCTGATACAAGCCTGTGATTTTCTTAAAACTTAAATGTCTGAAACATTCAGATCAAAATATACAATATACCTTTAGTACTCTAACAAACAACACTTAATCATCATAACAAGATACATGGTAATACCTACACCAAGATTTCAGCAGTATGTTTAGCAGACGCCAATTTCCTATTTTTAGCAGTAGAGATCTTGACTCCAAAACATCGTGATTCAATCCCATGTAAACTTGAATTTAGCAAGTTTGGCAGCAATAAGTCAATTTTAACTTAAGCAATTGAACTGTATCAAATAGTTTTATGTCACAGAATGCCCTTCAGCCAGTCCAACAGTAAATTTACCAAAACTAATTACAAGCCTTTGTTGATAACCTGCATATAACAAGTTTGTATATATACATGTACATAAGAATGTGAAAAATTAATGCAATAAAATGTCCACTATCAAGTACTGCAATAACAAATGTTCGAGTGCATACATCACCAATGGACATTTCTTTGTACAAGAATTTGATAACAGATAGCAATAACGCTAATAGTAAAAAGCAGTTAAATAAGGTTTGAGAAATCTATTTTACATTGATAATACTGTCATACTCTACAACCTGTGGTACATAGACATTTATAGAGTTGAACTACCCTCAACCATGGCATCGTGCTATAATTCCATTAATGTGAAGATCAATTTGAATTGCACTTTTTGAATATAAGCAGAAATCTAGAATCTAGTTAGATATCTACCAAAACAAACACTAACTGGTTTTGTCCGGCCTTGATATAAAATTTAAACACCAGGAATAATGTCACAAAGGAAGCCACATTAATGTATTTCTAATACTTCTTGTTTGAAATAGTCATAAGTTTATTTCATTCTATTCACTTATTTTGTTGTTGATTAATTTTTTTATCAAGTCACAGGTATTGGTGAGTCACTATGTTTACGAATATATTCAGGAACTAATGTAGTTATCTCCCCTTCACGCACTAAATGTACAGCATCTCCACATACATTAATGAGGCATTGACTCTGAAATATAACAGTAATACTGGTAAATATAATGTTACCATATAAAAGATATGTTGTCATAAGGCAGTACAAGGTAGTTATTTCTAAATTACCTTTATATATACTGGTACATTACCTATATATACAAGTGGTATATTACATTAATATAAACTATCATATTACCTTCATATAATAATACTTGTGCATTATACAGCTAGTGTAATAAGAATTTACTGGCACTCGAATCGATGGCAATACGAATATTTGTTTAATTTGGGCTGCATGAAAAAAGATTTGATTGTGTTGAATTTTGTGCCACTTTGATTCACCGAGACACTACCTTGAAGTTATTACCTGATTTTTGTGTTCATTACTCAGTAAAACACATTGAGTCATGTTGTAAGCCACCAGAGCATTACCACCAAGTGAAGAAACATGTGCTCGTACAATAGCCAACACTTCCATGATAAACTTCTGCATGAAACCACATACCCCACCAGCCTGCAATTATCATACATGTATAATACACATTATGTAGCAATGTAATGACAATAAACACTATACCATGTTGCATTTACTTGTATGAATCACATATTAAATTAGCCATTGTGTTCTCCAGAATTTTTCATCTACTGCTAATTTGATGATCAATGGTCTCATATTCTTTATCAAATCTACAATTCACATCATTTATCTCTTTATTATGAATAAAAAGAATGCTATTTCAAAATTCCTAAAAATATTATTAATCCATGCATTTTGCATCCTACACATTTAACAGTACATTTGTATTTCATTTGCTTAGTTTGATGTTTACGAAGAAGTACTGAGTTAATTTTAGGAATTTTTGTGACAATTCCCCAGTCAAATAATTATTCATATTTCTTAAAATATTCACCAAATATGCAATAAAAGTTCATGAAATATTCATGTTTTCATGAATTTCATTCGAAGTGGCTAAGGCATTACATCTTCATTCAAAGTCTTAACAAACAATAATTATTATATGCATTTAAATAAATATCTATGTACCTCTCGAACAGAAGTTGTCTCCCTTATAAAGAAGAAATTATAACTTCCAATGTATCGTTCTATTCTGGCACCAGGAACATAAGATAATGGAGTAATCTCTATGCCTTGAACAGGAAAATTACTTGTCTGCAAATAAAGAAAGAAATGAGAAATAAATTCAAATGATCAAACATGAAATAAAACCATAGAAATATGAATCCTTACATAATCAACAATTCATCATTAAGGTGTACAGGTTTCAAAAAAGAACATGATTAAATAATTCAGTAACCATGAAGACTCAGGTAGTTTGCACTGCTCAGTATGTTGTCATTCACAAATACAGTGAAGCAGAATAATTAATGAACAACAATACAGACAAGCAAATTGTTGTTTTAAGAACATATCAATAGTCAGTTGATAAAATGCAAAAATACATGTAGTTTAGTCTAGAAAAAGATAAACTGCTATAATTCTCAATTTCACATTAATTTTACCATATTATAAAATATAGTGTAAGTATTATCATACACAATGTTCACTCACCCTGCTAACTTGACTAATTGACTTCTTCAATTTATACTCAGGTTTCGTTTTTGCAACTGAAAACAAAAAAACATGTTTTTTTCACTCAGTACCAGTAATATCACGTTTAAATTTCACATGAGTGGAAAAAAGAATCCAGAATATACAGCCAGTCAAAAGAAGATCAGCAATATGACATCAAAAGTTCAAAACCATTTCCAAACATCCAAGTAACATCAAACTTGATACTTCAGCAAGCAGCAGCTGTGGTCCAGTGGAAAATCTGCTGGTCTTGTATCCGTCGATGAAGGTTTGAATACCAGCTGCAGCTGGTCATACCCTTCTATAGAAAATTTGACAAAAAAAGTAGATTTTCCTCCATATATGGAGAAGTTGCTAGCTGTTCATGGATGTGTAAGTTAGTACTGAAATATCTTTGAAAACCAATTAAATTGAAATTTCAGATATTATCAAGTGTGTCCTTTTGACCATCCATGTGTCATGTAAACTTTTATTTTGTCAGGTAAAAATCAGAATTTTTACAACAACCAAAACAGGTATTGCGTCCCAGACTGGCTTTCTTTCCCAGAATCCTATATGTGAAGATAGATAACTTCAAAAGGTTTTTGCTTGTATCAGATTTTACTAGAAAATTTAAGAACAAAGATGACACAATCTAATTAACCTTTAATAGCAGCAGCTGAGGCAGACCCATCCGTCACTTCTTCCATAGTAAACATCATATCATCAATATTCTCCCCACTAGCTCCAACTACACCACTCACTGTAATATAAAACAACATCATGTACAGTCAAACTTGTGAACAATGGCCACCCTTGGGAAAGACATAATGTATGAGATAAAATCATTCATTGATACAGTCAGAAACAAGTAATCATTCATATCATAAAACAACATCAACACTAACTAGACATGGGGTGATCGGTGGTATAGTGGTAAAGCGCTGGACTTCTAAATGATAAGTCATGGATTCAAATTTTGACTCCACCTTTTGATATTTCAGGAATGCTTTTTCAGTGTCCCAATCCCAACTACTGAGCCAAGTACTGGGTTAAGAAAATCACAGGAAAAGGGTGAGGCTTGTATCAGTCCACTGGGCATAAAGTCTAATTGAAATAAAAGTAGGGATATAAATGCCCAGTCCTCCTGTATCTTATCTCCCCTCTCTCTAGGGTGGCTCTGAAATGACCACAGCTGTCGAATGGGCCTTAAAACAACAGATAAACAAAACCAATTGTACCTTGTTTTAACAATTGTTTGCCAGCTGTTGCTGTCATTGGTGTCTCACAAAGTGTGTTGCTACGTAACTGACTATCATCAAGGGCAATACAATTTCCCGTGACAACGACTTCAATCTCATCATCCTCAGGAGCATCCACATTAAACACGATATTACATAAACAACATGGTATCATACGTCGTAGCTTGAAAAACAGTCTCTGAGAAATAGATACACAAATTAATTAGTGAGCAGAATAATTAGTAGTAAAGTTTAACTCACATAGGACATGAAAAAATAATGGAATACAAGACTTAAACATGAACAATCTACAGTATATAATCAACATATGTAATACCAGTAACGATAAACAGGAAAAGTATGAAATCAGTTGATATTGAATTCAATTCATCGGCAATTTGTCTCAAGCATAATCATACTATGTGGCATAATATTAGAAACATTGTAAGTACAGAGTCAATTACTAAAAAAAGTAAGACATGTAAATGTTATTTTTTACCCTGTATACACCATCAAAGAATTCTTTAAAATCAGTTTTCATATGTTGTTCAAGACTGATCTTTCTTCTGTATACTTGAGTGAACATCTGAAGAAATATAACATATTTCTATACACAGGCCTCGAGGATATAAAACTTAAGGAAATTCTCTGAGTTAAAATCTCAATTCCTTTCTCAAAGCATTATGATTGAAAAGATAGAGCTGATTAATGTTTAAATACATGTTCAGATCAATTATGCTGTCAAAACAATGAAACAGTGAAATGTCCTATACATTGAATTAATCTAGATTGAAAGACAAAATCTATGGACAACTATCAATAAAGAAGATAGCAAAAATTATCATATCAATTTGTTAAAAAAAGAGTCTTGCTTCCAATTGCTTAATTGACACTTTCTAGGTGCTAACCCTTAAGTTTCAAACCTCCAAAGTACAAAAGATAGAAAAAGAACAACTTTGCAACCTACCTACCAGATTTTATTTGGTCAGGTAAGCATAAACATGACTATTTATATCATAACCCAGAATGATATTTTTTTATTATAGTAGTACTAGTACTAGTAGAAGTGTACAAGTAGTTCACATTCCAATAAATCACTTCAACCATTCATATACTCATATTTTACTCCTAAATTAGCTGATGATATTCAGAGTATACAAATTACATGTATGCAAAAAGAACCTAGACACAGGGAAATAGAAATTGAAGATCTTTTTGCTGCATTAAATCAACTACCAGTACTTAAAACAGACTGTATTCACAATAGTTCATGACGTACCTGTAAGTTATGAGTTAAAGCTCTGTTAGGTATACCCGGGTATGTTTCAGTATTACATAATTCCATACCAACAGGTTGAGGTGTATCATGTAACATGGCTTGTACTGTCTCATCTTTGGTGTCATCAACCTGTATGGTAATAGTTTAAAATAAAATACATTTATATACCAGTATGTAGCATAGTCAGTCCCACAAAATAGTACAGTACAAAACATGACTATAAAAAGTGTTAATTTAAGAATAACAAGCCCATAGACATATCAGTAACTATAAACTATGGGTAACCACTTTCCTGTACATGTTGATCTGTATATACAGGTTACTGCTAACACAAGAGTGGCCATTAACACAGGTGGTGCTGTTAAGACATTTATTTATTACTTATTTGGGTTTAACGCAAGTTTTCAACTTTTTTCATTATATTCGGAAGTCGATTCACCTAACCATTTTTCCTGGAGTGTATTCGAGCCAGTACTAACTTCCCCTTCCACAAAGAACCGGAAACTTCTCCTCGTGTCAAAGACAATCAACACATCTGGCACATGGAAGGGTATAACCTACCGCGGCCTGGAATTGCACCCAAATTGCTAGGTAACAAATCCAGCGCAATAACAACTGGACCACGGACGCGGCTACTGTTAACAAAGGTATGACAATCCTGACAAGCATTTATGACTTTACAAATACAAAACATTTCTAATTCTAATACATTACAGACAGGATCCTGTGAAATAATCTAGAGTAGGTATACCTCAAGAACAAATGTATCTTTGTTTCCAGCAGATAATTCTAAATCATCACCATCATCATCACTGTCATCTGTCACACTTGGAGGGCTTGGTTGACTGGAAAAATCCTGAAATTTAAAAAGTTTCATTTTAATGTTTTGTATAAAAATTCATTGAAGTGTATTTGTTTTTAACTGTCATGATTAAGTATTGAATCCATGTGACATCCTGTTATACAATTTGAAACTACTGCATAAGTAATATGTGAGTACTAATGTGAAGTAATTAATGAGTGCTAACAGTTTAAGGTCTTCCCAGCCTAATACTGTACTGTTCTTACATACCTTCTTAATGCTAACATTACATGAAAATGTTATTATTACAAAAATAGAATAACCTAATTTTCATTATCTTTATGATATTAACCTTAAATACTTTAATTTATTTTTCGATTTTTTTTTAAATGCAAGAGTTGTTGCCCTTGTTGAAAAATAGAAAAATATTAATTTCTGTAGATATTGCACGGTGACTTATAATTCTCTTTACCAATTAAAATCGATAATGTGTTATAGCCTCTTTTAACCATGAGTTTTTATTGCAATGGATGTTATTTTTTCTTAAACCTTTGAAAAATGGGCTACTCCCATAGACTTCAATGCAAATTTAAAGGGCCAATAACTCAAAGGACTATCATTGTTTTTGAAAAATCTTAAATCATGTTCTATCATGGAAACCTATAAAATTTATAAATATTTCCAAAATCTGTCTGCTCCTTTTTGAGATAATAATTTTGGGCATTAGGCTGGGAAGACCTTAATTCAGGGTAAACAAAGAGGGTAGGGAGAGAGAGGTAAGCACACATAACAAGTCCTAGACCTATAGATAATTTCCAGCTAAATAACAGAACCAAACTAGTTTAAAATTTATTTTCAAATAAAATATTTGTCAGTTTTAGATCAATTCAACCTAATCAGTGAGATGGAAATAATTTATGCTAATACTGTCAAAATGAAATATACTCAATGAATAAATATCCATACATCTAGGTGATGTATAGAATAAATGTTTCATATTTTATTTAGGTAGAAAGGAACTTTACTGTTATATATCGTCTTGAATTGCTACTAGTAACAAATATCAGGTTAGATTTATTTTAAAATAATTACTTGAATAATTTTACACAATTTCCACAAATTTCTAAAACTGACTAATGTTCTTCTATTTAAACTTGTACAATGTTTTAAATGTCTGAAAAGGTAAGTCAAATTTACAAATAATCTTTAAAATTATTCATAAAATAATTATGTGCAGTTAATTCTGAAGAGGAAATAATAATTTTTTAAAGACAGAATTCTCACAATTACTTTGTATATTTTAATCAAACTGACAGCATGAATAATGTAATGTAAAACAACATGAGGTATGATTACAGATAAATTCAATATTTTTTTCAAAAGAGAAATTAAGACATATAATTATAGTGATGATGACTTAAAATAACAGTAGAGATCTATGATATAAGAAAGATGGATTATATATCTTTGTTTAATCTATCACATATTCAAATTTGAGAATTAGATAATTACTGTGAATCATAAGGCACATGTAGGATCAAGAATGTTTAAGACAAGCTGTTAGATTAATTCATCAATCTAATGTTTTATGGCACATCTTCGGCTAATGGTCATGTAGTGCACATTTAAATACATGAGGGCCAAGATGGCCCTATATCATTCACATGACAATGATTGTTTACTCATTAAAACATTGTTTTGAACCTGTGTCATGAGGTCTGCTAATATCAAGGTTTTCCTGTGATTTGACCTGGTGAGCTAGTTTTTGGCCCCAGATGACTCATTATAAAACTTGTTCAAGATATCATTAAAATAAACATTCTGACAAAGTTTCATGAAGATCCAATCAAAACAGTGATTTCTAGAGTGTTCACAAGGTTTTCCCTTAATTTGCCTTGGTGACCTAGTTTTTGGCACGAAGTGACCCATTATCGAACTCGTCCAAGACTTTGTCAATATTAACATTCTGACCCAGTTTTGTGAAAATTGAACTAAAAATGTGGCCCCTAGTGTGTTCACAAGGTAAAAGTTGACGACGCATGATGCCGGACACAGGACGCATGACAAAGACTGATCACAAAAGCTTACCCTGAGCACTTGTGCTCATGTGAGCTAAAAAGGGAAAGCAACAATAAACCTAGAACAAATCTATATTAATAAGACTGAATGGAAATCAATATAAACTGGTTAAAAACTAATTTTGTACAAACAAAAAATGAAATGGTGTTAGACTACAGCAGTTTGAATGAACCCCTTACGGCTGCATGATTTTAAGTTGACAATACAAACACACATTCAATAAATTGCTCATTTCATTTACAAAATCAAGTAATCAATAGAATCGTGATCAAGCTGAGATAACCTATGACATTTCACACAATCTATGAATATTTCAATTAATAACATTTTAAAACTTCCTACATCTGACAATTAACGCTAATGTTTTATTACATTGAAAATACTGTTAATACACGTCTCAATATGTTTGGTTCTTATCAGTAATGTCAAACTTTCATTTCCTGAAACAGATCCAGTTTTTAATAATTTAATAAATGTATCTGATAACAAGTCAGCAAATTTATATAGTGAAAAATTCATCAACTAATATTGGCCAATGAATGTCATACAATTAAGTAACAATATTAATTTTCTCTGAAATGGTTGCCTATTATGAATTTGAAGGCCAGTCTAAGAAAGCAGCTTTGTCATTGGACAATTTTAAGCCAAACAGCAAAACCACAACCAATCAAATGCTTGGACTTTGGGACATGTAGACTCATGTTGATTACCCCCCCCCCACACACACACATACACACTTCCCAACACAGATATCCTTATCACTATTTAGACACCTGTAGTTGACATGTTATTAGAAATAACCTGTTCCATATCAACAAGCATAATATATGCACTGGGTATAACCAAACCATGAAAGTCCAGGCAACTTGAAGAAATTGTTTACAAGTTTAATTAGAACCTTATATGTTAATGTTTTTTCTTCAACATTTTAGGACTTATATTCTCTTGGGCCTCAAGGCTTGATGGATTTACGGAATTAAACTATATATCTGTGATTGACAGACATATGTACAGGAGGATATCATGTCTAAGACAGACTCTGGAGTAATTAAGTTGTGTTCAGCTGTTAGAAAAGGACATATAGATGATATTACAGCCATAGTGAAAACTGGTATTGACATCAACACACAAGACAAGGTACAATATGTATACAACCAAACCTGTGTTAGTGTCCACCTTCGGATAAAGGCAATTTTTGGAAAAACCATCATTGATTATTTTGAACAAAATGACCTAAAAATAAAGACCACCTGTCAATAAAGGCCACATTTTGTCTTTCCCAAGGGTGACCTTTGTTGACAGGTTTGATTGTATACCATAATATTATAAATTATACAATGTAGAAAATTTAATAAATTAGAATCCAATTTATATAAGTTAAATGATTTCAATAATATTCCCAGATCTGTCATAAACAGGACAACAGAACACAATTTTAGGGAGAATTCTATGTTTGCCACTTTATATCCAGCAGAAAGATAGGCCTGGTTGTGAGTTGGATATTACAAAATTTAATACTGAGAATTGTTGATAGGCAAGATTTCTACAGCTTGAAAAAAATGCCCATGCTAATGAGTTATGTTTTGGACATGCATTTGAAATCTGTTAATTTGATCTTGTAATACGAAGTATCATGGCCAACTTTCATGACCATCATGAAATCGGTGAAATCAAGGGAATTAAGTCAAATTTAGGGTGTCATCAGATTATCACCAGAGTTACCCATCATTGGAGCACTGTGTTATTGCCTATCTGCAAGCATGCGTGGTATACAGGACCATAAAACCAGTCATGTGTGACTAATCTGACCTTAGGCATCTACTGTTGGATCGGGACTAATCGATGTTTCAGTTATTCTATAACATTTTAACTTTTCATATCAGCTGGGACCATTATATATGGTCCCAGATATCAGGCAGACTAATTTAAAGTAACAACTTTATATAGTTTTTATAATTTTGATAAGGTTATGATTTTTTATAAAATAAATATTTTTTTATCGTTATCTTGAAAATTACAAATGTGCATGTATCAGTTTTTTACATAAGCCGAATAGAACAAAATATTTCTTTATTTCACAGACAGTAATTATTAAAACTGTTCTGTATTTTTATATAAATACACCGTGGCTTTAAACAAAAACGTAAATGTTGAAAATCTTATGATCATAAAAAAATGCTTAAAAGTTTAGAATATTAGTGTTAATTCTTCGTTTTTATACAAGTACACTGCGGCTAAAAAAATCTAGTTTACTGTGGATTATAGACTTCATTCACAGGTTTATGCATTCGTAAACATCTCCCCGTTACATATATGTACATTGTCTTATATACATGTTTACATAAAAGCAGTTGGTAAAAAGTGATATTATATATAAGCACATCCCCAATCTTTATATAAGTCCCAGAAGCATAGTGATTATTACATTAAAGGGCACAAAATCGCGTTTAATCTGCATATTTTGGGTATACTGTTGAAGAAAATAGGATAGTGTACAACTGCAGTAAATTACATTGATGCCATCAAATGGCCTGTCAATTTCTCTTTTTTTCATAGTTGGGTTTTCACTACACACGCTGCTAATTTATCATTTATCAAAGACAATGTTTAAAAAATCTTTAAACGCGCTTGCAATAATTCTTTCCGATGTATGTTAATAGGGGATATTTGTGTGTAAAGATTTTTTTTGTCTTAACTTAAACAAAAAAATCCACTCCGAACAGCCATTTCTCCTTTATAAATGACCTTTCAACGATTTAGAGAAATGAAAATTTACAGTTTATATATTACTCCCTCATATACATTTTACGGATTATGGATTTTGCAATATTATGCAATGAAAGTCTGACCATAAAACACAGACAGCAAGGATGTTACTTTACCCGCAGGCTATATTCTGATTGGAGACAGATAATAAAGCAATTTAAGGATCATAAAAGATCCAGTGTACCTCGGATTTAATATACAATATTTAACCATTGTCATTGTTTTTTTATTTAAAACATCACTTTCATTCAGAAATAGTAACTTAAGTTATTACAACTGAGCACATTACTCTAGAAAACTTTAATCAAAATTTACATTGAATAATTACATCACGTATTTTCAACAACAACAAAAAATACAAAATTGATTTGAGTCTGTTTAATAGGCGATTGTGTGTGCAATTATCACCTGGAGAATTAAGCAGATACAGAATTAAACATATTCTATTTTTCACACAATTGTCAAGCGTTACATTCATGTAACAAGTTTAACATTTCATTATAAAAAGTAACATTGTCTTATTTCTTAGTTCTCATGTACACTACTGTAAGTTCAATAATATCAGAAAATGTTTTCAAATTTAACTAATATACATTAAAAATTATTTAGAATATGAAACAATTGTTTAATAATGATACTCTAATTATAATCTTCCTTTCTTCACAAATACGACTTTTCTCATTTAATAAATATTAGAATTAATTTATTTGCGTTGATCTGAAGATTTAACATAAAACCGAACATAATGTGTGGTAGTAGTATATAGAGATATCGGTATCTTCGGTATTCTTACGGAAAATACCGAGTATTACCGAGACGATAAATTCTTATTTAAATTAACAGGTCAGTTGACTAAAAGTTAAAAAGGACTTCGAAGATGTCAATTAAGCCTAATTATTTTTATATATCTTAAAAGTAAAATAAAATACCAAGACAATGTAATAGTAACAAATTTTGTACTAATTTAACAAAGTGGTGTAAATTTGAAACAAAACGGAACATAAATTCCTAAATTGGCATTTTTTTCGGTTTTACAATAGAAAGTAGAGGCCGTAAAAAAGATGAAGGGTTATAGTTTTTAAACTTAAAAAGGACCATTGATTTATTATTTTAAATTAATAAAAAAATATTCATAAAAAGGCAGATGAATTAAACAAACTTTTGTGATAGTAACAAAATTTGTGAGTTAAACAGAAAGAAAGTTATGACGAGTTATTTAACAATAGCGTTCTTTATTCTATATAAAAAAGATTATCGGTTTACCAATACTGGATGGTTAAAAAAGTTGGGGATGAATTATTGAAATGATTTGTCTGCAAATGTAAACAATTTTTACATCCCCCTACCACATTTTGATACCTTATGTTCTTTTCCTTTAACATCTAAAGTTGACATACTTACAATTCTGAAATTGTTTGTTCTTAAATTTACACTGACAAAGGGAGAATGCAGCCAGACTGCAGCCAAACAGCGGCATCCATAAAAGAGAATACAAATCAAAAATGAAATAATCACACTTTACTTATAGATGAAAGTGTAGATGAAAGTGTCCAGTTGCCACAGTTTCTAACTCTAGTGTCAATGATAAATTGTAATTCCACAGTATCTATCTCAAGCACCAATGAGATATTGTAAATACTAAGAGGTACATATGATATTATTTTATTCTGTGTTTAGAATGGGGAAACATCTCTACATATAGCTGCCTGGAATGATAAAGCTGATATCATTACTGAGATCATTAACATAGGAGGTGATGTTAACATACAGAATCAGGTTAGAGTTCTTAACAGAAATACATGTAGTACATCAGACATAATATTCAGTCTTAAGATTTTTTGGAAGTAAATTATGATTTAAGTAGTAGGCAGTCATGTGAGATCACAATGACAATCACTATAGAGATTTATGTGGAGACTTGTCATTGAACACTTTACTAAGTATGTAATTGATATAATATCATCATTCCAGTTTTCAACCAATCACTGGTACATTTGTATTATACTAACATTTTGGAAATAGACGATCAGTGACATACTCGTATGTAAAAGACTTTGTCATATTTTCCCAACAAAAATATTATTATAACAAAATTCATTTAAAACTTCAATTAAGTGCATTAAAATAATGACGTTAATGGTATTGATTATATAATACAAATGAATGCAGATAAATTGCTTAAGAATCATAAAGTCCAGTTTTCCACTAACCCACTAGTCCAAGGGGGCTAGTAAATTTCAATTTGGGCTGTCAAACTTTAACAAAAAAGTGTGTTCAGGCTAGTGGTAAATTGTTTTATTTTCGATAGCCCACTTTTAGTTTGAGCTTGTGCCGTAAAATAATTAGTTTGAGCACTGATAAAGCTACTAGGATGCTGCCACTGAAATGTTTCTAATAAACAGAGTTTTACCAGATAGTGTTTTATTTACTAGAATGGACAAACACCCTTACACATAGCAGCCACATATGGATATAATGATGTTGTAAAAAGTCTACTTGTAGAACATCCAGATACAGACATATGTACTCAGGTAATATTACTTTACATGATCATCATGGCTTCACCCATTTAGTTTATCCGTTGTTTAACAGCACATGCGACAGCTATAGTCAGTTCAGAGTTATCCCAGATAGAGAGGAGTGAAGTTACAGGAGAACCAGGTATTTATATCCCTACTCTCTTAGTTCAAATAGGTTTTCCTGGTGCTTTATCATGCTCAGAGTTAATCACCAATACAAGTTTCACCCATTTCTTCTGGTTTTCTAAACACAGCTCAGTAGTTTAGATGGGGACATTGAAAAGTGTCCCAGAAATATCAGAAATTTGAACCCATAACATTTCGAATAGTAGTCCAGTACGTAACCAATAGATAACCGTTCCACCACTTCAACACATTTGATAAAATCATATAAGAGCACAAAGGTCACAAATATATGTATAGTTTGTTCATTTTTTTTCACAAATATACACCAGCATTTGATTTTTTTTGACAGTACAATCACATGTATTATTATTTTATCCACAGTATTCAGAAATGACAGCCTTACATCTAGCATGTATAAATGGACATACAGACACTGTACAACTGTTGTTACAGCACGGAGCAGACACTGATATACTGGATGTAGTAAGTATGGATATTGTCCTAGAAGCCTAACATCAAATTAGACATAGCAGGATTAGAAAATGTTCCAAATTAGATCTATACACTAAAAGATTACGCCAAATCAAAAAAGAAATCACAGCCAACATCAGACTACAAACTTGAATTTACTAATCTGTCTCTCAAATATTTGTATGAATTGGTTACACTATGAATATAATTAAGTAATTAAACAACTAGATGTAGAATAACTGTCATATTAATTGATAGGTACCGGTAATACAATACTTTGACCTAACAGCTAGTCTTGAAAGTGGCTCATAAGCAGAAAAATTAAATAACTTCATGGATGTGTATTCTGAATATTAAATATAAATTTTATACATGTAAGTGTAGTACAACCTGGTAACAAAGGTCATCCTTCGGAATGACAAAAGGTGACCTTTCTCGACAGGTAGGCTTTATTCGGATGTCAGTTTGTTCTAAATAATCAATGACAGTTATTAAAAGAATGGCCTTTATTCAGAAATGGTCGCTAACACAGGTTTGACTGTATACATGTTTTTACTTCAGATAAAGAAACCAGCAGAATTCTACGCTGATAGTTCAGACATGCATGAACTATTTAAGGATGAGGCCCAGAGGCGATTACTTCAGCATTACGTGAGTGACCTAGATTATGACCTCGACAAATCCATGCAAGAAATGAAACTATACAGACCGAAGAAGATCAAGCACAAGAAGATGAAGTATAGCAGAATGCATAAGAAGAAAATGAAACTCAATGTGTTTGACAGGCTTACTAGAAGAAAATCTCAATTCTTTAAAGAAAACAACTGAATGTTGTATCACTGACTTTAATTATGATATAAATGTGATTCAGTGCAACTTACTAACATTATGTCATCTTGTTATAACCTTTAACTTTATATCTAAGTTGAACTCATAAAAATACTACAGAAATAACACATTCAAATGAATGGAAAAATATGTTCCTAAGGACTCTATAAATCTTCATGAACTTCTAAAAATTACATCAGCCATTGTAATAAAATCAACTCCTTCAATTTATCCAGGACAAAAAGTTTTCAAATCTTATAAGACTTTAAAATGGATCTAAATTATGACAAAAAATGCAAATTCTTGAATATATTAGTTTCCATGATTTTATTTATCATTTTATACAATTTGACTATCAGACAGTCTTAAGTAAGCAGGACTAAATAATCATGTTTTAAGCTTTTTTTTCATAACTGTTACAGCAAAACCTCACTTAGCAAGCATCTCCATAGTAACACCACAACATGATAATGACTGCTGAATTCCAGACTAGTTTATAACATTTCTTCCATATACCAAGCTGATAATAAGGCCCCTTGTGTTTAAGACCAATTTTTCATCCAGAATTGACTGTACAGACAAGCTATCTTGGCTAGAAAAATATTCAAAATTTCTACTTACAATTCCATTAAGTTGATACAAGTCTTTGTTTTTCTGGATTTGTTCAGCCAGTTTAATCTGTAATTCTTGTAATACAACATTTTCTTCTTCCGACGTAATCTGTCCTAGTAACCTTGGTACAGGAGGGGGTGGTAGAGGAGACAAGTAGGCACCAGTACCTGACTGCAACATTAATACAATTACAAAAAATTTGTTCGTTTCGTTTCAATGGGTTTAACCCTGTTTTTCAACAATGTTTCAGTTATATACAGCAGCCAGTTCACCTAACTAGTTTTCCTGGACTTTATTCTAACCAGTTCTAACTTATCCTTCCATAAGGAGCTGACAACTTCTCTGTATGTGGAGAAAAATCAACTTCTTGTCAAATTTTCATAAAAAATGCAATGGGAATTTGAACCAAGATTACTGGCTTACAAGTCCAGTGCACTAACCACTGGACCACAACCTACTCAGTTTGTAGTGACATGATAGAAAATGATGTTTGTTTGTTTAATGTTGTTAAATGGTGTTTTATGACGCATCCACAACTAATGGCCATGTAGCGCTTATTATCTTATAACTTATAAATAGAATAATATATTAACAAGAATGTAGATTCACTGAAGATGAACCAAAATGGCAAGAAAAGAACAAGAAGGGGAAACTATTTTTGACCTTTCTTCTAATAGAAAGCACCTCTTTGCATTAAAAGCAAAACTAAACACTACTTTAATTATATAATAATTTAAACAATCATGAATCATTTCTATTTTAAAGCAGATATTATACATCACATGTTCAGACCATAGAATGCAATATTTCATGATTATATTTTATCAGTTTACAATATCATAAAATATCTATATATTAAAAAAAAAAAATATCATAAAATGTATCATTATATACTGTACACTTACAGCTATACCAATTAACATATTCTCTCCCACAACCACCTGCATTCTCAATCCAAATAATCCATTCATACTACGTATCTAAAATCAAATATAGAACTTGAGCTATGAATCATGTTAACTAAATTAGATCTCGCTCCAGAATGGTGACAGAAAAAAACAGGCAAATTAGAATTGTTCAGGTCATTTTGTAGATGCAGTACCATTTCTGAATGTGAAAATAAAGTATTTATTGTGAAATAAACCTAGCAATACTTATTATATCCGATGAAATTCTAGATTTTCAAGAAAACCGAAATTCTATACCTATTCCTTTATAGTCCATACCTTCAGTCAAAATTTGAAGAATTTCAAATAAAGCATTGTGATATCAAAGACAGATATTGATGTCGATCACAGGTTTATTTACGTAGGTATAAGAACACATCTCAAAGAATAGGTCAGCTCTTTGATTCAAACTTATATGTTACACTACAGACAGTTTTACCTTTAACTTGTTCATCAGTTGATTATGTAACTCATACTCAAGGAATGGAAGACTCTGGAAATATAAAATGTTCATAAACTTACATAAGACTTGAAAGGTGATGCTGATCAAACTATGGTACAAAATCCAGATATATATTTATATCCTGTTTCTACATAGTTAAAGTCCTAATAAAGCAGTGACCAGATAAAACTGGCTATATCCTGTCAGTAGGTCACATGGTTTGCTTCATTTTCGTCACTTTGTATTAATATGCGCCATTGTCCTATTGAGCTCTTTTATGTAATAAAATTAGACAATGTTATAATTTAGTAAAGTTAATGTTTAAATTCTCACTGCATTTTATTGAGTTTTTATACCAATATCAAGACAATATGGGACTATTTTACTGTCATGTCATGTTGCTGAATAGTTATGCGACTGTCAAAGAGAGACATAACTTGTGTTTTTAAATCCAAGTAAATAGGGTTTTGAGACTTATTTTGTTCTAGAAACATATATTTTGTAGTAGAAACAGTATAAATTGAATACATGGTTGGTGACAAGATGGAGAAAGTTTATCCGGTTCAGAAATGATGATATTATTGATACATAAGTCTGACAGCATAATTGATCTAAATCTGCATTTAAACATTAGTTCAGCTCTATCTTTTCAGCCAAATGGAATTGAGATTTGAGCTCGTAAAACCGTTTATAAGTTTTATAACCTCAGGGTGTGGACCCCAAATATCAACTTGAGATATAAATCAACCCCTCTACTTACATCACTGATAGTTTTAGCATTAGCTTCTACTTTACTATTATCTTCTTTAGGCCTACAAATTCTGTAAATGAAAAGGTAATGCATAATCAATGAATGGTATTATTATTATTATTTTTATTATTATACCATATTAATATAGCCCTTTTTTCATGTAATTACACGTTCAAAAGTGCTGTACAATCACGATTACGACATGGTTAAAACAATATGTAATGAGTACAAACATGTTAGTCAAAAATGATATGGGTAAAATATATACAACTATGGACAAATTTATAAGTCAACAAATCCACCATTAATTTATGCAGACAAGTAAGGTACACATTAATTCTAAAATGATTCAAGTCCGGTTGGCTTCGTAAGCTGTTTGGCCAGTCCACACGCGCATGACTCCACCAGCCGGTATTCACTACGCAACCTCACTGAATGTTTACTAAAGGTACATTTAAATTAGTGTTTTAAGAACAGCGTCAAGATACCACTGCTATGAGAAACCGTCTCCAAAGTTATAAAGATACTACCTTTAAAAGAGACCCATATACTTCAAAGAAATTAAATACTATCTTTAAGAAGTAAAACCTTAATAGCCAGTGTAAGCTTTCTTAAAATAGTGCGTTTTCAGCGCTTTCTTGAATGACAGTAGTGTTTTACTGTCTCTGAGTGCTGGTATAATTTCTTTATTATCAAATAGGAAAAAATTCAAACTGACTAATAAATGATATATTGAGACAAGAGATCTAAAATAAACATCACTAAACAACCTTTCATAACAATAGTGCATCAAGCATATTGACCAGATTAAAATATACATCACAACTGATGAATAGTCAAACCTGTGTCAGTGGACAGCTCTGAATAAAGGCCACCCTAAGAATAAAGGCCCTTTTTGAAAACCGTCATTGACAATTTAGAGCAAAATGACCTCTGAATAAAGACGACCTGTCAATACAGGCCACAATTATATCATTCTCAAAGGTGACCTATGTACACAGGTTTGACTGTATTCTATTGCATTGTTCATGACTCTTTTATCTATGAGTTTCAAAAGTTTTAGAAATATCTTAAATTTGTAATTAGTTGATAGAAATACTATACCTTGCTTGAATGAATGCCCCCTTACCAACAGTTTGTATCTCTGGTGGTGGATTAATGGTAGTAAATAATACATCAGGGACAAATCTCTTCCTGTAATATATACATAGACAACAGTTTATTTTTTTCACGGAAAAGAGGAAGACGATGGGCGCTTGTAACAGGGGGAAGATTACACGAAAGTGGCAAATTTGGAAAATATTCATAATGCAAATAGGGGATATAGATTTTTTTTTGTGGGGGGAATATAGCTTATTTCCGAGGGAAGACGCTGACTATCAGTGTCTCTTACTAAAAAGAAAACCTTGTAGTAATATCACAAGGAAATCAGAGGATTTATTATACAAATAATGTCTTGTAACATACATCAAAGTTATAATTAAATATGATGCATTCATACAATATAAATTGGTGATATTATTCATATTGTGTCAGCATTATAATTATTATAACAAATTAATTATGAAGTTTTTTTATTCAGTTACCATTGATTATAATTAATTTTTTCATTAACAGAATTACAACTGATGTGTAGATTTGAATAAATTCTGCATATTACTTTTTCACACTGGAGACATTATTTCAATATATCAGTTCTGCAGAAAACCTACAGGCCAATGGTTCAAATCTTGCTGTAAGACTTTACAACTCACAACAAAGTCTAAGACAATCCCAACCATTCATTGTTCTGTGTGTTTATAAAACATACAATAAATGAGCAGTTGTGGTAGCCAAGACCACAGAAAAAACATGAATAATAGAAATACAAGGGCAATAGTTGCTGTGAATAAAGGCCATTCTTTTAAAAAAAGTCATTGATTATTAAAAACATAATGACCTCAGAGTAAAGGTCACCTAGTCAATAAAGTCCACATTTTGTATTTCCCAATTGTAGCCTTTGTTCACAGGTTTGACTGTATTTAAATAGATTACCTGCATGATAAACACTGTGACAGATTGATAGGGAATGGAGAAGAGCTTGGTTTATATGGTATATGACATAACGAACAATTAAATCTTGGACTGCCATCTTCTGAACTGAAAAAATACATCATACTTATAGTTTACATTATATGTAAGTGAACACATAAATATTTATACCACATCTTGAATATTTTAGACAGAAATATTGTGAGATAAGTCAACATGAATGTGATCAGCCAATCAAAACATTGTCCAGTATGATTTTCAAACAGTCGAAATTCAAACATCTAACATCATCTTTACATTTAGTAATTATTAAATATCTACCACTGACCATGTTTTTCATGACTCATTGCATTCTTTTATATTCATAAGTCATCCTTGTTTTCCAATCCATAACATGCTATTTTAGTAAATACCACAATACAAACTTGTATATGTGTATGTTTGTATGTGACTATTTAATTGAAGTTTAAACCAATCAAAACTATACAAAATGTCATTCCAAAATCAGACAAAGTAATAGTGCATACATTTTATAAGGACACTAATATTATACCAACATACACAAATATCTAACAATTAATTCGTTTTGAAACTATAGCAATACCAGTACCACCTTTAGACCCTGAAAATGGTGTTCAATAAACTAAAGACATTATACCTGGCCCCACTTCTTGTTGACATCTGATTAGCTAAATTCACATCAACAAACAACTTCTTGTTTTGATCTTTTTCTTTCTCTGTGGCAAGACCACGGTCACCAGAACATACATATTGTTGGGGGTTATTTCTGCTTGTTGAGTATTGGTCCAAATTTAAATTCACTTTGGCAGCAGTTCCAGTAGCAGAAAGTAGAATAATTTCATCACTAAAAGAGTCAAATGAAGACCTAATAGTTTCATAGTCATTTTAACTGATAAAAAAAAATTAGTTCAATAAACCAATCCGCCTTCCTCTCCCCCAGTGGCTGCTTGACTTAACTTTGTACAGACGGACAGACACGGAAATCAACTTATGCTTCCAAATAATTTGATACTGGTGGGATAAAAAGTGCATCTTTTAGCTAATACTCAAGAAGAACTAATACCTTTAAGAAACCATTTAAAATCACAAACAAATATTCAGACATACCCAAAATTCAATCAATATTTGTAAGCCATTATAAATTAAACAGATCAAATATGTACATTACTAATGGAATGATGCACATTATGAAACTTTTAGATCATAAATATATTAAATATTTTAAATACTAAAGATACAAATTTCTTGCATTTCACCAAGAATTTTATACAGTAAACTGCACAAGGAAGAAGCAAGACTTCAGTACAGCAGCAAAGCTTTAAATGTTTATTTTTCTTCATCTAGATTTCCTTTCATATCAGTAGGTTTAATGCCATTTTACAACAACATATCACTCACATATAGCCGCCAGTTTGACTAACCGGTTTTTTAAATTGTATTTTAACAAATACTAACTAACTGAAAACTAACAAATATAGGACAATTACCAGATAGAGGTTTGTTCCGTATAACCAATCACAGCGTGACATCCCATAGCTCGAGTATGAGATCGTATCTCAGTCCTAATCTCATTCCACCACGTATCACGTGTCTCTGGCTCCTCTGTAATAAATTTAATTTAATAGATATTTTTTTATATCCAAAATGTGCAAAAATCAATTCACACTCAGATTCTAAATGATCAAACAATTGCCAATAGAAACAAGAGTGCCAGGTCACAAAATATGCCTGTCAAAATTCATTTTTCAATTGCGCCAAGGAGCATAACTCAGAAGTGCCTGGGCTGAGATCTCATGGCCATAAACATTTCCATCAAGTTTGTTGAGGATCCGAATAAAACTCTTTGAATTAGAGAGCGGACACCGTTGTGGATGCCGACCAACCACCCACCCACCCGCGGTGGGTGTTCCCATAATACGACCCGTTTTTCATTTATAATTTCTTTCAAATTTTGATCACTAGAAAATGACTACAAACAACAAATCATCTATTACATCAATAACCATGAACCATCATAGCATACACAAAAAATACATATATTGGTTCTCTTAATTAAGTATTATCAGACTTGTGTTTTTATTGTTGTTGTATATGAAATGAAATCTTCAAAGGCAATAATTTGTTGGGTAAACATCAATTTCAGTATCTGTACAATATAATAGTAAACTTTTTTACAACTCCCTTCAGAACAAATAAAAAACTTCAAACAAGAAAATTTTACCTGGGTTATGTATTTTATCAAGTAATTTTATAGACCTTGCAGCTACCACACCACCAATGTGTATTATGAATCCACTGGGAAAAGATGTCATGGTAAATAAGGGAAACTCCTGTAAACAAAGAAAGCTACATTAAAGTGCTGAATGGTTGCATTTTAAATATAAAGAAGGAATAATCATTTTTTTATCATATACAGTACAACCTCTATAGAGCAACACCCTGTGGGAGCTGCAAATATTGGCCGTTGTTTAGAGGCTGTTACTCTACAAAGGTTTAATTTACAGTAAACATCAACTTTGCGAAATTCTGAAGGTGTTGTTATAGAGAGGTTGTTGCTCTACAGAGGGCTGCTCTGGAGAGGTTTTACTGTATCTATGATTTGAGAAAACAGTACAGTCAAACCTGTGTTCCCGAATAAATGTTACTCTGGGAATAAAGGCCATTCTTTTAAAACTTTCATTGTCTATTTAGAACAAAATGTCCTCCAAATAAAGGCCACCTGCCAATAATTACCACATTTCGTCTATCCCAAGGATGGCCTTTGTTCACAGGTCCCACTGTATAAAAATTCTTCCTTCACTACATATAACTACATAAATAGACAGACAAGAGGACAACTAATCTGAATCTTCATTTTTTTAGTAACCTGACATAGAATGACTGACTATAAATATATCTAGTATAAGATGTCCATCATGATAAAATTATGTTAAACAGGACAGCATCTTATAATCATATAAAATCATAGAAAAGTACTCCTACCATTAGTTCTATATTGATTTGTTGAGAACAAGGCTTAGGAAAGTTTTTGGTGCCACTGCCACTTCCGCTACCACTACTTCCACCAAGGCTGTTACCTAGCAACAGAAATAAAACATTTGTTGGCTAACAACAGTAATACAGGTACATCACAGTAACACAGGAACTTATTTAGAACATTGTTACTTGGCAACACTAACAGTTAAAACACAATGTTATTTTCTGAGCAAACTTACATCAACAGACAAGCACACAAAACAATCAGGGCTTCCATTAGACCCTTAAATTGGCATTTTTGAATCTTGTACCAAAGGGTCAAATTTACTATTACTAAAGTAGGAAATTTTGTTGACTCTTCAAATCATTATCAGCCAAGTCTCATTTTTGACCCTCAACTTAGTGAGTACACTGAAACAACATAAATACTTGCTGCGAACAATTTTGTTCTGTACTTTCTGTTTAATAGTTTCAAACACACAAAGAAAAACAACAATAAACACACCACAGAAAACAACAACAACAAAAAAGCAACAATGTTTGCATGATGGATGATACATACTGTATGTAAGTATGATTTTTACACTAACTTTCATCAGGAAAACCTTTTTTAAGAACACAATGATGTAAAATGAACAAGGTAAATCCAATTCAAATACATTTTCTTGTCTTAATGTAAGTCCATTATGATACATAATACGTAATATAAGAATAACATAAAGGTGACATTACAGATAACCAAATAGTATAAGAAGCAACACAGTATAAAAAAACTTAACATTTCAGAACCCTCTCCTCCACATTCTTCAACCAAATAAAACAGACACATATTATTACAACATCTTTCACAATTTATTTGTTTGGAACATTCCATAAATACCTTTTGGTGGAGTGCTAAGGTCTGAATCGGATAACCTTCGATCATTTGAAGGTCCGGTTACTTTCATAGGCGATGTCGTACTACGAGCATTTGCTACCGGAGGTGAGGCCGGCGCTAAAGTTTCCTCCGGGACAGGAGAGCTGTAAGTGAAATCAAAAGCAAAATGCGAAAGCCCTTTATTGGGATTGGATGGTGAATTAAAACCAATGGGCGGAGCCGTCAATGGGTGGGAGTGGCTAAGTGACAATGGTTTATGTATTGGTGAACTAGGGGAGGAGTTATTCAAATTTAAATGAGGAACTGGTGAGTAATGTTTAGTTGTTACTGCAAGAGGTGGGGGAGTTGCAGACATAAGGTGTTGAGAATTAGTAGGTGCTAAGTGTAAAGAACGTCTGTGGTAATGAACATGGTGAGATGAGCTCGTGATCACAAGAGGCATGCTGATATGGAGAGGAGGCACCATAGGGCGCTGGTACCTGAAATAAAGGAGAAACGTAAACACTGTTAGCTGTGATGTTAGTACAAAACACCAAACAATAAGAAAACAGAAACTACCAGTACACCATTATTTGAATGTTAGCAGGTACATATTTTATGGTTAGTATATTAAGTGAGCAATTTAAAACTTAGCATTTAAATATACTACAGTATAGGTGATTTGATTAAATGAATTTTTCAATTCCAATATTTAATGTCCTCTGAGTTGAATTAAGCATTTCTTAATAAAGTCTATAAAACCATGCAAGAGCAAAATATCAAACAATTCTATATTCAGGTGTGAGATTAAAAAGGTCAGTGGAAACATTTACAGGGTAATATTAACGAGATTAGAATTTGACCTTTCTGAACTATTTTATTTTGTAAGGATTTAAATTACCTGAGAATGATGTTTTAAAAACACTGATAATTTATTAATCTTATTCCCCCCCCCAAAAAAGAAATCTTATAAAGTGTAAAAAAAACATAAAATTCTGATTTATTACAAGAAAATTATACTTATGACATATGCGTAAATTAAGTTCCTTATGAATTCAAAGGATGTATCAGTCTGTTACATGCCATTTTTTAAATGATATTTCAGTTATATACGACAGCCATTTAACCTAACCAGTTTTCCTGGACTTGATTTCAACCAGTACTAAACCATCCATAAGGAGCTGGCATCGTCTTCACAAATGGAGGAAAATAGACATTTTTGTCAAATTGTCATGGAAGGGTATGACCAGCCATGACTGAGATTCAAACCCGGATCACTGAATTACACAAATACCACACTGACCACAGCTGCAGTGCTCATTATGAATACATTACAGAAGTTTGGAAGAAGAATTATAGTAAAGCAAAAGTAAATGACATGAACTTATCTATAAACTACAACAATTAATGACATCTATCATGTTCAGGTATTTTCTCCAAGAACTGTTAAACAAGAGGGCCAAGATGGCCCTGTAGCGCTCACATGACAATCACTGTTCACTCATTAAAACAATGTTTTGAACCGGTGACCTAGTTTTTGACCCCAGACGACCTATGTTCGAATTTGTCTTACATATCATTAAGACAAACAGTCTGACTAGGTTTGGTGAAGATACGATCAAAATTTGACATCTACAGTGTTGATAAGGTTTTCCTAAGATTTGACCTTGTGACCTGGTTTTTGACCCTAGGTGACCCATATTTGAATTTGTCCTTAATATCATTAAGACAAACAATCTGACAAGGCCAAGATCCAATCAAAACCATGACATTTAGAGCTTTTACAAGATTTTTACCTAAGTGACTTCTAGAGTGTTCACAAGGTTTTCCAGCAATTTGCCCTAGTGACCTAATTTTACTACCGAAATGACCCATTATCAAACTTGACCTACATATTATTAAAATAAACATTCTGACAAAGTTTCATGAAGATCCAGTCAAAACAGTGATTTCTAAAGTGTTCACAAGGTTTTCCCTTATTTGGCCCTGGTGACCTAGTTTTTGACCCAAAATGGCCCAATATCAAACTCGTCAGAGATTTTGTTGATATTAATGTTATGACCCAGTTTTGCTAAAATTGAGCCAAAAATGTGGCCTCTAGTATGGTCACAACAAAAAGTTTGACGACGCACGATGCACACCGCACGACGCCGGACAGAGAGTGATCCTAATAGCTCACTTTGTCACTTTGTGACATGTGAGCTAAAAACAACCAATAGTCCTAGAATTCCAATATTATAAATGAACACTGCATTTAAAACAAATCACAAAAGTTTCCATTAAACCAGAAAAACAAGTAAAAGTTAGAAGTATTCCTCACTATCAGAATGTGTGGTTGTTTTAGATTAAAATTGTAAAGTAGAATACCCATACAGCACAATAAAACGGGGATAAGTGTATTGTTTTGTATTAGAACAAAGTCTGTGTTAAAAGTAATCAAACATACAAAAAAAATTAAATAAATATCACCACAGTTATCAATAAACAAATCACACCCATTTTACAACAACAACAACAACTGAATACATAGATGAATGTCTACAGATCCTATACAGTCAACCCTGTGTGTGCGGCCACCTCTAAACAAATGCCACCCTGTGGATAAAGGCCATTCTTTAAAATAATGTACTTGATTATGAAGAACAAAATGAACTCTGAATAGTTGTCAACTGTTAATAAGGCCACATTTGTCTCTCCAAAGGGTGGCCTTTGTTCACAGGTTTGACTGTACGCATAAATTTACATCAAAACCTTTTAATTCATTCATCTTTAGATCATCATAAATTCTGACCAAGTATCTCTAGTATTATTAGTCCACAGACATGTACAAAACAATACTAGTATACCCCCACTTCTTCAAAGGGAGGTGTATGGCTGAAGAAAGTTTTAGAAATACAAAGTTTTTAGTTCAACATGAAAAACAAAGAAAATGTTCAATCCAAATTAAAAAGTCATCAGAAAGAAAACATTCTAAAGTTAGAGCTAAGATTTTATATTAGAATTAATGGATCACATGGAATTCTGAATCAGAAAGTTACTGAAGTACCGGTATATACATGGAATACTACCTAATAACAGACATTGTGGAATTACATTGAGGACATATTTCAGCTAAGGTAACACTATCTTAACATGACCTTATACCAGTGATATAACCACACCTTGTTAGTGAAGAAAAGTCTATATCCAGCCAATGGTTTTAAATGTAATTGACACCTGTTACAGGTAAAGAATTGTTATATACGTATACCATGCCATTGGTATGAATTTTAAAGTCGGAATGTGCTACCTTAGCATAGATATGTCCATGATTAGATTTCTGCAGTGTCAGACAGTCCAACATGCTAGACTATTTTTAGCAAACTTTGAACATAATCCTGACTGACCATCAGCACATAATTATGCCCAAAGGTTTCAGGAGTCTGACAAAAAGATATACAAACAGTACACCAAGGTTCTAAACATATATAGTAATTACCTAACCATAAATATCACAGACCCATATCTAACTAAGATATCAAAACCATTCAACTAAATGTTTCAAACAAAAACATGCATATACAAGAACACAGTACGGTATATTTACATCAAAGGATTACCTTAACATCATTTATATAAGCATTTTACAAGCCAACTAACTAGAGACTAATTTACATCACTAGACAGCCATCATGAAGACAAAAAATTCATCAAATGTAGTATAAGTTTGATGATAAATTATTGTATTTTTTAAACTTTATTGTAAGCAAAATGCATGCATAAATAGTAAAAAGGTGACCTAGTTAAAGCTAGAGCTAATCTGAATTCTTTTAACCAGACATTTTTGCTTCCAATAAATTTTAAACCAAACTGTTTCTATGTTATGTATATTATAACTTTAATGCACGAGAATTTCATAAAAGTATAAACAATGAAAATTGTATATTGTTCAAACTAGCAAACCAAAAATGCTATGTAAAAGCATATGCCCCCCCCCCCCCCCCCCCTGGCAGCTTGACTTAATATTGTACGGTTGAAAGGACAAGACAATCACTATATACTCCCACATCATTTGATGCCTGGGACATAAAAACAACTTAAGAAAAGTTTGAAATCAAGAGGCCCTGAACTACTCTGAAATGTTTTGCATGTATTCTATGATACAAACTGGGATATTGGCTAGATGTTAGAATGACATTTTTTATGGTTATACATTAAATCCAGTCTGGATGACAACAATTTCAGAATTAACTCCACTTTCATGACTCTACAGGTATGATAACAAAGATAGACTACTGACTGGTGATAGCTTACCATATTCATCAGCTTATATATATACCTCGCAATGTGTAGCAAGTGTCTCATTATAGTAGGAATGGTATATTACAATACATATAACCATAGTTAGATAGGTGTAGTAATTAAACATTAACAAATAATTCAAACTGATCCTTCTTTCAGTATATACTAAACTTAGAGACATGGAACTTCTTGCATAGTCTACATTCAATACAAACATGTCAAGTAATTATTTCACATAGAATGGAATACATCTTTATCAGGATGTTAACTTTTAAAACCAAAAATATTAAATACATGACCACAAATTTAGAATTTGGTGTTTTTTATCATCACATTAGAAGAGTCTGCTGAACATGAATTACAATGCCAGAAAATATGAATGAACAAAATTGCACAGTGTATTTTAGCTACACAGTTTAATGAGACTATTCTTAACCTTACAGTTGACAAATTTCAAAATATAAATCTTTGCATGCTTAGAATACATTCTTATGGATGTTTAAAAATGATCATATCTTCAGGACTAAACTTGAGCACAATGTAGCAATGAAAAATTATTAGCTGGCAATCACCTTAACCTGTAAAAATTTTACAGCAAGCAAATACTATTGCCTGTGTATGTCTGAATAAGTCTAAACACAAATGTGATAACACCATCATAAAACAACAAGCAATAAACATTCTTAACCAGTTTTTAAAGCAACTTCCAGCCTATATGGTGTTTCATTCAATATAACAGTGGGCTAAATTTTCTGTCAAGTAAAATATATGTTAGTCACAAAAGACTTACTCTTTTAACGGGGAGGCCCCAAGAGGAAGTGGGGATGCTTGTTGCTCTCGTGCCTTGGTAAGGGTCACTGCTGTCCCTATACCTCTAATCACAATGCCTGATTCTCCTTCAAGATCAAAACATTGTTTATACCTGGAATATACATGCAGGGTTCTCATTAAACAGTGTAAGGTGAGGGTCAAATATAACCCTTGGCTTATTATAATTTTAAGAATCAGTAAAATTTCTTACTTTTGTAATACCAGAGTCGACCCATTCAATAGTAAAAATTCTCAAGAGTCAGAAGTCTTATCTTTCTAATTACAAGAGTCAAAATATCATTTTGAGGGTAGAATGAAAGCCCTGGACAAGTCATAACATGCACATGTGCATACTTCAACAACAGTATTCAATTGTTAAGTCAAAATAGATCTCCTTTACACAATATACTCTCTTCTTCATTTTGTCGACTCCGATGAAGCAACTGACTAACATCACACTAGTACATTGATATAGATATGGTACAGAACTCCACACTTGATTTCTGGGAGATGACCAAAACTAAAGTAATTCATTCACTTGCGGCAACAACCATTATGCGTATGCATGTATTAACATAATATCAATGAAATAAATAGGTCTAAACTAACTTACCAACAAATTATAGCTTTAAACATGTAAAGCAACAGGCTTACTGGCAGAGGGTGGCAAATCTTTCAGACTTACAGTGTTACAGCATTATCATTAAATATTAAACATCTGTATAATTATAATGATTAATAATATAATTACAGCACTTTTAAAATAATGACAAGAGTGGACAATCATCATTTTTTACAATGCTTCAAATAAATCTCAAATATTTTCAGTAAGTAATTTGTTTACCCAATGACAGCACCTCCACCCATTTCCAATACTTTAAGTCCAATTTTTCTTGTTAACTGACCTGAAAATATATTTCCCCACCAACAGATAAATAAAGACTCATATCACAAAACATTAAACAAGCATGTGACCCACGTGCATAGACTTACATTAGTTGGTAGTGTATTATTAGTTTACCCAAAGTTCTCAACAATATTCAAAAGCCCATGATTGGTCAGTTTATGTCCTTTTTCTCAGTTTAAATCTATCTAAATTAAATATGTACATGTTCCAGATAATATTATATCAATTTTTTTATTTTGCTTTTGTTAAAATCTGTTGACAGATACGACAGTCCTTTGTAATCAAAATCCTAATTGAATTTTAATAATGATTTATAAGCAAGCTTTTCCACAGTAATAAATTAATGACATCTGAAAAAACATCTGACAAAGACTGTAAACTTAATTGGTCACAAGGTAAACTATTTTTGTAGCTATTTCACCCTGAGAATTTTAATATACTCTATCAAGCACATATTAAACTAACATTCAGGGTATATTTAAATCAGGTAGTAATTCAAATAATGTGGGTTTTTAAAAGAAAATGTTTATTAATGAGATACACGTCTACATTCAGAGAGCACCTACGTAACAGAAAATTACCAACCCGACATTTTTGAGAACAATCTTTGTCTGGCTTCGTTTGAAGATCTTGGAGTTCTTATTTTATCAATCCACTGGTACTCAGGATCATCATTTACCACCAACTCTTCAACAAATCCATGAACATACTGGAGCCGGAAACCAGATGGAACTTCAGCAGCTGAAGTGAGAAATCAAAAACATACAATATAAATATGACAGAAAGGAACATCAATATAGCATTGACTGAAGAGAAGGAACTGTCTTAAGCAGCTAGCAAGAACAATTTAAACTGATATTTCTTGATATTGTGAACTAGAACATTATTGTGCATGTCCAGTGTACTTTAACAAAACCTTGTCTTCAGGCATAAGCATTATTTCCAAAAACTACACTTTCAACATGAATATGGACAGATGATATATCATATCTAACTAGAGCAGTCAATATTTGAGGCAATGAATCAAAATGCTGTATCAAATT
This sequence comes from Lutraria lutraria, assembly GCA_964023205.1. NCBI lineage: Eukaryota > Metazoa > Mollusca > Bivalvia > Venerida > Mactridae > Lutraria > Lutraria lutraria. The sequence goes on along the minus strand of OZ026846.1, from coordinate 29,467,367 downwards.
GTTTTATGAATTGTGGGACAAGTTACAAATTCATGCCTAAAATATAACGTCATGCAAACATCATTACACTTGCTACACTTTTGGCTATATATTCTTTTATGTATTATATAAAAGTCAACAGATCTTGACGAAATTTTGCTAGTACACTCTCTACATAGATATACCTAAGATGCGAATAGGTTTTAGTAGAAAGAAGTTATGATATTGAATTGTTAATTGAAGGAATGTTCTGAGTTATTTTTTTACCCCACCCCCACCCATATTATAAGCTATGTTCATTTCTAAAGCAACAAGGTTTTACTCTCACAGCATACACTCAGATGTATATGACCATTTCCTAAGTAAATACTTACTACAGAAGAACTGAATTCCACAGGATGACTGTCTGAACTTATTGAAGTCACTGAACAAATCAATCTTCACTAGAACGTTTAAATCACCACGGATACCTATATAGCAACAATGATAACAGAGTAATCATTAAATTAGAGCTAAATAAACACAAGTGGAGCATTATGAAATGAATCAGGATCAATGTTGCCTTATACTTGTAAATACTACTTAAACTTTGTTTGAATGATAAAAGTCCAAAACAATAGATTCGTACAATACATATAAAATCATAAATTTTGCAACTAGTGAAACACATAACAGATTGCCACAAATGATGAATGTCATACAGCTATAGTAAGCCTTCTATCTAATTGCACAACAAAATCTGAAATTCGATATTCCATCATGTTATATTAAGTGGGGATGGCAAAAAAGAAAGAAACTCAAATTCATTGAGCTGGGTGCTTGGGAGCTACTAGTGGGCCCAGGACTGATCAAAACTGCAGAAATCTGCCTATCCACAGAAAAATCACACTCTTGATCTTGATAAAGAAAATACCTTATACAAAATATTACAAAGATATACAAAGGAACAAACCATGCATTGTGTCATACACTGGAAACCATCCTGTGATTACAGATGGGCTCTCCTTAATTAACAATGGATTCAAATCTATATACACCTTGCCTATAGCATCATGTGCACTGTAAGTATCATGATCCAACACTCTGAAAGTAAGAAATAATGATAAATATCTTTTAAATACATTAGTAAATGCTTATTAGTGATAAAAGCATCAAGTCTGTATATGATATATCACTCAATGAATGAGGATGTAACCATGATTACAATTAATCATACACACAATATCATTTTATCATGATTAAGAAGTAAAATATATTTAGATACAAAACATATGAATAAGATGTAACTTAGTATTTGTCAAGGATGTCTGGCAAGAGACTGTCAGTGTATGACCAGTATATGACAGACATTATCTGAAGTACTTAACACTTATGGAAAGTCACGATGCTGAAGGCATGAAGGAAAAAATCGTATTAACACCTGGTCCTACCTTAGCTCTAATGGTTCATCTTGTAAAACTTCATCTTCCACCTCAAATTTGAACCATTCAGAATTCCACTGTGGGTTCAGAGATCTTTTGTACACATCAGTTTTCTGAACATCACTTCCAAACTTAATCTGATAACGATGGGAGAAGAAGTTCAAGATGATTTTAAATTGGGACTATCCAGTTTCTGAGTCTAATCACCCCAGTGACATACAAAGGAAACATACAGTCAAACCTGTGCTAGCGGTCACCTCTGAATAAAGGCCATCCTTTTAAAAAACATTATAATTTGAAGAAATGACCTCCAAATAAAGGTCACCTGTCAATTAAGGCCATATTTCATCTTTCCCATGGATGGCCTTTGTTCACAGGTTTGACTGAAGTTGTAACTGAATATTTAACTTGATATAGCATGTGCTTGAACTGTAAGTAGTTATGTTGACCTATCAAAGATCAAAGCTCAATTAATATATGCAAGAAGAAGAGATCTATATGGTAACAAGAGTTCACGTTGGCATTCCCATGTCAAGATTTCAAACACTATTTTTTTTACCAAAATATGAAGTTCACATAATATGTATATAAAATCGCCTTTAAAATGATTAGCTGATAGATTCAATGCAAAAATTCTGAATGTAAAATAGACATGAGATACCACGGTAACTGTAGTAACATCATATGATTCAACAACAGTGCAACATGTTCAACTGTTTAAGTCTTACCTCAACAAAAGCATCAGTACTGTCTGTAGACCTATCCATCACAGGAAGGCCACGAGCAGCAACAACTTTCACTTTCACTTTGCCAGGCATTTTTCATTTTCTGTAACACAAAATATAGGCCAATTTTTTCGACTTTCAATACTGTATCCGAAATATAGTGATGTATCCGAAATAACTAATGTTTTTCAAAACCTAAAGTAGTTATGATTCATTACTATTTCACGACAACAATAACGGATCGACTTAAGTAGTGAATGATATGTTTAATGCATATATGATTTGTAATTAAACAAAATATATCACACAACGCATGCATTAGAAATAGAAACACATCGATTATTTACCTAGGCCTTCACGTCGTGGTAGAAAAGAGCATTGACACCGACATTCTCCGCTTTGGCACTATTTGGCGGTATGGCTATACTGTCGACATGGCCAATATCCGCGGATATGAATTTCATTTTAAGCATTATTAAATTATAAGCAATATCATTATTTTTGCATTTAATAAATTTCTTTTTCATTTAATTTCAGAATTTGTGTTCATTAAATTAGGCGTTATATGTACAGTACGTAATTTGTTGTATCTATGATCAAGGACTAATTATGTAGAAATTTACAATGAGCCAATTTTTCAAGAATTTAGAGCATGAGTTATCCAGAGCAACAGAAAACGACATACTCACCTAATATAGCGATCGTGTCATGTAACTCTCCTAGCAAGTTTTTGTGTTTTGATATCCATCTTTTGTAGTCCTAAATATCTTTTTTCTTATCTATATTATACAACATGTGCAGCAGAAATAGGGAGGACCTAATACACGAAAAATGTCAAATGTGCATAATACAGAGTCATTAATGGTCTCGTCGCTGTTCCTGTCACATATATTCCAACTCCTGCTGTTATTCGTTCAACCAGACAAAGTAACAGTCTGAAACTCCTTCAACCTCATTGCAGACTGAACGTTTACCAACTCGTTTTTTCCCCAGAACTATACCACTCTGAAACACGCTGCCCACCTCAGTCGTAGCTGCCTCAAGCCTGTATGCAGTTAAGACAGCAGTCCAGTCGCACCGACAACACAGCGCCTAGAACAAAAGGCGTATATTGTAAAGTGTATATACATATTGGCCTAGCTGTTTTATCCATGTTTGATGCACACCGCACTCTACCATGCACATATTTTAACCCTTTTCAGTAAATGTCCACAGTGTCGTTGAGGAGTGTTACATTGAAGTTGAAGTACAGCAGCGCTTTCGCAACCTTTGCTATCTGCCGATCCCAAATTAAAACATCAAGCTTCGAATACCATACGCCTATATAATTCTATTTTGCTGTACACTTACTTTTATTTCCAAGTGTTTTGTTTGTTGATTTATTTTTATATAGACATGGGAACATTATTACTATGCCATTTAAGGACTGAAGTCGCTAGAATTTATTTAATGCTGACTGAGACTGATACACCAATATATGTATATCGGTTCCATATGCATATCAAAATCGAATATTTAGACTCAGTTCTAACCTTCTCCTCGAGTATCCTGTAAGAGAACGCCAATGTCTTTATTTTAGAAAATACGCAGGTGAAAAGGGGTTTCGAAACTTAAAGCACCTTTTCGACTCAATCTAGCTAGTTCTCTTGAACTGTCTTCCGTCGAGATAAATTTTGCAGCTAAGTAAATGATATATTGTACTCAGTTCTGCAAAATGTTGACATCCTTTGCTGAAAGTGGCTGGCAGTAGCTATATCAAGGATGGAACGTAAAGCTAAGACGTTTTTTCCCATAACAATCAAGTTAGGCGCAGTGCATGAGAATTTGTTGTTGGAATCCAATTTAACCCTTTATTAAGCGATTTTGTTGAATTTTGAGTTTCAATTGCTGTTCATGTAGAAAGGCTTTTGATTGGCTTGTCATGGAATGACGTCTCCAAGGAAACAAAACATAGCGTTGTGGTTATGCTTATTGAAACTTATGTACGTAAGACATATTGATTAGCATCTCCGTAAAAGTTATCATGTAATAAAATGAATTATTAGGGACACCTGTCAATAACGGCTATATTATTCTTTTCCAATTGTGGCATTTTTTCACAGGTTTGACTGTACATGAATCGTATACATATAAATTAATTTGTTCCGTTTGAAGTTATCAAGGACTTATACACAACACATGCATCTGATCACAAACTTCATGAGAATATTTACCACAACAATCTTGAGGTCAATTGTCTAGTTGCTTAGATAAGGGAGACAACTGTACAGAGTGTTGAAAATACGTGTATCGAGTTATGTAACAAACTGTTTGATTAAATTTGTATGATTTCAATGCAGCACCGGATGAACCGAGGAAATGGGGTTAGGGGGTAGCTCCCTCTCAATATGTTCAGCTGTTATTGTAATCAAAAGGGGCACTGTTCCCCTTCACTGCTGTCAGCCAAAATCTAAAATTAGCCCCAAGTCGTAAATTGCTTCATACGGACCCACAGGGGTTATTCCAATAGTCATATCAAATAATGTTTTTATAATCAGGAATTCTGTCTGGTAGAATGCAGGTTGTAGCAGGAAGTGAATACATAACACGAACACTAAAATGGACAATGCTCTGTTGTGATTCATAATACATGTTCACTTTTTTTCGAAGTGTATCCGCTCAATCTCCTTTCTTTTGGTAGTGATCATAACGAAGGTAAAACAACGGTACATCATAGATACCAATATAGTAAGTTTATGTACTAAATATACTATGTGTTATGTACTAAATATACTGTGTTTATGTACTGAATATTCTATATCTATATATATACTAAAATACTGTGTTTATGTACTAAATATACTGTGTTTATAAACCAGATAAATGTGTTTATATACTAGATATTCTGTGTTTATGTACTAAATATACTGTGTTTATGTACGGAATACACAAACGTACTATGTTTATCTTCTACATATACATTGTATAATGTTTATGTGCTAAAAATGCTGTGTTTATGTACAGATAGTCGGTGTTTGTTTACAATTGCTTGTTTCTGCTTATCCAACCGTTTATATTTTTCCCAACCGTCCTTGACCTTTTAACGGTACATTCACGTTCTCATATTTTACCATTCCACACGCTTTCAAGAGCCAAACAGGCTCAGACCTACCTGCCTTATTTTATTTCATGTATCCAGAAACAAACAATTTTAGGCCTAAATATACCCGGGTGTTTTTGGTCCCAGAGTATAATGAGTTATACAATACAATGCTGTGTTTATTTTCTGCAATACTCACTGTGGTCATCAATTGTCAAGAAACACGTAAGTAGATAATATATGCTATGAAAAGGTTTACATTTACACGTACATGTACTATATTTTCATTTACATTCTCAAAATGATTTTCTTGTGTCAGCGTATAGTGGATTTCCATATTTCGTATTATTGATGTGATATGAACAATATTGTGATGCGTCAGTAATATGAGATAAAAATAAGAAAACAAACAAATATAATATAATATTATCATATTTCATTATTTTTATTTTTTTCTGATTTTCTTTAATGTTTCTATAATAATTAATTATAAATATACAATCTGAATCTATCTTTATTCAAGTCACGAGTTACCCATCGTTGTTGTTGAACTACATGTACATGTATGTTAGTAACATATTAAATCATTTATCTATATTTACGTTACGTATACTATTTGAACACATTACACTGGCACGTATACTGGTACTTCTTATAAAACCAGAATTTAAGATCAAACAGAATAAATCATGTGGTTATTTGATTCAATTAGCACTTCGCTGCAAAATCTTGACCACTATTAATATTGCGTATTTTAGATACATGTACATGTATCTGGTCATTTTATAAACCACATTATACCTAGTTCTATATATAAATATCTATACAGTCAAACCTGTGTAAATGACCACCTCCGAATAAAGGCCACCCTTCAAAAACCTGTCATAGATTATTTAGAACAAATTACCTCTGAACAAAGGCCACCTGGTAACAAAGACCAAAATTGGTATTTCCCAAGGGCAGCCTTTGTTCACAGGTTTGACTGCATGTACATCAATTTTGTATTGACAATATTTGCAATTTTCTGGTCACATTAATCACTGATATCGTTAATCATTATATTGATTGAACCATGAAATGCATTAGTTGAAATCGATATTCAAATGCGAATTAACAAGATTATAATAATATCGATTGTGATAGATATCGTTGTTATACGCTTGATTCAACAAAATAATTATCGAATTATTTAAATTGTACAATACTGTATAATGAACAGTCCTTTAGTGCTCTGCCCTGAGGCAATATAGATGAAAAGATGAACCAATGTATTTGATTGATTGTCACATGTATTCATGACCATCACACTAAAGTTTCTAAATGATAAACTGCTGAGTCATCACTGTGCATCGAACTCAGCCCAGTATCCGAATTCGAGTCATTGTCTTCAACTTTTACAGTCAGATACGGTCGATCGGCAACCCCGAGTTTAAAATGTGAATAATCCTGGCGACTGACGTAATCAAAAAGGTCCTTTGAATCGGAGCAGTCCGATTGGTCAATACTAATTCCTTCCGAGAGACTCGATTCATCCCAGTAATATTTATCAACCAAAGTGTCTGTTTTGAATCTCACTTTGGTTTCACTGTTGTTAGACTGTTTATGTTGCGAGTTATACCCGTTTCTGCCCTGATCGGAAGCACTGGATTTTAGTATAGGTTTTCGTTCCTGTAAACACTCTTTTGATTGGCTGTCTTTTGAAGGTGGATTTTGATTAGTAATGACTGGTTTTGATTCTTTTGCATCTTCCGGTTTTAATCGAGTTCTCTCTGGAATAGGAGGAGGTGGCGGTGGTGGGGCAGGTTTTGTTTGAACTCTGTTACCCCGTTCCGGAAGCGGCAATGGATTTCTTGAACCCGTTGGTGATGCACTAGACGCGCTATGGCTACTGTTCGCACTACAAGAACTATTTATAGATTCACTTGAGGCCGCAATACTTGTGTCTATAGCATTTAGTTCCTGTTGAAGTCGTTTATAAATATCCTCTCTTTCTGTAAGTTTTTCTTCATAAAATTGAAGTTCTCTCTGTAAATCCTGATATTTATACTGTTGCATAATTGCACAAGATACTGCACGGTTTAAATCCACTTGTATTGTAGTCATGTCTTCCGTTTCCTTTGATTTATCACTATGTTCTATACTATCATAAGCACATGTCTGTATTTGATAGGCTAAATCCTCAATTTTCGAATGTTCAGTTTTTATCTTTTCCTCCATTTCAAGAATTTTGTCACAATAGTTAACATAAATATCCAATTCCTCAACATTCGCCATTGAAAAGAAATCGTCCAAACTATCGTCTGCCTGAGAGTTAGTGTATGCGTCCGTCACATATTCATCACCATCTTGTTGCAATCGTTTTGCATGTATTCTTGACTCATATTTGTCAATTAGTTTTTCTGTGTCGTCTCCGTGTTCAATCATATCTTTCAGTTTACGTTCTTGTGAAATGACTAGTTTGACAAGCGCCTCCATCGATCTGAGTCGTTCAGATGCATTTTGGCAGTAGTGATGGTGACGATGGTCGCGTGATCGACGTTCACGTTCCCTATCACGATCACGTTCTCTTTCACGAGATTTATGGCGAGATTTCTTTTTGCGACGTGTCAACGAAAATTCACCGCTATATTCAAGCTCATCAATTCTGCGCATTGATAAATGGACATTGGATTGCTCAGCACCCCAGGTTCTCCATACTTTGACAATTTTTGTTCTTCCTTGAAGAGGTCTTTCAACTTCGCGCCATTTTTCAAATACGGCGTAATTAGAGGTGTTCACACGTTCGTGTAAACCATCCTGGTAAAGAAGAGCGTATATGACGTCATCGCACGTTGTCCGTTTCGTTAAACCAGTGACCCATTTCTGTGTTCCCTTCACCCAAACTGGGATCTCAATCTCTGTTACTGTATCAGTCGCCATCTGAAAATACACGAAGATAAAAAAAGTAAGAATTGTGTTGACCCGACCATTTTAAAGATACAACTTCTGGGAAAAAACTACTGTAAAACTAATGATACTTTAGAAGCATTTAAGAAATAAAACCGAACACATACATAATTTAGAAGTCAGATGGACAATTAACAATCATGCCACTCCAATAATGAACGCACAGTCTTAATCAAGCGCCCATTTTCAGAACTACCATCTAATGTTTTCAGTTTTGCCATAAAACACAAATTCAGGTCGTGTTTTTTCTGTGAATGATGGTAGGTAAAAAACTTAACCACCAATAGCCTGGAATGTTACAAGATGTAAGCTTAATTGCTTATAAAACGTAGCATTTTTTTTCAAAACAGTAAAACATACGCTACAGTATTCAGTGAAGAACGTATCCAACATGTAAGAAAACACATCATGTTAAGTTAATTATAAATACTTTCAACCGGTTTGATTAACGTTATGTGCTGCCTTGGCAATAAGAGGTAATAAATGCATTTTGTTGGCACGGTAAATAGATCAACTATGATAAGGATCTGGGGCATCCATGTATCAAAGTTTGAGTAGTAAACCAGAAAGATCACAAACAATAAATGCAATAATACTTATACCGTAAAATGTGCATGTATTGTCACTGGTGCTTAAATAAAACATTATGATGATATTTGCTTTTATTTTATAAATAGATTTGTGAATTAAGTTCGGTCATTGACATTGTTCCTAAATTGTGGCTTTGAAATTATGTACGAAAACGTAGATTTGAAGTCTTCATGGAATGTATTATTGACGAGACACGCCCTCCTGACGGGGTGGTGTCGAAATAATGTTGAAATACCACTCAATACAGTCAACCCTGCGTTAACGGCCTACCCCTGAATAAAGGCCATCCTGTGAATAAAGGCCACCTGTCAATAAAGGCCACATCTTGTATTCCCAATGATGGCCTTTATTCACAGGTTTGAATGTATATAGAATGTTGTCAAATAACGAACAATTGAAGAATAGAAACGTAAATACGTGTCTAGAAATACGACTCATCTTGTACCGGGAACCTACTGTTACTAAGTTTGTTATTTGAAGTGTCAAAATAATAGAAAATAGTTGTGAGGCAACAAATGTGAACATATTTCCCACGTATTAGACATTTTAGTAAAAAAACACGACAATTTGAGTTAAACAGGAAAAAATGAAACCACAGTACATTTGTATAATTATGAAATAAAGCATGCACGTCAGTTGAAGTTAAGAAAAACATGTGAACATTTTATGATAATTTATACCATGTACAGCAATAAAATTAAACAGTTAAATGTGAAACTTGACACATTTCCCACGTGTGATACATAGTGTTATCTACATGATACGTAATTTCGTGAATATAAATTAACACTTTATCAGTCAATGACTGTACCCATGTACACATTTTACATTATCAATTGCATGTACTTAAAAATACACATTATATATTTACATATTCTCTCAAATCCGGGGGCAATCCATTAAATTTCACTTAACATTTTATAATCAAGGCGCTTTTCATGCTGTTTAAGATTATCATAAAAGTATCAACAAAAGCATGTTCGCAAAAAATACATCTGAAAATAGAACAAGACTATCTGTAAAATCAACTAGATTTAAAGTGAGTAATTCTGATCCAACGTTTGAACATACATAATTAATTTACTCAGTCTTTGTTGCGTACAAATTTCCACTGCAGCATCATGAAGTCCAGTAATAGTATACTTCCATACTTTTAAATGCCATTTTACATTTATTGTAATATTCTGTATATATATGTTATAAAATAAATAAATATATTACCGTTTGGTAACTGATAAAAAAACTCCGTGTTATAAAAATTAAAAAGACTAGACATTAATTTATGATTTCCTTAATGGATAAATTAAACACGCGGTAATCTGATACATAGATGAATGATAAATGTTCATCGACTGTCTTGTCATTGTTAGCTAGCCATATCAGTCATTAATATATCATACATCATAACGCATGAACACAAACCTCCATGTTATATCGACAGTAAACATGGATGCTGAATGTCCTAGCTTTTAATAAATGACAATAAAAACAAGATCGACCCACCAGATGTATCTTTGTTTCTTGTAGAAAAATCCATTAAAAGAGACAAAACATTGTTAATGGACTCAAATCTGATACAAAGTTTATCTTTGACTAAAAAGGTTTCAACATTATCGTTTAAGTGATCGATGGGTTAAGAATCATTAACAAGGTTTCCACGCTTGAGGAGACACAGAAACTGAATATATCGGCGCACACTGTGTAACTAATTGAAAAACGCATATCGACTTACAAGATTTGTCTGAAGTGAACATCACTAAATCATTAACAAGGCGTACCTGATGGCGAGTACATTGTGGTTGTACTGATGTCTTAAAACTTGTACATCAATATGCTCTATTCATATCAAGACAACTTCAATGTTTTACAATTCATACCTTAATGTTGTAAGAACCGATTTCTTCAATGAGATACTTTTGATGTACGTAATGTATTTAAAATTTGATGAATGTCGAAATTACTGACATGCACAGTAAGTCTGGGCTGCTATGTTAACATATCAATCATTTCTTTTAGAATATAATTTTCAGTATTTCAATAAGCTCAAACAGTCGAGTATGTTGAAGAGAAATTACATTTCCCAAACATTTTTTGTGTCAAGTCGGATTTTTTCCATTGATTAATGACAGTAGTACATCAGTGAACAGACACGTATTATCTTATAACCATATAAAAAGACTCAAGGAATGACTGTATCAAAGTTAGGTAGTACACATTCTGACATTTTCGGATTTTTGAGATAATTCAGACTAGAAATATCATGATCCTAGTAGAGCCAGATACAAGCTTCATGTACTTAAACTGAACATTTTGATTGATGGGGTGGATCTCACATTTTTTCATAAAAATTTACGAATTCTTTAGAGGCAACCGTTGCTAAGCACACATAGTACGCATGTTTTCAATTGAGTAATCTAAATCACGTGATGAACCGTTAGTTCCCATTTACTATGTATGTACAAAGCCTTTGGTGCACTGCAATATGGAACGGGAATCAGTTTACACTAGTAGTTCGGCCTACCTTTTGTTTGTGGTATAAAATACATTGCATGCTCAATTTATGCTAGATGTAAATAAACACTAATTGATAGACGATCCGCACTTTTAGCACTAAGTTTATATTCCATACTGACAATTCATCTGTTGTTTGATAAAAATAATCCAACCAATCAAATAATTAATATAATTATCTATAAACATCTTACAACATGTTTCTGTTCTCATTCAGTTCGATACCTGATATTAGAATTAATAATTCCGGATCATTACACTCCAAAAACTATAAACAAAACTAGCCAGCCTTGGACTAAAACAATGCTCAAATGAAACAATAAAACGCGTTCGATGACACGGAACGTTTGTACATCCTGGCAACATACAGGCTTAAATTTCCGGAATTGTCATAATTGTAATAAAATATCATCATTAAATATTCGAACAAGAAGGTAATTGTTCAATTTCCGTTATATTGGTCCGTTGTGATATTACTGTCATCTAAAATCGACCCATTCTCACGCTTTGACATAAAAATGCCTGGTTTCAATTAAAGTTTTAAATTGGGAACATTCTTGATTTAATATGTAACACCCAAATGAATCATTTGATGAAGATTTCATGTTAATAATTAAAATGTCATGACACGCAATGTCGAATTCATGATCGTTGATTAATTTGCTGCCGGCCATAAAAGTCCAACTACCAGTCATGCTCCCAAAGGCCCCTCTTGATTATGGATATTTTGCTCATATTTTTTTTCAAAAGCAGGTACGGAAACAACTACGATATATTTCACCATAGATCACCGGATAAGTTGGTTTTATCCCAGAATTCATCCTCCACGGAAGCTTAATAAATCCAATCGTCTAAGCGATAGTGATCACAAAAACGTTTGAAAAAGTCATCAACGACAAACGTTTGATACATCACTCAGTGAATATCGTTTCAAACATATTTACGTACAAAATAATCGATGAACGATTGTCATATCTCTCAAACAGGCACAATAAAGTACTAAAAGTAGGTAGATATATTTACAATCTCTTGTTTTTCCATTCACACCATTTGTTGAGAAACCAGATGACTTCACGATTTATTGCCAGTCCATAAAACAGTTTTAAAACTCTTTCCAGTCAGAATTTAGGTGCAGAAATGTATTATTTACGACTGATAAACAAATAATATACGGTTTCGCCATGTATCCTAAAGATACTTATGTCAGCACGCGGTGTGAGTAGATGATTCAAGTGCTCACTGTCTTTAAAACTATTGCACCCGTATTCAGCAAACATTTAAATCTTTTATGATACAATCAATCTTTGTATCGGTGTTGAAACGTTTAAATTAAAACGGAACTAAATACTGACCCTCCAGTAATAAGTGAAACATTCAATTTACGAAATTTATCACAGAGTCCACTATAGAAAATCGCTGTAAACATTACATAACTTTTCCTGCAGTATATCATTACCATTTAAATTATAAAATTATATTATATTGTAAATGGCCAAAGGCAGTTTATTATTGCTGGTTATGCCAATAAACTTAGACACCGCCATGGTGTACATAACTGTATGATAATTTTACCGTTGCAAGTTAATCCATATCAGAAGGTTTAATCCAGATTCTGTCTTAATAATTCCCCATAATTCATAATATCACTTAGAACTAACTAACTAACACTGTTCAACAATCATCAACTACAAGTTTACAAACAGCTCTTCTTCTACCCCTCGTCTCTCACTTTTCTGTGAAAACAATTAGCTTAAGATATTCTGTAAACATAGAAACCACAGACCGAGCTTGCCATTACCTTTGTCAACCAATATCATAAATATTAGTCCGTCGAATATTTCAATATTTACTTGATAGATATTGATCTTAAGCGTGAAAAAGCACTTTTATAATGTTATTACGTGTATCTAATTTGTTACTAAATTCGGTAGTTTAATTACCACTTAAACGTTTTCCTTTTATACTCTGATGTCTGTTTATTCCAACCATTGAATTCTTGGGTAATGTATTATGAACCCAATCTGTAGCAATGTGTGAGAAACTAACAGCGTCACTCCATAAACCTGAAAATCTGTTTGAACAGCAAATCCGAGAGTGGTTTGAATAAGATTATACGCTCAGTCCAGAAATTCATTTAGGAAAGTAAAATAAACATTGATATAAAATGAAAAAAGAAAGTTATAACTAGAGCGGTAAATGGAGAATTGAATCTATTAAACATAAAGGAACTACTTCAAAATGGTATCATTTATACACAAGCGAAACAGATCGTGTAAATGTAAACAGGAAAGTTCAGAGAAGGTGAACCTTTTATTCTGTAATACCCAAATAAAATGATAATAGGTTTTCATTTGTCAGATATGAGTTATGGTGTAATGTTATATTTGATTGTGAAAGAAATTGCTTGTCATTTTATAAGTTATAATTTATAGGTGTAGTATTACAGATCTGTCTGCCTTTAATCCTTTGTAAAATTCTGCAAACAATACCATTGGTGGGACGGTATAACTGTCAAAAGAACACGTTGAAGATGAGCACCACTGTATTTGTATTCAACAATATTGACAAAATTAATTGCCTTATTACAATCATTTAGGTTCATGTTATGTGGCAAGTAATTTAGTAATTGATTTATTAATCCTCTGATGAAGATATTATGCCTCAAAATATTATCTTAGAACGTTATAATGTGATATTAGCTGCATACATACGGGCGTTCTATCCGTGGTAAGCACAATATTTTTTATGTTCTTCCAATACATGTATTTTATATTTTATTGCACTAGACGAATAATATCATTGGCAACATGTTGCTGAACGTTGACAAAAAAGAAATTGGGGTTTGTGTTACATATTAGGAAGATACACAAACAATAATCATAGTTATAAATAAATGATCTGCACGCAAAACAAACAGACATGCACTCGTATTTCGACGATACTATTATAAATTATTATACGAGTATATGTATACATTTTCGCGACGTACTTTTATTGCCAAAAAGGCTTAAAAACGCGCGAGTATTTAATTCAGTCGCCATCAGATTTAATTGGTATAATATGAATCTCGTAAATAAGCTGCGTGAAAAAAAATGTTTTGTTGATATCATTTGAGGATCAATAATTTATGTAAACAGGATGATAGTAAAATAATGATGTGCACTACGGTAACAATAAAATGTCATAATCAACCGAATACCGCGACAAGATATGGAGAGATCATTTACAAACAGACGCCGGCGATGAAAACGTATTATGTAAATATTTAATAACTTTTTTTGATTATGCAAATTCTCATTCAGCTATGCATAACTTCGGAGATACTATTTCGAATTGAAATATTACACATGCAGCAGGTTTTTTACAACAAGCTAAAACTGCAGCTTATGAAACGGTGTTAAAATTCGTTGTCATAAACAGAATGATAAAATGAAATATTGAAATGCACATATGATATGATTTTTTCACCTGATAAGAAATTATAAACCGCTGTTCACGTTGGGCAATTAACGGATTATATTTTATGGCAACGTACATATTTTATCGTACGGCTAAATTTTCAAGCGAGTTTTTGCTCATCATTTCTTTGTACAATTTCACAATTTAAGGAAAATCTTGGATATCACCATACTCATATTTTTTATATATTAAATACAACACAATTTAGTAATCACCCCTGTTAACCAAATCTGCTATTCACGCGAATGGACACCAAATTGCAAACAAACAACACCCGGTCTTGAGCAAATCAGAGCATACTATATTAGTCCTTCGAAATCGTTTTGTTTCCGGCGGCGTTCCATTAGATACAGGGGCACCAAAAACAAGACCGTGAGTTTAACAACATTTCTCAAATGATATTCCAAACATGGTTACCTTAGTCACGTGAACATGCCACACATGAAGTAAATTATCCACTTTGAATACTGACACTATGTTCTTAATCCACGCTGAGAAGTCAATAAAATACACATCACAACACCGTGTCTATGTCTTTACAGTTATTTTCTTGTAGAGTTGAAGTGTTTTAAATTAGCAAAGGCCTGGATTACGTGTATCATATCTAAACAGTTGGTTAAGATAGCGCACGCGTTTGATAGGATTTAATTAATTATTCATTCTGCTCACTGGTCGTCTTATTTTATTCACATGGGACCATATGCTACACTAAGACATACAGGGAAGAAAATCATATGATTGAATGAATCAATAAATAATATTTCACGCTGAAGAAAGCCTATAAAAGAATTAGGTAATACACAAAACGAGATGATACAGACTCATATATAGCTCATAGCTGTGAGGTAAAGTTCACGTGGGAAAATCAGAAATTTGAAAACATTATTTGAGTACACTAATCTGTACTTAACTTCAACGTTCTGATTCATATTGCATGTAGGATGATTAAAGAAATAAGCCAAAATTGCATATCACTGAATGCAAAAACAGTGTAAAACGGTTCTCAATTAAATATCCCCAGTTTATTGAGAAACTGAATATCTGTACATGTAACCTGATTATTTTGCTAACTATTTAATTGAGGGTAGTCATACACTTACTGCGAACATTGATTGTCAGATAGACAGATTCTTGGAAGGTAGAATGCAGTACTACCCCTAATTTCATTTCGAGTTAGTGTATTGCTCCATTGTCAGCGGCGGACAAGGTGTGCCACTCATACCAAAACTGAAAGGCTTAATTTTCTCCTTCAAGAGATTTTATGTCTCAATGTCACCTAGTTCTGACTTCTGAACATTTAATCCTGCGTTATATAATCTGATTATACTGAACATGCCGATAATCTCTGGATAATCCAGAGGAGATTAATCTATCAAGGAGGCATAATGGATATAAAGTGGAGATAAGGACCATTCAATGCTTATATTTTGTTCAAACAGGTTTTAAGATCTATGCTTTCATTGACAGAAGCTCTGGCTTTCCAACACAGCTTGCCCTGGTAGTTTCCCTACTGATCCTTTCTGGCAATCGACCGTTCGTCTTGAACGTAAAACGGGTTTTATAGTAAGCCCAGTTGTCAAATCTAGCTTATTCCGTAAGTTTATTAAAACAAGATTAAAATAATATCAGATATATATACATGGTGGCTGGTGCAACCTTTGCATACTTATCCTTACGTTCATTGATATCGTGAGCACCAGATAAAATTTAGATCCGGTATTACTGGACTGGATAAAGTTCAATAACCGTCCTTATTCCACCGGCTATGAAACTGTACGTGATTAAAAAACAATTCATTAATTTTGTTTATGAAAAATGATGTAACTGTTTATAATGTGAATGATTACCGTACAATAATTCTTGGGATTGTTATATAAAATATTAAAGCTAGAACAATAGGATTTCATTGTTTACATTCATGTCAAAGCTTGAATGTAAAGACTTAGTACAACATGTGATGTAAGATTATTTATTGTCAATAAACTGACAAACTGAAGATAAAAACACCATGAATTTTATTTTATGAATGTACCGACTATTGCGATATAAAACTAATGTCACAGCTGAGGTTGGTATAATCCTGTTGTTAAGTTATGTCAACATTTTTTTAATACTCAAACATTTTTCACCATGGATGTCCCATTGTTCTGTGCATAAGCTCATTTAAAGAATGGCAAATATTTTCAAAGAATTTTTATTGTACTCTCGAGGTACTGATAAGTATTCGTATCACAATACAAACATGTACATGTACAAATAACCAAACATTTTAAATGCACTAAGTTTTATTTTATTCAGCTTACGAGTCAATTGTCCCCCAAGAGTGAGTCTTGCACTTATCGAGAAGAAGAAAAAGAAGAAGAAGAAGAAGAACAAGAAGAAGAAGAAGAAGAAGAAGAATTAATCACTCAGAACATAAAGATCAATGCTTAAGACCGCAACTCAGACTTTTTCAAACTTTTGTTATCATTACAAATATCACACGATGGAATATTTCAAAGACAATACATGCAACATTAATGTCTACTGAAATCTTATTTACGATTACGAACGTAATAAACACGTAAGAATTGGATGAGGTATTATAATTATACTCGTATCACGAAACAAACTACATTGTATACGCCTGTTTATATAAATCAGAAAACAAGAGAAGGAACCAAGAAAGGAAACACGGAGGGAAATTATGTTGAGAATGCAGACGATCCCAAAATAGCAAATATCAACAGAAATCATCTATTCTCCATCATCACCAGGAAAAACAACAACAGCCAATATATATCAGTATCTGACAGATCTATGACATAACCAACACATTATTGGAAACAGAACGAATTCTCAGAGATGTTTTTGTGACATTAACCATACCTGTTGCTGTTTGTAAATGTTCCAAGATATTCATCAATTCCTTTTTTTCTTTGTCACATTACTATCCAACGATTTATTGATTCACTGCTTTTAGTATAGAATATCGCGACAGCATGTTACATGTATCCATTTATATATACGCCGGTCTTGTTTTCATCAAAGTGTGAAACTACACACGTATTTTGTACTAACGCAGGCGACAATTTGGTCCCGGCTTATTCTTATATCTAAGATAACAACGAACACAAAGCAGTACGACAGATAACACAATGTCCCTGTGAGCTAGTTGGTTAATTTAAACAAAGGCCATCGAATCGAGGACCTTTTTACCTATAAAGATATCTGAATAATCTAAACCCGAATGTTGGTCACCGCAGATTGCAATCTCTTGCCGTACTATAAGCAGCTTAAATAAGTTACCCAACTGTATTGTTCGTTCAAAAAGCAGGTGCGTATATATTTGCCCGCAATTGGTCAATCAAATCGTTAAAACATATTGTACGCCAGTTTATCAAGTATCCATAAACTATGAACCGTGAGAGTAATCCTGGTGTATTAGACATGAACATTTCTTGAACTGTTCTTGCATAATTCATGAAACATTCATGAAGTGTGACTAACTATTTGACAAGGATAGTGACCGTGAAGTGTACCGAAATGATGACCGCATGATAATGAATGTTAAGTTTCAAAATTTTAATGTACATGTATTACGACAAAGGTCGATGACAATGTTTAAAGTCAACATCTAAAAACAACAGCACATTGTACATGCTTTAATTAAATACATTTAAATTACTATAGTTACAGTTAGTAGAAGATAGGGTGATATTTGAATTCTGTTAAGTCAAGTCAAGTTAAGGGATTACATCCCTAATGCTGTACTTTTCTGATGTATCTGCACAATACTACACAAGAATGTTAACATTACCAAAAAATATTGCCAAATTTGTTTAAATAGTTACAAAAATACGATAATTGAGGACAAGCGAGACATAATATCATTATTCTGATTACATGTATTCTAAAACAGTTTCCAGTCTACGCCCCTGATATTAACGGTCGTTAAAATGAATAATTTCAAATTTTAATTGTCTTAGTCTCAGTAGAGACTTGAGATAGAAATCTACCACTTAATCAGTTAACGTTTGTTGTTCGGCAAATTTAAAAGGATTATCCATGCAAATATGATATTTTTAAGATAACATACCAAGTTGTATTGAAATCTACAAATTTTATAGTACAAATCTATTTGCGGATATTATCAAAAGCTAAGCTTAATGTACGGGATAATGTATAGAAAACTTTAATTAACCCTAAATACGACATTGCTAGCTTGCTTGAAGTATATAAGTAATGTAAGTATTGTTTGCGCTCATAAAATAAGTAAATAGGAAACAATAGATTTACATTACCATACAGGAGCCATTGGCAAACAATACATAAAGGTTATAATCGCTCTATAAATCCCAACAAGAGACACAAAACTTCGATACACAGATGAATAAGCCACTATATGAATAAAAAAAAACGAACATAAATAAAACTATTTCGATCAGAACAATTGATAAATTATCCAGATCAACAATCAAACGTTTTTTCCCTTCACGTAGATTGGGGTAATTTCTCCCCCATGCCCCAATACATTTAAGCTTTCAATCGCGTGCCAATTTAACATTATAACGAGTATAATGTGATACCTTCATACATAAGAGAATTAAGTTTTTACGATTTCTTACTTTCTAAATCTTGAATGAAATTCCCATTGATAATTTGCACTGACGTTTGGCTCGAAAATACATCTTTGGGGGTGCGTGATCAAATTCGTAATGTGAGAAACTATTGAAATACTCGCTGCAGTATTAAAATAAATGTAATTTAACTGATTAAGCAATCCGCATTAAAAGGGTTAGTCATTTGTACATGGGGTAACAGTAATTTACATACCATATATGAAATCACATGTCATGTAAACCGTTTATAAAATTCCCAAATCGATTCATTAACAGTCGGTTCAGAAAATCTAATTCACCGTTGAGTTACCAAGTCTTATATTTCGATTCTCTGTATCAAACTGATTCGTTAATTGTCACAATTATATTCACAACCGGGTGTGTACGCAATCAGTTCAATGCTCTATCATGAAACATGCAATGTATACACGCAGATATGAACACAAAACCGCACACTTTTTGTCAGTAAACAAGGCACACAATTCAGTCCTGTAATTCGAATAATTACACTTCAAAATGGCGTTCTTATCTTGTATCAATATGCAAATAGGACTATAAATCTTTCTAGAAATCAATTTTAAAATGATAAAGATCTTTTACGTGTATCAAAATTGGCCGTCATGGTCATCTGTGTTTAATTCTGCATTATATGTAAACAGGTTCAATCTACTAAAATTTGAAATGTGTCCAAAAACTTTAATAAATCTAGGATAATGTCCTACGAAAGATACAACTCTGTTTACTGTAGTTTACTATGTCACGTGATTACTATTCATAAATTTATCTTGATATGATTTCTTCCAGAAAGATTCAAACGCTCGATTAAAGTAGTTTTTATCGATTAGAATCAAACGCAGTTCTTTTTTCGTACGATTGTTTGATTAGATAAAACGTAAATAAACAAAGGAACAATCTGCCAAATGGATTTGTTTCAAAACTTGTTCTGAACGACTAAATTCAAGCATGTAATAGAATTTGCTTAAAACCGTTTATACAAAAAATCGCATTTCAAAAATACTAGCTTATAGTTTACACATGAAGTGCCCGTAATATGATAAGGGTGTTCTTCTGTCCACCCCATCCCCAAATATGTTGTGGGACAATTAGCAATTGTTTATGAATAAATTGATATTTAGTTTCTGACATCTTGATAACAATTCATCAAATTCACTTTTTATGTGTTTAAAGTTTCAAACCTGATATTTGTTTTCACTCCTTTCCGCTACAATAATAATTTTACCTACATCGTGTCAGTGTCGGGTTTTGTTTGTATGAAACAAGAGGATCCGAGCTGAAAGTGAGTCCAAATATTTGATAAACCACCCATTGTTAGTCATCAGACAAGATGCTGGCTATTTTATATTATAATTCACCTGTTGGATATATATTACGTTAAAGAGTATTGACAGGTTGCCTGTATTTCTCGTATGAAGGAAATAAAAGGTAACAGGCAGAAGAATTGAAAACATTCTTAATGTATTGTAGCTTCGAGTCCTTCATGTAATTGAAGAAGGGATTGTCCAATCACAACCAAAGATGTCACAATAAACAGCATGAGACAGTTGTCTTTGTACAGTGCAACCTCTCTTGAGCAACACCCTTTGGGAGTAATAAAATTATGTTGTTGTTGAGAGTTTGTTACTCTAGAAAGGTTAAATACAATTAATAGTAAAATCGTTGGAAAATCATGCTGTTGTAGAAGGGCCGATCTGGAGATACTGTGCTGCATTTCTGATTTATTGAATTTAAAATAGGATCGGTTTACTCAATACTGCTAGGTTAACAAAACTGATTGTGTTGTTAATTATAATTTCTCATTTATATGTCTTTTCCACCTGTCACATGACATGTGTGTGTTTATTTGCATTGCATATTTGTATAGTTTCGGCGATGTACTTTGTACAAGTCTCTCATGAAAATTATGTTCTGTTCTAATAAACTGCAAGCTGACACAAATGGCACAGCAACAAATTACGAGACAAACTATTGCACCCGATCAGAGAACAGTTTTAATTTATTAGACCTAGAATAAACTTGTAAATGACAGCTGACAATTGGTCAGAGTAGGTACAAAACGTCAAAACTCAAGTAAATAAAAGGATCGAGCCAGTGGGTCAAGCGTATAATTGATGGGTAAATCATACGCACAATTATATTATAACAATACATAGAACTAGGATAGATCGCATTACAAAATCATACAATGTTGAGTTGTTTAAGGCGGGATGTGGGTCGACAATGGGAGATATGATATCTAGGATAAACATCTAATTATATACGTTATCTCGCAATAGATTTACACCTGTTTGGACGGGTACAATTTTATTAGCTGATAAATTTGAATCCATGGGTTCAGAATACACCAACTTCACGAATTGTTGAGAAACGCTACGAAAGAGACGTATGGAAGAGTTGAAACAAATACTGTGGAATCATTAATTTTCGTTGGGGGTTTAATTTCGTGGATTTCGTGGGTCGGCTCATCCACGAAATCAAACCTCCACGAATTTTAATGCAGAGATAAAGCATTTCTTTTCAAAAATCAAATTCCACGAATTTATGTCCCCGCGAAGTAGTCAATTTAGTAAAAACCACGAAAATTGAGCCCAACGAAAATAAATGAAAATATAGTATACACTGTACCAGGAAAAGAACGGTATTCAACGGCTGATTTAGAGTTTAGATTAACCAAATATTTATTGATTAAATATAAATTTCAGCACGAAATTATGTATTCCATCTGTGATCGTTTATATTACACCACTGTGAAAAATTGTCTGATCACTGCAAGCAGTTTACTGATCAAGCTAAGATACAAAGAAATACACGATGTAAGCTCAGGTGCAGATTTGTAATCTAGTTTTCTTAAAATATAAACAGCTTCCAAGCAAAGGTGAACGACACACTAACGCATGGGAATTTGATGCTTTTATTTTATAGTTCGTTTCATAGAACAACCCAGTGCTTCCCTTTCAGCACTTTGATTTCTCAATCTTCAGGAAATTCTGGTTTAAGCGCAATTTAGCTCGCTAATGGTGCATGCGATTACTTTAACATACAATGCAATATATTGAATGTTTATAACTTGGATTACACAAATTTTACATTGTTTGCAGGCGAAAACGAAAGGTAAAGTATTCATCATACACACTCGAACATTCCAAATAAATTTATTTTAGACATTAATAGATATATAAATATCAAGCATTATAAAATCTAAACATTCCACTAGTGTTAATGTCATGGATAACACAAAGAAAATCTATTCTTCGAATAAAATACAGAAAAAAGTAAATTTCACTAACCGTTATACAAAATGTAGTATCAAAAGTATAAAGTAGTCCTTTATTTTATCAAATCAGTTCACACCCCCATTCACGTTTATCCAGCTCGTGTAGAACTCAATTCTTACACCAGGATAGTGAAAATATTGTATTTATCGCATTAATTCCTCATCATACACCATCAAAATAATCAATACAAAGCACTACTCATCTAAACATGGTACCAGGTATGTTTATATATTTTATACACGTATAAACAGCGTAGTAAATCCACATAGTTCTGCTGCACTCATGTAATTCCACTATCTCCCAATACCTCAACCAATGAAAATCTCAAGTATGTGTTAAGTGTACCCTGGTCCTCATTCGTTCATTTCTCACCTAAATTCTTTAGTATCAATTTCGAATTTCTGCCTTATTTGGTCCCTCTGATTTATCGACATACCACACTTTCACATCAAACAAAACCTGGTCGAAATCACAAATTGTTTAAATTAACTGACCACTCAAGAGAAGAGTTTTAAAGCTTTAGAAAAATTCAAAACTCGCCACTAAACTATTTGGCAAGTGCTGATAGAGGTATTGGCAAGTTGGAGTATGATTTAAATACCCCGGGGTTAAAACATTGACTTTGATGACAGATATCTTCACACGCCTGTCATCCACCTTGTATCTTGAATCTATCTACAAGTAACCAATGATAAAGCACATCGACGGACAAAAAATATGGACCGTCTTGACCCAGGCGTCAAGATGGTAACTTATGTACATTGCAGTCAAACCTGAGTTGACGACTGTCAGTGATTAAAGACAAGCTTGTAGACATAGGTCAGTCTTTCCTTTATGCATTAAAGCCAGACCTTCTTGTAGACATTGGCCAGTCTTTCCTTTATGCATTAAAACCAGACCTTCTTGTAGACATTGGCCAGTCTTTCCTTTATGCATTTAACAAATTTAAACACACTATTACTGTACATGAATGTCACAATTCCTTCTCTCCCTAGTCATCTATCTTTGAACACAGGTTTTACTGCATATCAGTACATCTGAACTTTTACAAGATCAGCCTGGCTCCCAGCGTAGTAGTTATGCGCCAAATAGTAACGTAGTGTACCCTACGGTAGCACTTTTTACCAACACGTAGCACTTGACGTCGCGCTATGTATAGAATGCCAAACTAATAGTAACGTAGTGAAAGGGGCAGGTAATCCAACCAGACTATCACGAGACAACATGAGTAGTCAAGAAGAAAAACATATGTGTAAGATATAAAAAGCAATCAACCAAGTTAGGTACAAAATATTAAACACTACTTTATAAATTGTATTCTTATCCAGTTGTGACGCCATGCTGTTTTATTAATGTAACGCTACTTTCAAGATGAGGAGAACATTCAGACAATGTGTAGACAAAATAGGTAACACAGTTATTCATTATTCGGATAATATTTCGTAAATTACAACTGGCATGCTTAGATTTACCGTTTCATGTCTATCTCATTATTGAGTAATGTTCAGGAGGATAGAACTAGAATGTATTGATCAGTTGTGGCGGCAATAGTGGTGTACGATACGTTTACGACAATCGTAAAACTGAACGTCACATTTTACGACATTTGATTTTCCGCCTGATACCACTGAAATGTTGCCTTCTGTCCAATTTTATTAATTATTTAGTTTAATGTGGTTTTAATAAGAGAATGCTCATGAACTGGTAGTATATGACTAATCTATTTCATTGCAAACAGACAGTGCACAGTTTGAATTCTTTTAGAAGCACGTGACATTATTCGTGAAAATGTATTCTTTACGATCTCCCACCATTAATCTAAGAGACTAGAAACATATGTTCGGATCGAATAATCTTCCTTTAATAACATTGTAATTATTAATACAACACGTGTTAAAGACAGAAACAATATCACCAGATGGTGATTTATTATTTTAAAGGTTCTTTTACACCATGCCCAAATATTAGCGTACAACCGGCTTTACTGACATTGCATGGTTCATGCCATTTGACCAAAGCAAAAATGCAACATGACACACAATGGAACTATGCTTTATTTTACTACTGTATTGTAAACGAGTTCTATAATATTATCGCTATAGTAACTAGAAAACTGGAATTATTTGAAGTAGGTTGACCTAACCTTTGGTGAGTTACATGTGCACACAGTTGGTGTAGGTGATCGCGATATCCTGGGAAAAGCAATGGGAACTGAAACACTTCAACAAATTGAACAAACCTTGGACTTCATTCAGGCATACTTAATGTCTATTGAACTTCACAAAACATGCACTTGATTCGTTTTAACTACTATCTACCATTGTTAATGAATGAAACTTAATACGAATTTACAACAAATCAACCTTGGTAAAAAATGTTAATTAGTAGAAATTTCAACTAGAATTGAGGGAAAACGGCATGAGCTCACATAGTACTACAAAAGCAAATATCGCTGATTAATTAAAGGGTTTTATATTCGCAGAGGTCATGTCAAACAATCTCATAAGTACCTAAACTCTTAAAACGTTTGAGGTAATTACGAATTAATCTGCGAGTTAATTGGCGGGAACATTTACGATCTTAACTTAATGGGTTTATAATCTTATCCGACAGAGATAAGCTTAATTAATGATACATTATTAAAACTTACGACATAGGGAAATCTGAGGTATAGTGATGCCATTATTAATTAAAGATAACCCACAGCAAAGTCTCGCATTTCAAACGTTCGCGTCAATATTGAAAATAGACGGAAATTCGCCGGGACCGACCGGAACGATTTCGAACTTTCGCATATTTCGAACTATCGCGTTTCGAACTATCGCGATTCAACTGTATTTTACAAAATAAATACACAACTTATCTATTATGGTTTGTATGTGTTTACTAAAATATTTGTATTTAGTCATTCCATCACATCCTGTCACCTGTAGAGCAATTCAATGTATCTTACAAAGTTTGGACTAATTAATCAACTACATGATGACCAAAACAGTCTGACATAACATGGTATTATGACTATTACCCATTAGGAGACACAAGGACTTATAAGTCCTTGACAGTCCTTGGCAGATAGCATAACTTATAAACCTGCACACGATACAAAAAATGAAATCTCTCACATCAAGGCACTCCAAACGCGACCACTTCAGACTCAAAATACAAGTAATATAATAACTAATTTAAGGCAATATCGTGTAAGTGGCATATTTATTTCACTTGTGTTTTTGAACACCGACCTCCCGCAAAGCCACTCAAACTAAATCATGGGCACGTATAGAAGAAGACCACAAAAGCACATGAGCGGTGCCCTCTTAATTATGTATGTCGGGGTATCCCCGACATGCATGACATGATATTGAATTTCAAACGAATAAGACTTTGTTTGTATTTGTTTTATGTTTTACTTTAACTCTATGATGCTAAGCAAGCGGTACCGAGGTTTATAGACTGGCGAACCCCCAGAAAAAAGAATTTTACGAGGAAAAACTCTATTTATCTTTGATAATCCATGCTGTTTCCGTGAGCAAAGAAGAAGAGAAATAAAATGTCACAGATAAGATCTAGACAATTCGTGTAAACTTCTAATTCTTCTTCTAGGTTTATATGCTGATTGAAAGATAAGACAAAACTTAAGTGTTAAGGATAGAAATAAAACGGGTTCACAGACGTGCAAGTTTAAGAGAATGGAAAAATGTCTTAAAAAATCGTTTGTTCATGAGTATGAAATGTTACACTAGTGATTATAGTATCTTTTCATGATTCACATAGTTTAATCAGCCACACTTTTGTCCTAACATGTGTTATGCATGTAACATTCTCTGTTTTTTTTTCTTTGAGCAGGCTTACAAACGGTGCATGCTATTATGGTAAATGATTGATGATTTTTTGCTTCAGAACATGTAAGCGGCCAGCAGTAACAAAGACACAATACCTTAATGGTTAATATCGTGTTGAATGCTATTTGTAATGGAGAAATTGTCATCAGTTTCGTTTGCAAACAAGTGAACAAAAGTTGCAACAGGAAATGCTATTTCTGATAAGAGACCCGCACTAAACGATACGAATATTTATTTAAGGTTACCCATAATGCTTATTTCCGGTATATATTGACTGTACATGCATCTGCATGACCATGACACGATTGATGATGACACATAAGACGCTTGCTTGATTTATTTTAAAAGTAAAAATCAATAGCCCTTAACTTGACAGAAGGGATTACGATATTTCGGGGAGAATTATTTACAGTGTCATATATGATTAAGATAAAATACAAGAGTTACGTAAAATTCATCTATAAGCAGATCTTATGTTCTGTTTAAAAATTACACCAAAAAATATAACTGAAAGCAGCTACGTATATCAACGTGCAATGTAAAAAGCTCCTAAGTAACGCAAAATCAGTCTTTGCTCTAAAACTTAATGGTCACGAATAGCAAAAATATAAATAAATCCAAGACTGCTTCAACGAGGAAAAGTTTTGTAAATCTAGGTCTATAAATGACAATCGTGCTCTCTAAATATTGTGGTATATCCGTTGACACTGCGTACTTGGCGATTAAATGCAATTACATGTAGTTGGTTTTGATAACATATAAGACTGCTATAATTGTTTGTTTTAGATATGATAATGTAAAAGAAATCCATTCAACGATAGATATCATAAACAAGAGGTGAAACATTGTATAATACCTGTCCATAATATAAATACAATATGAATGAATCGAGTTCAATAGCTTATTTGCGAATTTTCGAATGTCATATAATTTCGCGACGTACTTAAGTTTCAAACAGCAGATTATAATGTGTCAAAACTGACACCTCATACATTTTAGAAATTACTTCGAAATAAAAATAAATAAAAAATAGTCCATGGAATGAATTTACGATACCAAAATACCATCCTAACTAAAGACTTTATGAATTATCTCAAACTGTTTAGTTTCCTGTTTGGTTGAAAAAGTAATTTATTGTCGGATGGATTACATAAAGAAATATTAGTGTATTTATCGGTTAACTGTATTTACCCTTTTTTATCGGTCCACATGATAAACTTGTTTAATATAATGACTTCCTACGCAATATTGGTAAATATCTATTTTCAAATCTGAGCAATATTGAGGCCTATTAAATACTGAATCATGGATATTTGATAGAACACAGACCTTCGTGTATTGAATTAATCTAAAACACTTCCTATATATAATTATAGAGCCTCACAGACAAAAAAAATATTAATGATTTTGCACCGTACTAAGGGTCGGCTTTTTCTTTTGATTACAAACTACAAAGTTGGTTATTTATCATAATATTATCTTATCATATCTCTCAAAAAATTATACATTTTAGACCGGTTTTCACCATTGACTTAATAAAGAGACCGTTTCAATATTAAGACCTACTTTCGTCCCCAAACGTGGTCCTAATGTCGAGATGTTGATGTAATTTCATTTCAAACGATGTATACATACTAGTGCTGAGTGCGACTAAATGATTTTGAAAAGTTGTCTAGTCATCTTGTAGTGCAGTTCGATTGTATAAATAATCCTGAAGAAAGTCACACAAACCCGCTATGAATTCAGTCGACAAAAAGGACAAGCACGCGGATGATTATGGCTTAAAATATTCTATAAAAATACGTTTTAATGTAAACATTCCAAAATTAAAATCTGAGTGCTTTTATCTAAGCTTTCAGCTTGTTGATTCAATAATTTTGGGTATAAACTTTGCTCAGTTTTGATCGTAACGAAATACTCTAATCAATCGAACTGAACAATCAACTCGGGTATAAAATGTCGATTAACTTCAAACAGATTAGCTGACAAGCTTTTAAGATGTCGAGATACTCCATATTTGAGAGTCGTGATTTTTATAAAAAAAAATCAACAGTCAACTCCATGTATGGAGATTAACAATTTAGGTGATACTCGTTAGGCGAACGGGACGATCGACGGTATGAGTTAGTTTTTAACCATGTTTATTCCGCGCGCATTCCGTGGTCCGGATTCTATAAAAAACTAACTGTGTCGTTCACACTGACAAAATCTAACTCGGTCTGATTTATCACTATCGTCTAAGAAAAAAACTTGTTAAACGATCATTTATTTCAATTTTAAGGATATAGTTGAATTTGATATCTTGGTGATGCGTTTTATGACATGATATAACACATTTATTATACCTTTAAACACCTACTTAAGTTTTCAAGCTTAAGTTTGTCTATTATTGAAATTGACAAAAAGCTGGATGGGTAAATAGTGCATTTGTATTGAAGTGAAGATATCCGTTGCCATGGTTAACGGTTCGTTAAATTCTTTATTAGACAAGTTGGTTAAATCTCATTACATTAAAGTGGTTTAGATTTTTTGTGCCACTAAACCGAATAAAAATGCTTCAAACGGCCAAAAAGAATTTGATTTTTTTCAGACGAAATCTTCAGTTAGAGAATTCACAAGGAATGCATGATTATGTAAATTAATTAAAGTTTCATTTTGAAGCTGAAAATACTTTGAAGTGTATATAGTTGTTGGCGTTATCAATGCTTTTGAGTCTAGCGCTCATCAGTTGCAATCAAACTCGTTGGTTCACTGTTTGTTAGGCGGCATATACAAACAAAACTGATTCAGAAAGAAAGTTCGTCCTATTCCATCAAATTAACAGACAAATGTTGCATGCACTTTAGATATTTGTCCCATTTAATAATCAGTGATACACTGTACATCGACAATACGGTGACAATCACCATTTTCGTCAGGGAATACTTATGTTAACAGAATCGACCATAATAACATTATTCATTTATGTTATTTCTAAACTTGTATGAATATCATTATAGCAAAATATGGATTTCTAAACAACATGAAATTATTATTGTTATGACTGTCAAGAAGGCATCCATTACTTATAACTACATTAACGTTTAATTTGAATAATTTGTAGACTTTTGAAACATTCAGGATAATGATTATACAACAGAACCGATGTCAATATTTGTTCTTCCTACAATTCAACGATAGTTTTAGCAATCACAGCCAATCCAAGTCATTCATAGAATGGTCAGCAGTGTTTATTTAAACCGAACGTTGTTTGCAAGCAACTTGAGGCCAGTAATTAGAGCTGATATAAAAACAAAGATGAGTCGATCTATGTGATTATACATGATAAATCCATCGATTGGACAAGACAATTGAAGTACTTAAGAGTTTTATGACCAATCTGTTGTACAACACACACAAAGAAACATTCCCAACGTTTTTATCAACCTAAACATGCGGTGTTTTTACTGAGTGGCTTGACAACGTTTTTAGTATTGCAATTTCATTGCTTAGTATTTTTTACAATCTTGGTCAATTATGAATAAAAAAACAGTCGGTGTTTCTTATTTTATGACATTTACGAGTTTTTCTGAAGCAATAAAGACAAATAGCATTAATAGCCTCATTGAATGACATAAAAATAGGACCCTTTTTGTAAACCGTAAATTACAATGTTTTTAACAACAGAGCATTACACAATTATCAACCTTAGCTGGAGATTCTTTGTAATGAAATAGCCATAATGAAACTATCAATATAATATTCATTAAGTTAGACAATCGTAGACTAAACACAGTCTCATGTTAGATCATTAACGTATTTGATATATGATCTTACCATAAAACTGCTATCATATTTGTAAAATATCGTGAAAATGGATAATCAAATTAAAGACAGAATAGAGCGCTGGTCGGGAAAGTCTGTCTAGTAATCAATTTACAAAAATGTAATTGTTTTGTAAATCAAATGAGCACTCATTCAACATGTTTATTTCTTGTTTTAAACTTCCACAAACACTGAGAACAAGAATGCTAATTAATAATGTACGTAGTTATGTATGGACATAATTCAATTAATGGGAATAATAGGATTCTAATAATACTATTGTGTCCTTAATATTAAAATTAATGTTTTAAACCAGTCAACTTCGGACTGAAATTTGAACACATAGAAGTCTGTATAAAGAGGATCAGTGACATCTATAAACACATCTTAAGTACAGTTAAACCTTTGAGCAAAGGCCACCTTGACCAGGGGAATGAAATAAACTGAAACAGAATTGGGAAAGACAAAAGTGTGGCCTTTATTGACATATCACATTCATTTGGAGCTCATTTTGTTCTAATTAATCAATGACAATTTTAAAAGAATGGTCTTTATTTCGAGGTGGTCGCTTACACGGTTTTGACTGTATATCAATATTATTGTATTCAGTTCCTGGAACCAGTCTCACAGACGTATCATAGCTAACTTGAGTAGCAGCTTTTAAACTTAATTTTCTTTTAAACATTATACATTTCGGACATTTCCCTTTTACAACCAATAAACGATCCCCAAAAACAATCAATATAGTAAACGCTGTTCATTTATAAACACAGAGTAGCCTGCTTTTTTAAAGTTGAAAAAAAAACAGCCACACGATGATCAATGTCCCGTGAACAATATTACATGAGCAACATCTAGTCACATATCACATAATGACATGATAATAAATACGATGATTATGATAAATATGATTTTTACGACTATCGTAAATATATATAGTGTCCATCTGCATGGAATCCGGCAACAATTAAAGTTGCAATTTCAGAATAAAACTTTAATTTATTACTCGCATAATATGATTTTGAATGAAGACTGTAAATAATTAGCCTGCTCGTACTAGTTTAATTAAGTTTTATTTGAAAATTAAAATCGTTTTATTTCTCTTAGCTATATAAATGATAATTAACTCACCATTCAAGTTTTCACTTCGAATTTTCTGTTTTCAATAAATTTAATTTCCTCGTGAATTTCTGAAACTATTTTCGATTCCAGTTTATCTAAATCCTAGTTTTCATTTCCTTAACCAATATTTCACACACCTGTCGGTTTATAGACGAATCCAGATATACAAGGTACAAACACACACATCTGTCTTATCTAACAGCGAACAGTTTAACGTTCTAAACTACTTTGAGCTACGGGAAACGATAATAAACTATTTTACTCTAATTCAATTCCCTTCACCGCCACATGATTCATGTAAACTTTTAGATTTTCATCCCGTGTTAAAGTTTAAACAGAATTCTCCACATTATTGGACTTTAAAAGACGTGTTTCTAATTCGCCCAACTGTGAATTATTCTCCAATAGATATTTTATTGTTCAATCTGATTTGAATCGATGTACGAAAAAGCCACAAGTCGCCCGTACATTCAATAGCCAACTGTAATACTGTTCAACATTGAGTCACATTTAGCTAAACGCGTGGCTCATGGCGATATACAAATACAGGACACCATTATTTCAAATTTAAATCAATTTACTGTAGCGATTTTAACCGATTAAAGTAGAGAATCGATGACTAATACACTCGTTATTTTATTCCGATCTAGTGACCCTTTTTATCATGTGCAATGAATTTCAAGTATGCACCATGGGAACTGATCGACCAAGAAGGGGTCATTTTTGACCCCAGACGATATCAGATGACCCCTTAATGAAATCAATTTAATGCATGATCAGAAACCACTAACGTGAATGAACTATAATTACCGACCAACAGGCGATATGGTATTAATTGCCTCGCGACGTTTTTGTTGATAAATAGTTACAGAAGATTTGAAATCAGAACATTTTAAGCAAATATAAAATTTTCATTTTAGGACAGAGTAAGACATAAATTATGTTAAACAACTTTCTGATCGGTCAATTAATATGTCAAATAAAGACAAATAAAAAACTAACATGTTACGTCGCAGTAAGTTATTTCGACCTAATTATATACAGTGTTGCATCTTAGTACTTTAACTAACTCAGAAATATGTTTAGTAAGCTTAAATAAAAAGGATAATGATATACATAATGTACAGTTGATACAAGAAAATCTGTGTACATAATATCCATCAGCAATTATCTTTCGCTCGTGTTATCAGTAACTAATGAACGTGGAAATACCAGGCCTAACTTCAAAACCCTCTTTTTTAAGTATGATTACTTCAGTACGTTAGAAATGATTATAAATTCAGTAATTATTCTCCAATCACGATGTATGTTTAACAAACATGTCTTACTTTCAGGCAACATGCCAGAGTTCATTAACCATTTCAATTTTTATCTCGTAAACAAATTAAAACTGATTATTTTTATACGTCAATTATTTAAACATAAAGTTAAATTTTCAAGAAGGATTGATGTTTGAATTTTAACACATACAGACGAAAAACAGTGGCTTTAGTTTATAATCATTGACTTTGTAATTTGCATTCATTTCGACTTGTTCTAAGTGGAACAGAATCATTCTCTAAATTGTGTCTAAAAGTTGGGGTTTTAATGAGTAAAAAGATTGTTTCAATACGCAAGTACTTTTTATTTCGTTTACATGTTTCAAAATTCTCATTGAATTATTTAGAATCAGTTAAAACTTCATTTACAGAAATATCATTTTGTTTACCAAACATATGAAAAAAAAACTTTTTGAAATTTACCTTTATGGTTGATTATCACTGTTCATTGCTCAGTCGAAACATTAACCAAGAAAGTGCTTAATCCATTCAATGTATTCCTAACAATTGTTTCGTACAATAAGCCATACATATACAGTACAAGGTAGCAACAGTCTTGTCTTCGAATACGTCCACACAAAAAACAACAGAAAAAATAATACCAGTTGAATGCTCAGACAGACAAGTAAGATATAAGTATAATCTTTTCATATCAAACCACCTGCATTATAATAATCTATTGTGACAAAGGTAATTATGTTTCATTGGCCTTAATTATCTCATCTAGCGCACGAACCAAGAATAATGTTCCAGAACCGATAACAAGAATCTTGGCATCAAGCACACCAGGAAAAACACCAGATCTGCTCGATTCACCAGAAAGTGTCGATGCCTCTGATATTATCATGCCATTTCATCACTTTTTGTAATGTCGGGAAAAACAGAACATTGATAAGACAAAGATAATGAATCGAATACAAATAATACACATGGAATATAATACAGAACAGAACATAACAGAACAGCGGTTTGTTTTTCAACTCTCAGAATAATATAAACATTTTAGTGCTGAGTCAATAATTACGGTTAGGGCATTTTTGATAGTTCGATCAGATTTCCATAGCAGTGACTCGCTCGGTGCGCATGAATTTTGATGCGGACCAAGGTACAACGTTTCTCTACATCCTCCATGCAATTGTCAAACTAGTTTACGTTCCATGTTGCAGTGTTTGTTAGTCTAAGATAGATTATTTTCCATGAGTACTTTCAGTACTTTGTTTATAAAATATTATTGCATCTATGTATTTACACAACTAATTACTGCGAGTAATGAACCGCTAATTTGTTAATGTTTTGTTTTATGGAATGGAATTTCGCTTAAACTACGGTTTCATAAATAATGCACGTTGATTGAACCATATTGTGCGACTTCAATGCAAGAGATGATGTACAAAATAGCGATGTTCACATTATTTCACGTAGCCAGCTTCGGTGCCATATTAAATGGCAGTATATTGTTATGGTTGGTTGATACTAAACTAATATTTCTACAATGGACAGATTTCATAAAATATCATATTTGAAAAAAAAACGTTGGTTTCAAACAACTCGCAAACATTCAGACAGATAGTTTACCTGGCTGTTAATAAACAATATGGCGGAAATTAAAAACTCTCTGTCGATGTTCTGACGCCTTCCTGCATTAATGGGATTTAAAAACCAAACATTACGACTTAATGATTGTCTATTGTACGCGACAAACGTCGGATGACATAGTTGGGCGTTTAGTTCCGGGACCGTTTGAAAATCAAAGTACTGAAAGTACTCATTGAAACTTAACGTACATGTATATACTTGCACTGCAACATGAAACGGGAACCAGCATAGCATGGCGGGTGTAGAAAAACGTAGAACGTCCGCATCAATATTCATGCGCGCCGAGCAAGTGGCGGTTTTGAAAAGCCGAACTGCCGTTCAGTTTCCTGTTATAATCTGCGAAATGAATATTTTGGGAGGATTATCGTCTGCTGACAAACAGGTAGAAGTAACTTTCACCTGCTCCATGTTTCATACATACTCGTATATATCAATGATAATATATAAACAGATAGCAGAGTTAGAAACCGCATGAGTCGAACGGTAGATACCTATCATCCATTACCACTAACTGGCGTAATAATTATTTTACCGTGAAATCATGATTTATATTCCAGAAATGTATCCTAAATATTGATAAATTTTCAGGAACAGATTCTCCGGGGATGATGGTAAACATTCCCTGGATTGATTAACACAAGCTGATCAACGTTTGTCATTTTAACATTCATACATGCCAGTAGTTTGTACTTGGTTACTGATTCTCGTATAAGATACAAACCAGGCTTCTTCATTAAGTTTGTACTATTCATGCAATTAAGCTTCTGATTTGAATAAAACCCTAGTAAACCAGACTCCTTGAATACCAGAATTCTCTGAAATTCGAACTATTTTTCAAGTCCTTTTTTTCGGAACTTATCAAAATTTCTCTGAAAACCGGAATTCTCAGATAACCGGACTTTTGACCCGGTCCGGAAGGGATTCGGTTTCAGAGGTTTTACAGTAGATGTAATTAGTTAACAATTTAATGTGTTGATGTATTTACACTGCTTGTTAGTGTATCGCGGTTTTATTTCTGCGCAAGAAAATATAGATACTTTACATGTGGTTGAAATTAGAACATCACGTTTAGTCAACCATCTCAAAATTCAGTAATTAAGCTGAGTCATTATTGTTGTTAAACTTCAAAAATAACTATTCAAGTGTTTTGATACTGACGTACAATATGAGTTTTATAACTTATACGCTCAGACTTATAAGATCAAAGGCAAAACTGTAACTTGCCAACAATGATCGAACTAGCTTATCATATCTTGTCTTGCTTCAGACAAGTTTCAGACAACTGATAACTGAATTTCAGGGCAAGGCCGAGAGGAATTGAGACCCCTAATAATTGACAAAATCTAAAATTAGTCCCCTTCCAATCTGAAATTGCTTCATAAGGGCCTTTAAGGTAAAGTATCGATTCTAGGTCACGTGATATATCTGATTAGAAGGAAAGATGAACTGCAAAATAATATTTAAAACTAAATTTCAGATTCCAGAAAGTATACATAATATTATTCAATGAGGCATTGTCCTATGGCAATACACATTGGTTATACGCCTGGTTGTATTTGGTATGTTATCGTATAGGACGAGAAGATGATACAGTTAATTACGTCAATTCAGAAGTCTTTATTAAATTAAATCAAGTAAAGTGTGTAATATGATGGGTGTAACATAAAGGATGTAGATTTTCCTCCTTCAAGTTGCGTCATGGTTTGTTAACTAGCAAAGACGAAAAGGTAAATATTAAGATAAATCATTTATCATGTTTCCGGCTTCATAAAAAGTGTTATAAATCTGAGAACAGCTAGTTAAGGTGAGAGAAACCGAACTTTTGACTTACTTCCGGTGCACTCGTTCACGGACACTGAACCGGATATGGAATCCGTTCCTTATAACTTTTCTTAACAACAATGTCAACTTCATGTTCGAATAAATAGCTTGTCTTAAAATTGCCCGTTCTTTGGATAGAGCGACGGTTAAGTTAGCAGACCGGACAATACCGAATGTTGCCCGATATGACCGTTTCGGATAAATAAATTTCCCCACATAACAACAATAACAACAACAACAAAATATAAAAGTTAAGTTGTATCGATGGTTCCCCGCGCACTTAGTGCCTTAATATACAAGACGTTACATATCGATTCAAATTTCTAAGTATACAAATCAAATCATTGATCACATTATATAGGTATCGTGAATAACATCTGTTCAAATCTTAAACTGACTGTTTACATATCGCTATTGAGCGTTATAATTGCTTTATTATAAATATTATTATAAGATATATGGGGTCTAAGTTTCTGAATTGTTTAGTATTTGAAATATGACTTAAAAGCGTCTATTTAACCCAGATGAGAAAAGCGTAAATTCTATAAATAGTTAAAAGATTTGTCGCATAAGATCAAATATAACGAATACAAATATTTGCACACTAAATTTGACGTAGGAATAATTTAACCTCAAAAATGTGTCTCTATCAGGCATTATCATGGATTGAAATAGTTTATGTAAGCAATGAATTATTATCAAGCACACACTTGATTTTAATGAAATTAGACTGAAAGCTGAATAATAACGAAACATTAACCACTTATAGACTATAAGATAACATATTACTATTTTTATTATAATATGAAATGAACTGAAACATGGAAGCTATTGCTTATCAAAGCGCAAAACAACACCAATTGTAACACAGTTAATGTGCCGTACGCGTACTCTAAATTAAAGATACTGAACTGTCTCGAATTCGATACAAAATGGAACAGAAAGGCTGAAACAACAACAAAAAGTTTTGTTTAACAAAATTATTTTATTGCTTTGAGTTTTGTATTTATTATAACATAACATAGAATAAATATTTATAATTTTAGCAAAGGGGTCGTACCACACGTACTAAAAACTAAGTTACGGCTCTCCTGGTTAACATAGTTAACATTGGTACATAAGTTATTTTTCAACCACACACCCCGTTTAATCTTTGACTTTGGAATGACATGGTGACCTAGGGATTGAATAGAAAGAAATTAATTTCATTTTTTCGTTTTGGAAAAAGAAATCAATACAAATTTAATGTTATCATTTACAATATATGTATTGACTAATATGACTTTTTCAGGCCACCCGCATTACTGTAGATTCCCAAGAGGTCAGTTATCAAATACACAAAGGAAACAGTAAAACTATCTAATTATAATAACGAGTCCTTTCTATAAGAACTGAGGCACAGTAATTAAAGTGACAATTAGACTATACAAAGTACTTACTGAAATAAAAATTAATGTCACTTTTTCTTGTTCGTCAATGAAATGTACAGGCATGTATAGTAGGTATCATATAAATGTTTGTAAACCCTTTTAAGTCTTAAATCTTTATCAAAAGTGTCGTCAAATGGTGTCTCTTGAATTTAATTATTTCATTGATAGTGTTTATAATTGTATGTTATGCAGATTTTAAGTGGAAGGAGATATGTTACGTCTACCAATCGTGCGCAAATATAATTATAAATCCATTAAAGTATTTTTCGAGTTTCTGCACTAAAGGTTAACATTAAATTAAACAAAAGCACTAGGAAGGTCTTATCGTGTTAAGAACTTTGTTGTATTAACCCAAATTCCTGTAATTAAACGTGCGTACATTAGTGGTCGGGTGTTACCAGGTCAATGTCAATGTCATGGTTCGATTCTCGGCTACAACTTTCGAATTTCTCTGGAACGCTTTTTCAGTCTCCCCGTCCCAACGACTGAGCACAGTACTATGTCTGGAAAGTCACAGGAAAAAGGACAAGGTGTGTATCGGTGCATTACACCGGGTGCGATAAAGAAACAGGATTTTTTTTCGAAAAAAAAAGTATGAATATAAATGCCTGGTTCTCATATATCTTGTCTCCCCTCTCTCTGGGGCGGCTCTGAAATGACCATAGCTGTCGAATAGGCCACTAAACAACAGGTAAATAAAATGAAGATAAATAATGAGATAAAGAAATAAATGAATTATCAATGTTCTAGACAGGACTGATATGATGGAATGAACTCTTCTTTCTTGAACAAAACCTGTGCGAACTTTAGGGAATGCATGTACCACAATAAAAAAACAGAAACAGCATCATCATCATCATCATCAGCAGCAGCAGCAGCAGCAGAAGCAGCAGCAGCAGAAGCAGCAGCAGCAGCAAGATGATAGAAATACACATATACACAAAATACATGTTAGACAATGAACGCCAAAAAAGGTAGCAACAGAACACAGTCATACGCAATGGTATGTACCCTAACAACGTAAATAACCATCACTAGTATTGTAACAATAAATATCAATGTCATCATAAAATAATTCAGATCACAAACCATCCATCCATTCATCAATAAATCATGAATCAACAAAATCAACATGTGTGGTTACCATAATAAAAACTGGTAACAATCGAAGGAACAAAGATCATACGAGGTCCCCAAATTGTCCATTCTAGATTTCTACATGTACATGACGGTCATCGAGCCAATAAATGTCTCAATTTAAGTAAACAAATGCTATGACGTCTAACATACAGGGTATGATACAACTAGTCATGACTTACGTATGGTAAATCAGTTTATGTGAATTTCATTCATAAAAGTTAAAATAAAAATATTTTGATGTATAAGGATACGACAATAAAGTTAGCATACCCGAGAATAATTGTGGTAGGTTAACATTATAAGGACCACACATTGTATCCCAATAAAAAGGTCCCATAAAAGGTCCCATAAAAAATCATGAACAATCACCCTGGAATAATACTTTTAACAAAATATGAACCTTGTTGTTTGATGGGTACGATGTATGAGTATTTACCATTCACGAGAAATGTCATCGTCGGATACCCACGGTCGGTGCCTCCGCTCCGCTACGTACATCGTGCGATGGAGAAATGTATGATTATTGAAGTGTTACAGATTTTGACGTCTCTCAACGTTCAGACTTTTTTCTTATTATCATTGTGACGTGATAATAGAACGAAATGAGGAGATGAATTTTGAGAGTTGATCTAATGTATTACGGCCAATACAACATCTATGAACATTTCAGACCGCACCCTGAGAGAGGGGATACAAGATACAGGAGAGTCGAGCATTTATATAGCTACTCTTATTTCGAACAGTTTTCCTGGTTCTGTATCGTATCGATTTCCTTAAGATAGTACCGGTATTTATCTAGGTGGTTGGGATGGGGCACTGAAAGGCGTCCCTGAAATATCGTAAGGCGAAGCTGAGATTCGGACACACGGCCTTTCGTTCAGTAGCTCCGTGCGTTACCATCAGACCACCGATCATCCGAATTTTGGGAGCTGAATATTTCGATGGTAATCAAAGGGAGATAATATATGTGACTTTTACTTAGGGTATCTTTAACGTCTGATGTTTCAATATTATGTGCGCTAAAGAATGGTCTTTGTTCACAAGGTTGCAGTTTTAAACAGGTGGTCAGAAAACACAGAGTTTATTGTACGAAGCTCGTGTACGCATTATGGACATGCCACAAACTTGACTTAAATCGAAATCAAAGAACTCATGGAAACTGAACTTACGTAGACTTACACTGCAACATAGAACGGAAACTAGTTAATGGAGGATGTCGAAAAACATAATATTTTGATCCGCATAAAAAATGACAGCTATGGAAAGCTGATATGTTGTTCAGTTTCCAAAACAAACGAGATGACATAAACATATTAGAGGTGATTAGATAGCACTGTTATCAAACATAATATAAATATGAAGAGTACATGTATTATCTAACATAAAAATTAACAATTGTCTTATTTGTAAACATGTGACATGGTGATATGTTTATGTAATGGTGGAATATTACATGTTTTACGGTTAATGATACATTTCTGTACATAGATAAATATATGTCAAATATCACTTTACTGTTTGCGTTCAATCCGTCTGCGTCTTAGTATCTTGTTATTTACAATCATTATATAGATACCACATATCAGTCCCAACAATGTATGACCTTTATATCAAGGTTATAAGTCAGATAAATGTATGTTTAAGTTCAATTAATGTTCATGAAAAACACATCAAAGTAAGTAGCAAGATACAGTCTACAATGGCGAGGGGATACGAACGTATGATTTATAAAACTGTAATTACTAATCGTGAAGTTAGCTCATTATCTAACTCACAACGATAAAATATTCAGTCGACGTCTGAATGGCTGCTACCATATCTCAACCCTGTATCGTTAGGATCTGTTTTAACTAACTTCAAACAAAAGTTACAAGTAATCTCAGGTCAGCATAATATGCATGCATGTGGGTAACATGATAATATTCCAGTCACATGATCAACAATTTGATACTATGTTGGAACCTATCGGTCACGTGATTTGCAATGCGCACTTTCCGATTACAGACTAATTTATCTTATCGTTTTATATTAATTAAACTGTATCCTGACGTTATTTCAAGATGTATTTCCTGTCTAAATATATTGACAAGCGAAAAGAAGCGGGAGTATAATTTGAATGGCTTCAGGAAGTTTTAAATGAGTTTGTAAAACGTGTTACTACTATACCGACTAACCTGTAAATAAAGGCCACCGGCTACATATGTTGTCTTTCCAAGCGATGGTCTATCGCTTGGAAGGACAACATGTAGCAGGTGGCCTTTATTCGAAGGTCATCTTTTACCAAGTTATCAATGGAGGTGTTTAAAGGAATTACCTTTACTTACAGGATGGTCTTTATTGAGAGGTGGCGGCAAACACATGTCTGACTGTAATACTATATGTATTTCCAGCGTGGGTGTTTCTGCGTGGCATCATAGATTATTTAATTTACGACGAATAGGGGGTCACGTGGTATAATAAGTTATCATTACTGTATAAACATAGTCTTTTATCCAAAATTGACGCAAATATTTATGTGTGTTTTTTTTTCATTCAAATATTTAATAATATTTTATATAAACGACTTAGCATATTCAATGCCGTGCGGACGTCAAGTACCTTCTTTAAGTGGAGAGTAATTAATATTATACAAATAAATTATTCTGCTCTATTGATGAAATGTTGTATAAAATGCGTAATGAATTTTCAATTTAATCGAGGCATATCAAAACTGCAGAAAAACACAGCTTCATTTTTTATCAAGTTTCACACAGACGCCGCCCTTGCAAAGTAAATATTGACTAAATAAAATTTAGGAGTTAAGTGTTGGAATTATGTCATAGAAATTTTAATCCAGTGTTAGCTGAGATTTTGTAAAAAATATTAAAGTGTTTATTTCAATATGAGTTTTGAATTTATTTCGGCTGTCACTACGGATTTCTCTTCGCTTGTTACAAGTATTGCGATTTAAGGACGAAATTCAAGAGCAATCTTAAATTGTAAATTTGTTAAATTGATAAAAAATATTACGAAATTCATTAGTTTGATTATTGCCGTAAAAGGTTAATAAAAAATCAAACCGTTTCTGTGGATTGATTGGTATAAAGTCAAACCTGTGTTAGGGTCCACCTCCGAATATAGGCCACCCTGTACATAAAGGCCATTCTGTGAAAACTGTCATTGGTTATTTTTAAAAAGATACCTCTGTGTAAGGACCACCTGTAAGGCCATATTTTGTATTTTCCAAAGGGTGACCTTTGTTCACAGGTTTGACGGATCATGTAATTATGAGTGTACATATACAAGTATTAGTGATTGTGCTATAGTGTCGTATTGCTACGTGTGTTACTGTCCGTCTGTCTGTTTGTTCTAATAACATTTTACAGTATTAATGCGAAACATACGTTGTATTTCAAAATACTGAAAACTGCAAGTTTTGTCATGAACAGTCGAGTGAATTGTAGTTAAATAGCTGCGGTTAAAATCGTTTGTAAACACAAAAATATAAATGTCCACGTACCGTGTGTAAACTTACTTCACTTACATCAGTAAGATAATTGCTCGATTAACACGTGTACAATATAAAAGAATGTCTCCATTTATTCATAGAAATATATCTTTGCATTTCTGAAATTTCATGCAGGCCTAAAGTCAAACCTGTGAACAAAGGCCATCATTGGAAAATATAACACCTGACCTTTATTGACAAGTGGCCTTTACTCGAAGGTCAATTTGTTCTAAATAATCAATGACAGTTTTTCAAAGAAAGGCCTTTATTCACAGGCTAACCTTCATTCGAAGGTGGCCGCAAACACAGGTTTGAATGTATTTCAAATAAGTCACAACACGACAGTATGTAATACATGTATTAATGACTCATTCATTGATATTAGTACAGTAAGTACGGCCCGGAGGTATTTTAACTAGACTGACAAAAGAGCACCTGTCATTTGTTCAATAAGATAAAAACCTTGTCGACATGTAAAATAATGAACGCAATTTTCAACTTAACGACATTTTTTGTTAAATTTTCTGCCTGTTCAAATCACGATAAAAAAATGCGTTAATGATTTTAGACACAAAAGCCATGGGGGTATTAAACGCGTGGATGAAGACTCAAAATCAATTAAGCAACGACTAATGGTGTCTGACTAAGGGCTGTAAAACTTTAAACTTGGAGAGATTATCTTTAATTTTCCTCATAATTTGTTTGTTTAGTGAACTTCAAAGTTACGAATAGTTGTTGTAAAAATTAGCGAATATTTGACGAAAGGTGGTATGACATAAGTAACATGAAAATATCACATGAAAATAAACTTTGAGATACGGTAACAAATCCTTTACAAGTTTCCAGTCTTTTCACAAGGAAAACCACAAGTAAACACAAATCTTCATTTATGTATTTGAAGGAAAGGAATATGGTCGATTTATTAAAAAAATCAGTTTTGTCATGAAAACTTCAAATAATGGTGTGTGCATAGTAACTAAAGTGTTGCAAATGTAAAACACAAAAATGAAATGCAATGAGAAAATCGTATAAAAATGTTGTATTTTATACATAAACGTATACTTAAAACATTAATGAGGAAACTCTTATTGTTGTTAAATGGTGAAATCGTTATTTTTATACCCCGCAA
Source organism: Lutraria lutraria (assembly GCA_964023205.1). Classification (NCBI taxonomy): domain Eukaryota; kingdom Metazoa; phylum Mollusca; class Bivalvia; order Venerida; family Mactridae; genus Lutraria; species Lutraria lutraria. The sequence goes on along the minus strand of OZ026846.1, from coordinate 29,424,075 downwards.
ACGAAGTTTGAGAGGGGGTATATTGGAGTCACTCTGTCGGTCGGTTGGTCGGACGGTCGTTGATCGGTCCGTCCGCATAAAATATCAAACGTTTGGAGCGAACTATTTCCACATTCTTTAAGCAATTGCAATGAAACTTGAAATATCTTATCACCATGAAGTGTAGATGTGCAAGACACAATTTTCATTCCCAGTGATTCACTCATTCCAGAGTTATGTGCCCCTGAACTTAGCCATATAGTGTATAATGGTAGTCTTAGTTTGTGGAGCCAACTACTTCCATATTGTTCAAGGTATTGAATTGAAACTTGAAATATATTATCAATATGAAATGTAGATGTGCAAGACACAATTTTAATGCCCAGTGATCCACTCAATGCAGAGTCATGTCCCCTTGAACTTAGCCTATAGTGTACTATTGCGTTCTTAGTGTCAAAGCGACATCTCTAGTTATGCAAGGGAATATTTATTGTTATATCTTACATACAAATTTAACTATACCTCATAATGTTACAGTCTTACTTGTATAAACGTGTGTGTAACATGCGAAATGTACATGAATAGAACAGAATTATGATTTTATTTAGTAACGGATACATGATATTATACATGTAGTATCTCGTTACAAACATATGTATGAATACGCGTACATTGTAAGTTTTGGTCAAGTGACGTCATGAAAGTTCAAAGAGAAGAAGGAAGACAGACAATTGTTGTAAACTATTGATTCATAAAAGAGGTTTGAGCTATACTTAAGATTCCATACATGTCGGGTCCTAGATTCAAGCACTGCCAGATATAGGATCTTGATCTACAGTCAAATCTGTGTTAGCGGCTGCCTCCGAATAAAGGCCATCATGTTTATAAGGGTCATTCTTTAAAAAACGCTATTGACTGTTTAGACCAAAATGACCTCCTAATAAAGTCCACCTGTCAATAAAGGCCATATTTTGCCTTTCCCAATGTTTACAGATTAGACAGTATGTTCCTGTCATGAGCCTGCATGTACGGGCTCCAGATATCTGACAGCTGTCATAATCACACACTATGTACTATTATGTTGGTGGAATTATGTCTGACAGTAACATGACCATCTCGCTCTCCATGTTGTTGACAAGCAAATATTAAAACAAATGATACAATTTTATGAGCTTTATGTGTTCGTAAGTATGTACAGATTTTAGTAGACGAGAATTGAACCAACACCGTTACGCCGGAAGCGCCAATTTGACTGCTAAACAACACACAACAATCTCTTACATAATCGTACAGTAAATTTACTGTTTCATGACATGAATTCTCATTTCTATACGTGCATTGTGAGAAAGTATTAATTTTAATTATGACCATTTTTAAGTAATTAGATCAACTAAATATTGCATTTTCATTTATGAAGACATGGTCCAACAACATTAAATAAATCAACCAACCTTTCTGCTTTGTTGCTTCTGTTGTTGGTCACTGGTGTTAGAGCATGTGTCCCACACTAACCCATCTCTACTAAGATACACGTAGTCTCCTTCTATATCCACGCGTGTTTTACTCGTGCTCATCTTCCTCCTCACAATGATTTTAATATTGCGATGTTACAATGGTTACCTCCTAACTCTATAAGTTTTTATATATCAACGACTTCTAGCCTTAAATCATTGTTTTCTATCTACTGTATATGACCTCATGGTGATGAATCAAAGTAGGTCTGTGTTCATTTTTATCGTCAATAACTTGATTATCTCCTAGTTTCTGTGATAAAGTCGAAAATATCAAAGCGACATCAAAATCTATCAAAAGTTCAACACAATTTACGAACACAATTCACACCCTTAAATTTTAAATTTATATCCAACGAAACTAGTTCAACATTGAATACGTTGCAGCGAATTAACACCAGTATGAAATAGATACAATAGATTTACTGTATACATACATGAAGAAATGTACGTACAGTAATATATGTACATAAATCACGTACGATAGTTTAAATCAACAATGCACATTAATGATTGTATCAATAGTGTTTTTTTATCAACATAAATACATGTCAAATGTCAAAAAATTCACCAAAATCAATCATCTTATGTGTTCCGTTGACAATGGGCGCCCGTCTGTTTTGCAGGGTTTGATACGAAACTCCTGTCCTGATATGAACACAACACATCCATGTAGTTTTTTGACGTATCACTGTTCAATTAATTGATCCCTTAAGGGTAGAAATTATTTAAAATGCATCTTCATTACGACACACTGATGTAATATACGTTTTCCCGGCGACCTCATACGAATGAAAGTTACCGTTTAACCGCAATGAAATATCTCTTGTTTACTATGAAAGTATAAATATACGTATAAATGCATACAGACAAGTTTAGTAATACTAGATTTGTCAATAAGAAATATTTAACACATCGCTTTACAATAAGACGTTCAAATATTATCATTACTCATGGTTTTACAGCGAAATAAAACTTTCGCTCGCACCAGTGGCTATAGAAACAGTTATTGTATTATTGTCGTAAATTTTGAAATGTTTAAGCGTGAAAAAGAAAAATACTTTTTGATCATCAAAGTCATAGATACGCTCATATCAACATGCATTTTGATGTGAAAATACATTTCATTGTTGAAGTTATCATATAAATCTAATTTCTATCAAAACTTTGAGTTTTTCATTTAAGAAAATGAATTATTTGTAAAGTTTGATCAAAACACATGAATGCATGACTAATAAAAGAAAAAGTTTAGAAAAACAACCGATACACAAGTCAACACAATCATTATTGCAATAACTCTGTAATAATTGGAGGAGATCATTTTAAACATGTTTTATGAAAAAAAATGCGGGAGGGATTTTATAGTAGAAATATGACGGAAACTTGAGATTTTTGATGATTTAACATGAGTGCGATGACACGTGATTTGTTATTTTGTACGTTTTTTTACACATTTTCGTACATTTTATCATGTTATTTTGATGAATACGGTGATTGGAATCCGAGAAATTAAAACTGATTGATTAGGTTTTTTTTAGTTAGGGCCTACTCATGTATCATATGTTTTACTTCTAACTGAATCATGCCATCACAAACAACATAGCCTCTAAAATGTACAGTCAAATATGTGAACCAGGGTCGTCAAAGGGAAAGAAGCAATACGGTCTTTATGTACAGTAAGCATTTATTCAAAGGTTCAGTTGGTCAATCTAATCCAGTAAATGTGTTGCAAAGAGCGTAGCTAGTTCACCAAAGTACTGCGTTTTTCCACATCCATCATGCAAATGTTAAACTGTTTCCGGTTCCATGTCTCTGTCAGATCAGTTTCGATGAGTATTTTCAGTACTTTGATAAATGTTGCATTTTCCGTGATATCTCATCCATAGTGTGTCCCTGTGTAGGAAAGTAGAAATGTACGTGTTATGTTATCAAACATAGAAGGCCCGTCCCTGCAGCAGTCTCCACCCAAGGTTAAAGCCATCTTTGTCTCCTCAGCGACTTCTATATTCATGATTTACATGGAATGTCTATTATAAACTAATATAAACATTTCAGACTGTGAATATGTGCCTCATGCTTCCCATGCATCCATTGTATTGTTTTTATGTTCGCTGCATAATTATATAAACAAAATGAAACAATCTGTTACATTACATAGCAGACAAAGAGAAGATTTCTCCTGCTCATTAGGAACCCATGCCAACAAATGTCTACTGTAATATACAACCACGGCAGTAATGTTTATTATAAAAAAACTTGCGTTAGATATTTTAGGTAAATTGTTTGTCAACAATACATTCCCAGCCTATGAGAAAACTGCAAATGTTATTCTCAGAAACATTCTTTGTTGTATCTGCATGCCAATGGATCACTTCGGTAAGGATCGGCAATTTCCGTGCAAACGATCACTTCGGTAAGAATCGGATATTTCCGTACAAATGCTCTCTTTTATCCGTACAGTTGATCCTTTCGGGTATTTCAGCACATTTGTCACTACGGCGAGAATCGGACATGTTCGTATTTATCATAGGCCAGTAGCTATATTCATATATCAATTCCATATGGAAATGAACAACACGAGTTTACTAGTAACTGATTACACGTTATGATCTTAGTAACCACCTATGTATATCAAAGTACTGAAAGTACTCGTGGAAACTGAACTTACGTAGACTTGCACTGCAACATAGAACGGGAACTAGTTTAACAAATACATGGCGGATGTAGAAAACCTAATACTTTGGTCCGCATCAAACTTCATGCGCGCTGAGTAAGTGACGGCTATTGAACGCATCAAACTATCGTTCAGCCTCCAATAATATGTGTTTTGTCATAATATGAATATAATCATATTTTTTATTTATTTGTTTTTCGCTTACGTGGATAAATTGATTGATTCAGCAAAATACTGCATTATAAACACAGCTGTGAAGTCAGTCACCATTATGAAGTATGTATTTTACAACACTGGTTTTGAAAAAAAACACGTAATTTTATCAATAAGAGTTCATATTAGGTATATAATACGTGTTGTTTGTGTATGATATTTCGTGTTTGACTCTCACAATAAATGCATTGTGTCCTATTAAATATTTGACTTTTCAGACGTTTGTACAAAGACTTCAAAGGTGCCGATAAACCACGCCTATTGTAAACAAATAAAAATTCTTTCATGTGCTATATTCAAAAATCTTATTTGATATGATTTTATTGCCAAGTGAAATATCGAATATGTTTGAGGCATATATATTTTTGATGTGGTCAACAACTTTACGTATATCTTCCAAGGCGTCATATATGTCCCCTGTATCAGTAATAACAGTACTGAACCTTCGATATCAACCCGCAAACCACAAAAATGACCATAATTCTAATTTCATATTCGATAAATATGTTTATTAATAATGTGATTACGATGATTATATTTTTTTTAAATAACTGGATTAAAATAGCTACAAACACGCAGGAATTTTAATCTTATTAGAAAACAAAACATTAACTTAAACTACCACTAACTCTCCGTGAGAAAGTCAAAAGTTTTTTTGTTTTCTTCAGTTGTAGTTTCAAAAATTTTTTTTTTTATAAAATTTATTATAACACGGCAAATTAATCGGTTAAATCGAGCCATATATTTGAAATGATTGTAGTCAATTCATGTAGATGGTTGATTCGAAAGTCAGGGTCCGCTTTACAATGAATCAAATTGAATATCTTGTAATGCAATTTCGATGGGAAAACTATAAAAAAATCTGCAATGGGCGTAACTGAGATAGTTGTGGTGTACAGTATGTATAGAGAAATGCTCCTCAGGAAACATGATTGCAATGTTGCAGGCGTCCATATGATCAAGATATCTGTAGTTGACATCTTGATCAACGTGTAGGCATTCGACTTTAACAATCCCTTTCTGATTCAAATTCCATAAGAAATAAATGAATTAAGACAAAATTTAAAATTTCATTATCCCAAGTTGGATTCCAATAAAATGTGATACCAGTCAGAATTGTGGTCATTCCTACAATAGAAGATATGACACAGTCTACGTAGAATGATGACCAGTCTGTCTTTGATCTAAATGACATAACAGAGTCGTAAGTACCATGACTCAGTGAGATTTATAACAATCAACTTTCTCAAGTGTCACTTGACCACAGTATAGTGACCTCTTTGTAGAAATCAATGTGAAAGTAGCCAATAACCCCACATTTAACCACTATAGTGTGTCTCGTCAATTGTGAGTCATTTTGTCTGATGAAATAGAATAAAACCACAATGATTAAAAGTGAATGCCAGAAATTAATGCACAGTCAAACTTGTGAGCAAAGACCATCTTTGGGAAAGACATAATGTGGTTTTTACTCACAGGGCGACCTTTGTACACAGGTTTGACTGTATGACAAAATTGCTATATTTTAGCCTATGTGGACCATGAGACTTGAAATCATCGTATTTTTTCCGTAATGTTATACCACGTTCGATCGTGCGTTTCCGGGCGTTCACGTAAGTTCTCTGTTTGCATATAAATCTCTGAAATCGAATTTCACGTAAATTATCAATATTTATATTTAAATAGTGAATACTTATATGCGTTAATTACAATAAACTTCTCAAGTTTTTTAAAATTTTAATTGCTTTATAACAACTTCTGACAGTCAAAAGTTCAACCAATTGAGAAATACAAATATACACCCGATCGTCATTGTACTTGGATATTAAAATAGAAAGTTCCCTAATTAAACACCACTCTGATCAATTACACTGATATGAATAAAGTCGATGTTGTCTGTGACACTGAAAGAGATACAGGAACCGGAGCCCATTATCCTTGATTAATGAACAAACTGACACTGACCTGATGAACCAGGTTAAGTCAATACTAGGCGTGAGTCACAAGGCACACATGCTTTGTTCATACATGTGTATGTGTTTTAAGGGTATGAATTCAGACACACACAAAATGAAACGATGAACTTGATGATACATGTGCTGTCAAACCTGCGGACAATGTAACATTATGTACCGCTTCTAGTAGTATAAAATTTAACTCTGACTGATGCAAACATAATACGTGTTAATCAAAAGCCTCCTCCGTAAAACTCTGCAGTATGTCTTCCTATGTGGTAACGTTTATACGTTTATACCTACCTAGTATAACCTACGTTAGGACATTAAGCCCTCATTTAGAGACCACACCAATATTAAAACCATCTTAGATCAACACAACTATTTTCATACTGTACTTTCATTGATTTTCGTTGGGCTGAATTTTCATGGTTTTTAATAAAATGGCTATATCGTGGGGACATAAATTCGTGGATTTTGATTTTTGAAACTAAATGCTTTATCTCTTTATTTAAATCTGTGGGCATTTGATTACGTGGATGAGCCGAGCTACGAAATCCACGAAATTAAATCCCCAACGAAAATTAATGATTCCACAGTATTTCAACTTATTAATGTGACCATATTAATAACAAGACTGACGTACGGTTGTACTATACATGCATATGGTTGAAGCTTTTACAGATTCCCTAAAGTTATGCAACCAATTGTGATATTCAGTTATGCAAGATTAACAACTTCGACAAGATTACATAGCATCCCATGTAAGTTAACAATGGATTAGTCATCGCACGTAAAGATTTAAGATGTCACTAATTTACATGTATTTTAAGTTTATGGCGAGATGTAAGATATTCGAAGTTGTAAATTAAACAGATGTGTTGTGGTTGATAATTGAAATGTTTTGTAAGTGTTGTAAGAATTTAGCATGACATAAAATACAGATTACATTGATTCATAGATCGGTATTCTCATTAAGCGAATATGTAATCCGAATCATCAAGATGAGAAAATGTTGAGAACTGATACATTTTGTGATACGTTTGGCGAGCTTTATGATCAATTGATCAAGTATAGTAAGTATGTAATGTTCAATAAAATACTCGCTCACCTACAGGGCTACCTCTCCAAAGCAACACCTTTTGGGAGAAGCAAACTTGTGTCATGTTGAGAGGTTGTTGCTCTAGAGAACATAAATAAATACATGTAGTTATATCGTACAATTGGAAAAATTCAAGCTGTTGTTAAATACAGTTTGTTGCTCAAGAGAGGGCTGCTCTGAAGAGGCTGCACTGTATTTTGAAATCCTAAAACATGTGTATAGTTAAATTGAAAATTGACAAATGAAAGGTCAACAAACTGCGAGAAGAAATGTTTTCTTGAACACTTGGTGTCTAGATAAAGTATTTGGTATTTATTTATATTAGTGGGTATTTAATGGCTGTTGATCTCGTGGTGAGATTAATTCACAGGTGGCCGCAACTCGGAGGGAACATGTTTTGCGCCTCTGTTGTTTCAATTCAGTACTGGTGTACCGCATATCAAGTAATTTTGGAAACTGAACTATATAATATAATAGCCGTCACTCGCTCAGCGTGCATGAATTTAGATACAGACTAAAATACCACGTCTTTCTACATCATGGCCGCCTTCAGTTTCCATCAGTACTTTCAGTACTTTGATTATGTAAAGCTGTATTTTATACAGAAACTAACCTTTGAACCATAAAATACATCATTATGACCATGATGGCGTAATAAACGAACAGTTGAATAAATAGCATAGTGGAATAAAGAGCAGTTAAGTTGTACCTACTTAGAGGCACAATTTAATATCTTATATATGAATCAAAGTAAGTTTACATATACATGTATGCTCATAGGTATTCGAATACATGTATATATACAAGGGTTGCTGGCTAAATGCTGTGGCATCTTTCTGTGTTGTCAACGAGTCATTTGTGTCATCATATTGTTATAACAACGAACAGTCAAACCTGTGTTTGTGGCCACCTCCGAATGCAGGTCACCCTGTGAATAAAAGCCATTCTTTTAAAAACCATGAATGATCATTTAGAACAGAATGACCTCCGAATTAAGGCCACCTGTCAATAAAGGACACATTATGTCTTTCCCAAAGATGGCCTTTGTTCGCAGGGTTGACGGTACCTTTATTTGTATATTTTACACATCGAGTTAGTTTTACATGCGTCATGTTCCATTCCATTAAATGTCTTAATAGAAGGGTAATAGGTAAACTCTGTGTAATTATAAGGTTTCGAACAGCGCCCCTCTATGTATAATACAAACAAATAAACGTGGGATGAACTGATACATACATTGTTTGATGAAACTCAAGATATAAGAAATACTGGGGCTAGTTTTGTGTACGATTGACTCTGTGTATTCATTTGTTATCAGATATATGCTATAATAAGCAATAAATGACCTAAATCATATTGACATAGTGAATAAATAAACGTTATTAAACGTACAGGACAAATATTGGTTCTAAGGTTAGTAACACGCCCAGATACGGGACCTAGAAACAGAGTGGTCAGTGATGACCGTTGTTATATTTATTTATATTTATTGTGTGCAAAAATAGCGAATTTCACCAAATGATGACCAAAGTTCAACTAATATTTCATATTATGAATGGGCACATCTTGGATGAGTCATGTTTAATGATGACCTTTCCTGACAGGGGCTTCGCCCGTTAACTACTTCATGTAGTATGCAAGCAAACAAGGGCTTCACCCACTAACTAGCCTGTATGGGGCTTCCCCGAGTAAGCTCAGTCAGTTAAGCCAATGTCTCACTGAATTGAGTGATTAAATATCCGGAAAAAGCTCTTGTTTTACTATACGACAAAATTGTCTACTAACGTTTTATGTCTCATAACACCTCTTCACACATGGCGTGAAAAGGTGGACATCTTCCCATGGGGTAAAGTGGGAGTGTAATTTAGGTCTGACAGGCAATGATAGTATGTATAGTTAGGTTAACTTTCTCTCGTATATCTAAGTATACAGCTAAACATTAAACGAATTGTCGCTTTTTTTTCTATCGATGTACGTCTATATCTCAAATGATGGTAAGGGACGTAACTGTGAAAAGCAAGTTTGGATTTTTTTCATGAGTAATCTTTCTTCTGTAATACGGTACTTTATTTTCGTACTGCGTCACTCGCTCGGCGCGCATGAATTTTGAAGCGGTCCATAGTACTAGGTTTTCTACACCCGCCATGCAGTTGTTTAACGAGTACCCGTTCCATGGTGCAATGCATGTCAATACAAGTTCAGTTTCCGTGAGTACTTTCAGTACTTTGATTTTATGTTTAATGACCCTAACTAGCGAACCATAGAAGGCGTGATTTTGTTCGTTAAATGAACAATAAAACGTTAAAAAAAGAAGACTGTATTCGTATCCAGCAAGCTATTGAAATTAAATAAAATTATTACCAATAATTGTCGACTACAAATGAAAGTTAATTGAACTAAATTGTGAAAATCATACTCTTGGTGAATGTAGACATGTATGTTTGGACCAAAATGGAGCCTTTCGTTTTATTCAAATAAGAGCTATGCAGAATGGTAAGGAGTCACTATCATTTGATTTCGTAGACTTGTCAGACTGTTTTAATGACTTATAACTCAGTGATCGAGGGGGGCGATAAGTCGACTATATTAGATATCCTTTACCTTTATTTAATGATGTATTAATGTAGTCTATATTTGATGCTAATTATTCATTAAAAGTTTTATAGTCAGTATTATACAGTCAAACATGTGTTAAAGGCCACATCCGAATACAGGTCACCCTGTGAATAAAGGACATTCTTATAAAAACAGTCATGAATATTAAGAAAAAAACGACCTTCGAATACAGGTCACCCTGTGAATAAAGGACATTCTTATAAAAACTGTCATTGAATATTTAGAACAAAACCACCTTCGAATATAAGCCACTGATCTGTCAATAAAGGCCACGATATGTCTTTCACAAAGATAACCTTTGTTCACAGGTTGACTGTTGTTAGTATACACTAGCTGTAGACTTACAGAACGAGTTGTGTTCCAAATCATGCAATGTCGCACTGTTTGTATTGAAAGTGTAATATTGTCAGACCTGTGAACGTAAACCATCAAAGATAGAGTAAATAATGACCTTTATGCAGGGATTATGTGGAATATCACATCAATACTCATACAGGCCGAGGTCAGGGTCCAGTGGTTAGTGCACTGGATTGGTAACCCGGCGATCTGAGTGCGGTTTCAAGTCGCAGCAGGCCATACCCTTCCGTAAGAATTTGACAAGAATACAGTCCAGGAAAACTGGTTAGGTGAATCGGCCGCCGTATATAAATAAAAAAGGTGTTGAAAAAATAACGAACAAATAAATACTTGTGCAGTATGAGTGTTGTTCATATGTGTCCGTTATTCACAGACAAGCGTTAGTTAAAATTTCACTGTATTCGTGGTCTCAATGTTAGGGCATTTTATCTCCAGTAATACAGATGAAACGATTACATAGTATTACATGAACTTAGTTAAAAGAAAGTGTAGTTCGTTCTCCTTAAAATGCTTATATTCTATTTTTGCAGAAGTAATTTTTTAAATGAATCTATCCGCATTTCCGGTACTAACTATGACTTTGTGTCAGTACGTGTTGTACGTAATATTCCACTGCCCTGCTCTGTATTGTATTTTTTCTCACGAATTGTATTTTCAATCTGTTGGCTATAAAGATGTACCTATGTGTGTACAAGTTATGAAAATAAACTACGCTCTGTTCTGTTCATGAAACAGAATGTATCTGTGTTCAAATATAGTTCATATACTTCATATACAATTCTTGCAACCAGTCCAGTTAGCTCAGTGGTTACAGCGTTGGTCTACTTATCAAGAGGTTGTGAGTTCGAGGCTCACACTGTCCGTCACAAAATTGACTGAAGATATTACATCCTATGTTGAGTTGTCCTCCACCTCTGAATTATGTGGGGTAGCTTGTCAGTAGCTTGCGGATAGAATGTGGTTTGTACCAGTTCAGGCTTCAATGAAGTCCAGGGACGCTGTTTAGAATAACTACCCGCAACGACATGCGTTAAATCCGATGAAATAAATAAATAATCACAATTCGTGACGAAATCAGTTATTTCCCTTCTTTCACTCATGACAATAAAACGTAATTGCGTTTATAAATCGTATTATGATTTTATTCTAGATAGAGCAAATATATAGAATATACAATTGCATACAAATATATCACAAGATTAAAATGAGCCTTAAACTAGGCAAAAATAAAAAAGTTGAAAATAAGATCTGTTTTAAAGATATTATGAAACATGTAAAAGACAACAACCCGCCTCAATAAATACTTATATCATTCGTCAGTTGTCTGTATATATACGTGTATACCTAACTGATTTATTCAAACTTTGCTGAAACCATAACAAATCTAGTCAAAGCATATACAGTAAAACACGGTTCATACTGAACTCAGATTTAGTGAATAATCGAATACAGTCAAGTATTTACTACTTTCCGAATACGTTCTTTTTATCCAATTACTGTGAAGAAATTAAAATACAAATACATGTAATATGAAATAATTTATTAATCATCAACATATACAGTCAATCCTGTATCAGTGGCCACCTCCGAATAAATGCCACTCTGTGAATAAAAGCCATTCTTTAAAAACTGTCAGTATTTAGAACAAAAAGACCTCCAAATAAAGGGCACCTGCTAATAAACGGGCCACTTTTTGTCTTTCCCAATGATAGCCTTTGTTTACAGGTTGTATGTACCGTGTTCTACTAGGATAGGGTGTGTTGTAAAATGTTGTATAATGATATGCAAAATGATGTCTGTAAAACAACATAAAAAATGACGATTGAAATTTTATTGAATATATTGTTTGTTGATATTGTGGCATTTATTACGACCGTGTCTTGTTGAAGATCCAATTTAACGCTCATGAAAAATTGGTGCAAGGAGAAAATTCATTTTTTTATTGAACAAATGCCATGAAGTAAAAAAATATTGTATACTTTCTGAATTGTAGAATGACAAAAAATAAATGTATGATCGCAGTACGCACACATAAATGATTTAAACACAGCACAATCAAGTCTTGTAAATAAAAATCTAATTTCTATATCTAATTTATATTAATAAAGAAAAAACAGAAGAGGCTGAATTTGATTCTCGAATCTTCATCAAACTTAGTGAATGGCTATTCATCACATTGTTTCGTGAAATATATAATTTGAAGTCAATGACGTCATCAGAATTACTGGTATGTTTAGCTTGATAGTCATTCATTGTTTTAATTGTTTATATGCGCTCCTCATCAAGTTGTACACTTTGTTCAACACCAAATCTAAATTTAGATTTTCCTTCAACATGAAATATCACAGTTTTACCATCGATTGTGTAGCCGCTGTAACCTTTGGCGTTTTTCATTATGGTTGAAAAGTTTCCTTCCGTCACGTGTATTTGGCTGTTATTGTCTTTTTGATTCAAGAATGACACAATTACGTTTCCTCGTACGCGAACTTCCAATTCAAACTTTCCGGCAAATTCTTTTTCCTTTACTACCATACTTGCGGTAGTTTTATGTTTCGCGGGTACTTTAATGCTGCTATCAACAGCCCATGTGATCGACTGCTCCGTAGTAGATTCGGAAACATCTTCAACATTGGTTTCGCGCCCAAAGCCTGCAGTTGCGCACGCTACTTCTTCCGGCAAACCCACTTTTAATTCAAGGTTGAAACCTTTCGTGTAGCCTTTTGTAATTGAATTCGTCGACGTGCACGTGGTCGTTCTCTCCGTGGTGAAGGAATGTTCTTGGTCTGAATCTGTGTTGTTTAGAAACGTCGACGTGAATACAATCTTGGACGTCTGCGTGTCACGCATCTGTGTCTCCTTGTATGTAGGCTCCGTTGGATTGAATCGCACATGTGACCAATTGACGTTCATCTGGATATCGCCGTAGGCCAGTTTCTCGTAGGCTTTGCCTCGTGTCTTTGAGAAAGCTGTCCACGCCCATGACTTCACAATCTCTTCAAGGTCTGTTACTTCAGCCATGTTTTCTCTGAAATTATATCATTTGTAAATATTATTTAAAGTAGAAAGGAGTCATGCAATGATTAGCCTATTTGTAAAAATGGGATCTATTCATCTGCTGGGAAAATGCTTGAAATCAATTCATACATTCTAATTTACGTACAAAGAACATGCGGTATATCGAATTTATTATTCTTTTGGATACTATCAGATAATACAATGTAAGTAGATATGGTTGCTTCAATAAGGGAGACAATTCCGTTAAATGTATAGAATCTCCGAGAACGAGTAGTTTCCCTTTGAATTCGCTATGGTGAGCTACATAATTTATCTTCTATAATGTTTTAATTTCTAAACATTGTATAATTATGAAACTTTTTTTTTATTTTAATTGAAAGGAACTATTTAAGTATTTATCTAAAAGGTTATTATGTGACTTTGTGTACTGTAGTTTGATATTTAGCTCGAGTCACGACGTTCATAGTAAGATGTCTACAGATTTGACAAACTGTATCCCGGTGGTTGTCATTTTATCTCGTCAAATTGTCATAAACCTTTCAATGAGTATTTAAGAATCACTTACACGGCGGCTGAACCAACATACCACAGTAATTATAACTGTCAGATACGTAAATAAATATACACTTAACTATGTCTATATCAAGTCAAATTTCTGATTAGATGTAGGTACCTACATAATGTATATTTAGTTACTAGTATAATAACGGCTTAACACCAAGTAAACGTTTGGTAATGCAGATATAACTCAAAATACGCAAAATTGCGAAAGAGTTCAACAACATAATTATAAATTTGTACAACACACAAAACAATTTAAAGAAATTATTAGGATCTTAATAACGCATTCTCCTGCATGCTTTTAGGACAATTTTGTGTTTAGAATAAAACATGATTTTATTTAGTAACATATTGATAATATCGTATCTCGTTACAAAGCTATGAATAAATGCAAATACTGTACGTTTTGGTCAAATGAAGTCATGAAAGTGTAAAAGAGAAGAAGCATGTTGTACTTCATAAGTACAACATACTTGTGAAATCTAAGTAAAGATTTTAACACAATTATAATGTTTACATATACAATGTACATGTATAATAAACAGTCACAATATAGTTTACCATGATCGATTGTTTATGTAGAGTAAGTACATGACATGTGCATTTTGCTATATTAATTGTGTTATGACATGAGTTGGGTGAACTTGAAGATTAGGTGTAACATTATTAATAAAAGAATTCAACAAATACATTATATTAGCTTTACCGTATCTAACAAAACTCTACAAACATTATTAGAACATATTCGTCTGTCGAATTTCTAAACGTCCTTCTTATAAAACTCAGTTAGTGAATTAGTTCTTACATTTTACAATCTACGAGTAGAACATTTTCCTGGTTTAAGTAGAACATTCTGCTACATTCCAACCATGTAACTGCCTAAATTTCATTTCTCAGAAAAAATGTTAGGTAATATAAAGTTATATCTTTGTAGCTACATTATTTATTTTTGAAATGTCATGATTCTGTAGTTTAACGAATTGGCAGAAATGTTAAATATATCTTTACCAATTGAGGTTTTTATAGTCGCAATAATGGCTACGATAATGTATACATGACATTTATTTGATCATACATGAAGAAAAGAGAAAGCAAAACTCGTAAAAATGTAGAAATATATTTTCCTGCTAAATGAATCTGTCCATTTATTTCCGCGTGAACCATATCATAACATACAATTTTATTTCATTATCATCAAACATTATCGACTAATGGGTTATATGCATGTTTTCATTTTATTTCCTAAAACCATATTTTTTAGGAAAATTCAGCATGCAGTTTAGTTTAGCCTGGTTCCCGGCGTCAACCCGGTTTTCAGAGAACTTTTGATTAATACTGAGAAAAGGGGGACTTAATAAATCGTCCGATTTTAAGGGGAGTCTAGTTTTCAGAGGTTTTACTGTAGTACCCAAGTGTAGCAGTTAGGGGCAGGTAACCCAGACTACATGCATTTACAGTGACAGAATCAGCTGTCATGCTCAGTGAAAAAACGCAATCGAATCGGTCGTGCTGAAAGTACCGGAAAAGTAAGTCATCACCTGGTGAAGTTTTTATGAATGTCAGTCGGTAGTTCACATGATAAGAGATATTTGATCGAAGATTCCTGATCAGATTTAGGGATCTATATACATACATCAACAGATTAAGAGCATTCTTCGCATACAATAAGATATCTGGGTGGGGTATATTTACTCATACGGGCACCCCGAGTGAGTATGATGGTCCTAAGGCATAAAAAATTATTGTTTCTGGTTACATGT
Source organism: Lutraria lutraria (assembly GCA_964023205.1). NCBI lineage: Eukaryota > Metazoa > Mollusca > Bivalvia > Venerida > Mactridae > Lutraria > Lutraria lutraria. The sequence goes on along the minus strand of OZ026846.1, from coordinate 29,408,332 downwards.
TCAGTAAAAATAGGATAAAAAGCTTTTTCTGCTCTTGAAATCATGTAGAAAGGCCAAAAAGTGAGAAAGTGGGTTTACTGTTCCTCGGGCCAAATAAGAAGTCTAGGGGTCGCGGGGGAAAATTAGGGTAGGTCGGGCAACCAGAAACAAACAATGTTTAGGCCTATTATAAGCTTTATGATATCTTACAGCTTATCCCGACAATATTTTGTAGTTCAATAAATCTATGAAATGAATTGATGGGTTATCTAATAAATTAAAACAAATAAAAATAAGTCGTATCCCGTCAATATTCATTTCTATCAATATGTCCACTGTCTAAAACATTATACTTAAAAACTGGTGAGGTCGTGCCATAAAGCACCGTAATGCTACAAAATAACGCGTGTCCTAATTTTCTATGACACTCAATTGGTTCGTGACAGAAATACAATTAATCATGAAATGAGAAATAGGTTCATACTACACGGTTGAGTAAATGTTTCCTGGAAGTGTCTGCCCAAAAGCTACTATAAAACAGATATCTACGAGGGGTGATAAAAAAAGTTCGCGGAAAAGTTCTCTCATTCCTTTATTTTACATTCGATGTTTATATGAAATTTCTACCAAGTATAGATTGATTTAATATTAGTATATTTACCAATCTTCAATAATGTCACGCATCAAATAAAAAAAAAATACGATCACTATAGTAACGTCACTACGCACTATCCGGGCCAAGACGTTTTTACGTCGACGTCAACAAAGTATCTTATGGCGACTCAGACGATGGTACTTTTGTGTTCATGCAATGCCATGACTCCATCTCGGATACCGTACAGTGTAACAGAATGAACTGTGAAATAGTATCTTAGCTATCTAAATTACTCTGCTATCGGAGTTAATCAAGTGGAAAATACGCCTTCCTCTGTAAGCCTAGGGAATTAACTAATTTCCATAACTATAGCAAAATGATGGAGAATTTATGATAGGAAAATGGTATTTAATAACGTTCGAGTCAATCAAAGAGAGGTCTAATATGTGCCACTGCGTGTTTGGTAACAAATTGGCAATTAGTGAACGTTAGTATCACTCTGGGTTCGATAAAGAGCGACCATTGGTTATAATTACTGCCGGACCACTATTGATTCGTGACAATAGCATCGTAAATCTCACTTATATTGTTTAAAATGATGCGTGGCTGTTTACAATATGTTTCAATAGAGTAAAGTTTTTTTAGTTCTCTATTGGAATGAGATACAGAGAATACACCGTCTTACGTTGCATTCCCAACGATGGGTGAATTAACTTAATTTTTCACCACCGACCAAGTTTCATTTTTTTATATTAATATACATTTTTGTATTTTTTCATGCATGTACATGCATGTCCATTGCATTTTGTTTCACATGTATAATTATTGTTATAACATGTATCATGAATATATTTACAAAATAAAGGATATATTAATAAAGATATTTTAAATTTATTCAAATTTAAGTTATTGTTCTTTGTAACTTTCTGATGCAAGACATCAAATTTAAGTATCTCAAAATTTATTTCCTGTGATAACAATCATGATGCGACCCCACAAATCTATCATTGTATTCAAGCATACATCTTATAAATCCTGATTTATATCTTACAATCATCAGTTTGTTAAAGTTTACACAAACATTCTTACACTAAAAATCACTCCAATGAACTATTTTCAGTTCTTCAAATCTTTGGTGAGTAAAGTATGAGCATGGTTTTGTTTTTCCCAAAGTTAACCAGTCGGAAAAATCAATGCCCGCACATAATTTAGAGATAATATCAAATTAGCTCCCGAATGAGTTCGCCTTGGAATGGTAATCTATTCTCTCAACTCCCCGATCGCTTGTTATCCAGCATCTACTGTCATTTCTAATCATTTGACGCAGTTATCTCTCCCTCCTTCATTTACATACGTCATGGACAAACTGTTTCGCTATTTCTCCACTTCTGTTTTGGTCATATTATACGGATGAGCCAGCCACGAGCAATCTTTATGTGTATTTTATTCATGACTTTGTGACAGTCCGGATCGGTTACTTAAGTGTACAAAGACGTCCTGCTTGAGTATATATATTAAAGCTGATATTATCCTCAACTTAGTAATTACACGAACAGGCATATGACAAAATGAACTAACGCGGTATATACGAAACAAGAACTTAACTAAGCTCGGAAGTGTTTTACCATTAAGGACATTTTAGGTCAAGAAATGAAAATGCAACTTAACTGATAATTATATATTGCAATTCCATTCTACATAATATGGGCGAACTCTCATATGTAATTAAATTGGATTTCAATTAGCCTGTCTACGGGCATTTTTTCCTTAATACAACTGACAAAAACATACACGCATACTAATATGCTCGCCTATTCAACCTTTTTTATTCTTATTAGTTCTTATTAGGGATGTCAATTCGTCAAGATTTTACTAATCGGTTAATCGTTCGTTCATACGAACGATTAATCGATTAACCGTATGTTAATTGTACGAAGTGACTATAAACATGAATTGTCATAAGTTTCCGCGACACCGACGTATCACACGAACTGCGATAATGCATATATTCATCAATATATATTTACCATTGAAATGTGATGCGTGTATGTACTATCAATTTTCAGTTTATATATATCAATGATCAATTACAAATAACATTATTGCAACTATTACAAAAAAGTAGATTACGGCATACTTGTTTCATACTCAATTTGGTCAGGTTATAACTGGAACACTGGGCGGAGCGTACAACAACGATCATTTGATTGGTTGATTGGTGTAATGATGAATTTAATTGTGATTCCACTCGATGTATTTAGTATTTCACACTATGTGCAATTGAGTATCAAATGTCAACACGTTCTCATAATTATCAGCGGCTATGTTTGATGCAAAGATGCAAAATTAAATCATACCAGTGTCTTAACTCAGAGATAATTAATAAAGAACAAGGTTGTCAGTTTATATCAATAAAGATGCAAAAGACGAAAAAAGTGATATTGTTCGACGATTTTATTAGCATGTCTTAGTAAAACGTAACACACAACATACATCGTACGTGTATACATAGTATAACATACATCAAGGACTTATATACATATATAAGTCCTTGATTTTACGGGTTTTTTTTCATCCAGACAGACGATTTTTTTTTCTGCGATAGTACATGTATAACATATCATACTTATTGTATATAACTTGCGATACAATTATCAAATTGTGAGGAAGTCCCAGACCAAGCAAGTTTACTCGTATATCCAAAAATCGCTTCTCAATTAGTTAATTACACAATCAACAATATATACGTGTCAGTGTGTATAATGGTCCTAGGTCAGTGTCAATGAATTGTTAATTTGCTCAACTGTCGTATTTTTCGCACCTTTGGTGGACTGATTTATTGACAAGATAATACGCGCGTATAGACTTCAAAGTTTAAAAAATGAAAATTTCGATTTTTCTATAGTTTATTATTATATTTTACTTGCTTCTTTCTATTTTTTTCGGTTAATCGATTAATGATTTAATAACCGGTTAATCGAACAAACGAACGGTTAATCGATTAATCGATTAACCGTTTACATCCCTAGTTCTTATACATAACACTTACATCCCCTAAAGTGAGTAATACTTGTCATACACGATGCTTAAAAAGTTCCATACTGCAAGCACGTACTTATAATAACAAACATTCATTTTATACAAACGTACATGTGGTTCGTATTATATTGTTAATAAAACTCAAATACATATGTATATAATATTGAGGTAGGCTCACAGCTGTTCCCATTTTTCTACGTACTTTCATTGATGTAAAGAATGTTATAAATGAAACAGACAGTCGTCTTGTCTCTCTGATTCTCCAGGTAAAAGGTAATTAACTATCACCTTCTTATCTTAATTCATTTCTATCTTAATAACCTGCAGTGTATTGTTTATGACAAGAGTTCACATAAGACGTTCAGAACTTGAACCAAAAGTTTACGGTAGAAGAAGTTTGTAGTATAATACGAGAGGGTGATCGGTGCTCGAGTTCTAACGTACTGAGCTACGAAACGAAAGGTCTTGGGTTCGATTCTCGGCTCAGCCTTTCGAATTTTAAATGGACGCCTTTTCAGTGTACCAATCCAAATTGCCGATCTAGAAAGTCACAGAAAAAAGGTCGAGGCGTGTATTGGTGCTTTACACCGGACATGATAAAGTACCAGGATAAATTATTCGAAAAGAGTAGCAATATAAATACCCAGTTCTACTGTATCTTATCTTCCCTCTCTCTGAGACAGCTTTGAAATGAGCTTAGCAGTCGAATGGGTCTTAAAACAAATATAGATAAAATAAGTTTGTATGAGTTTTTTTCCGAGTGATCTGTAGTATTTTTGTGATTTATGCTTGGTTGCATGTCTGTCAAAATAGTTCAGTTTTGTACGTCTGAGGTCAGTCAAATGTACCAGTGTTCCTGTGTTGCTTGTCAAAATTACCAGGTACCTATTTTATAAACTAGCAACTTTATAGTCAAGAATGGAAGACAAATGACCATGGATGTAATAAGAATTATATTGAGTAACCGAATATCTAGACAATTACTAGAGTATGCCCTGAACAAAATCTATGTCATTGTTTTCAATACATTTTACTTCAGACAAAACAATACCACAGATGGAGAATGGAGAACTTCGAATGAATTATAATGTGAACATAACCCAATAAAACTGTTTATCGTTAGTAACATATGCCTGGTAACATCTTGCTCATATTGTGGAGTTTCTCCTTTGATGCGTTTTTGTACAATATCAGAATATGTGTCGGACATAATGTCCAAACTGCGATTAAACAGCCGTCACACAAACGTTGAGTACATAATGGATTGACAATTAGTATACATTTAATAAAGGTATAACTGGCCAAAGATGGAGGCTCATCTATGACTTGGTTAGTAATTTTATTTTATTTTACAAAACTCAGTTATATGATCATAATTATATGTATACGTATAACTAAAATCTACGATTTCTGCGTGAAGTATGCGTGACAATATGAGCATCGTTTTGTGATAAAAATACAGATAATGAAAACAGAGTCGTTATAGAGCCTTCAACGAGCATGAATAGTTTATATCACAATATAAATGAGCTAATTACGGCCAACATATGAAGTGGACGTATATTTATGGAACTCTGACTAAAATAAGATAATCTCGTAAAACATGCGCACGAATAAATACGTATACGATTGAGTACGACACAAGATACATGTGTCATGCATGCATGTCTGATATACGGCCCCATCTCTTACTTCATATTTTACGAAGCCCTCATTTAAGGGCATCTAGTTTCATTAATTTAACATTGAAAAAAATATCATTGTGTGAGAAATTTCTGATACCGTTAATGGCACAATTCTTCATGGTCGTATCCTGTCACATAACATTTTAATCATTTGGAGACAACAATAATTACATTAAGATTTAATTACTCACATATCTGATGGTGTATCGTCGACAGCGATTTCATTTATTCTGTCATACTGTTTAGATAGTTGATTAATATATTATTCTTTCAGCACTGTCGACTTGGATACGATAGAAATACAACGTAGTGTAGGGTTCCATATTTTGGTATCATCTTACGACATGCAAAATTAATCATGTCCAAACGTATTTCTGACGATATCTCATTATGTGTTTGGAGACGTTCCAAACATGAGCTTGCATTGCATAATTCTAATTATATTCGTTTTGTGTTTGTAGAATTCAAAATTCACCTTTGTGGTATTGATAGATGATTCGATCAATTGATCTTCCTGTGATATCTTCTCATTGGCATTATTTGAAACTTCACGTTGGTCTCAAGAAAAAGTCGTTCTTTAGATTGAACATATTTAACTAAGGCGTTATCTTACAAAGTTTGCGCAAAAACCCTTTTGCTTGTCAATAAACATTATATCGTGGAACCTCATGTGATTGATCAAGTTTATATAGTCTTTCAAATGACAGACTTAAGGATTGCACCCACACATTGTTAGAAGATCTAAATCAAGAAATGGCAATTAAAATGTTCAAACATTAAAAACTTCCAAATTCAAAGCATGCATATTTAATGCATTCAAGTGCATTTTTATATCGTACCATGGTATACCTATACGAGCATGTCAATATTAGCAAGAGTGGTTTGTTTTCAATGTCAAACAGTGCGTTTCCAAGCAATTTTCTTTATTCTTTTTAAGGAACCCTTTGGGATTATAAGCACCTCGTAAAGAAAGGAGTCCAAAACGCTTCAAATCTCAAAACAGATTACTTATCAATAGAAATACGTGAATGATTCATGTTTTTGTTCACAAAATGAGTTTAAATTGACGGCTCAACTAATACACCTCCGTATTTCGATTTCCAGAAAATGCCCGGATGGCAACTAACTCCTACTTGAACCTTACATTTAGCAAACCAACAAACAGTCAATACGCTGTGTATAAGTCAACAACACTTGTAAACATACCAGAACTTATTCTAATTTACAAGTTTTAGACCTGAGAGTTTTTAAATTGCGAACAGACAATTCACAAATAATTATATGCTCAATATATACAACCACTAGTGTGTATAGATATGTCCTACAAAGTTGAGTGGCAATTAAATACAGCCGGGCAAGACCGAGAACAAAAGCTCCAGAGAGGTCAAGAAGTGATTTATATACAAATACAAACATAGACCACATGTGAATAACGATGTTAACTCTATAATTTCGATTTCTAACTATAATTATTTCCACGATAGATCCCCCCTTATCGATCACTTTCTTCGCTCTGGAATGCGATCCGTCTTGTACTTAATTGGTTAGAACACCGACACTTCACGAAGTAATTAAGTTTCGCGACATTCCGATATAAGGTCCATACCGAATGGGTAAATTCGTACTGTACTGTACTAATTCAAGTCAAAACAAGATTGTCCTTTTTCTAAAACTATTATCTTAATGTAGTCAAAACGATGAATAAATAACATTAGAATTATCATGCTTGTTTGAAATCGTTACTCATTAGCATATCATACAGCAAGGTGTGCTTATTGAAACAAGTATAGTGTAAGTATGAGTAGCTTATTATTATGTGACAATAATATATAATATTAAAGTTAAAATATGTGATTATATTAAGAAATGATTCTATGGAATTTGGACCTGAATGGGTACAGTGTATACAGCCGTAGGAAGCAATTTCAAATTAAAATGGTGGATGCTAATTTTAAATTGTATCTGACAACAGGGTAATTAGTTATTGCGCCTTTAAATAGATCCCTGGTTCCTATGGCCCCGTATATTGTGTTTCCTAATTTGAACTAATTTAGTGCACGAAGACCGCATAGTACGTTATCAGCTGTTTGAGTTTCAGTGTACTGAGGTATCTTTGAGATGTAATGCTCTATTCTAGATGTGGTGTTGCATTCATCATATCCTTTGTCAATCTTGCCTTTTTTCCGATTCCTTATTTCTTACAAAACTGTTCATTCAGTGACACATATAGTGCTTTGTTTTCATTAATAAATATACTGTAGGTGTTTGATATCCCAGGCAATTTTATACTGTGTCCTTCCTTTTATCTACATTGCTAATTTACATACCAATTTAGCAATATATCGCTAACCACTTGAACTCAAATTATTGAAATATCGTATTCCTATATTCGCAATAACAATTTGACTTTTACTGACTCGATCGTATATTTGAGTTAAACAAACATGATTGCCAAATGAAGCACTGATGGCATTGATTTGAATATGAATTTGTTATGCATTATCTACATGGATAGGAATTTATAATGTATATAGTCTATAAGATTGAAAACAAAATTTGAATGCCTAGATTGCATGTTTGGATGTTCATCGTAAATAAGAAAGCTAAAAAGAGCGGTAACACTCAAATACGCCTCCTAACCGTCTTAGTACTCCGCACATTTTTGACATTCTTCGAAACTAAGAAGTTAGAACGCCGGTTTTATATTCTACATTTATTTTTAAAATAATACATGGTGACTTTTAAAAACAAGAAACTTAGACCTTTTTTCGGAGCAGGTTGTTTGACATCATGAACCATTTACTATCTGGTAAGAGACTAAGTGTTCTTATGAGATTTCAGTAATCAATGTTTTAAGGTACGTGTATGTTGAATACACTGACTACAAAAACAGAACAGAACAGATACCATATTTGGACCCAAGCATTACAGTCTATCGTCATATAAATATACACAATTGCATGCGTGAACAAACAACATTTTACAAACTTTAGATAGAACAGAATCATAAATTTACAATACAATACACATGTACATGATTATCTAGCTTAGTTTGTAACAAAAAAAATAGATACAGGTAAAAATTTGTCTACAACAAAATATGTCAAAATTCAATTGTATCATCAAATAAAAACGAAGTGAAGCATTAATGAGCCATGCTGTTACAAGTGGGCGTCACAAATTTTGTATTAAACATCAGAGTCTTTGTTAATTAGCAACGAACTGTATCACACCTTCTTTGGTTATCAAAGTTGTTTTTATGGCTGATGAGTTAATTAACTGAATGACTCATGTACATGCATGCATCTTGTTATACATGACAGTGTTTTTGGTATTTAACAACGACACGTGACCTGAATGTACATGATGTATCTTTGATTGATTTGAACTATGCTTGATACATTTGTATGATTTATTGAGATTAAAAAAGCATGACAAAATGATTTGCAAATGTATGCTTTCGATACAGATTTATGGAAATGTTACTTGATATAATATGGAAATAGTATTAATATTGTTTTATAGAACACTTCGTCCGAAGATGTCTTAATGATTGCGCCCATTGTCGAAATGACAGGTTATTCTTACATTTCAAGAAAATCTTGTCTTTTTTTAACTATTATCTTAATTGGTAATGGAACTATAGTAATTGACTTCAATGTGTTTCTTACTGATGTTGGTTATTTTTGGTGCCCTTCATTCAAGGAATGCCTCTATAAATATTAATAGTATATCATACATCAGAACTCTCTCCTGACCCTTAAAATGGCGTTTTGACTCTTGAAATCAGCAAAGTAAAGCTTTCAACTCTTGCGAATTGGAACCAAAGGGTCGAAGGTTCTTTCTATCAGCTAAAGGTCATTCTGACTCTCAACTTTTGAAGTCTACTGAGTACATTATGCCAAGGGGGCGTCACAACTATAGATGTCCTTTTATGTCAAAGTTAATGATAAAATCTGGCCGCTACTGTCATCAGTAGGCCTACACTCAATGATACCATGTGTAGCTTCTATGATTACTCTTAATCATGACAAATAGGATGAATGCATACATGTTGTTAGCATACTCCTGCAGTTACATAAATTCAGACCAAGTCTGAGCCGCAATGAATTAAAGAACATGTACGTACAATTTTGCATAATAGACAAGTATGCGATCAAATGAAACTGTGTTCAAAATTATTTCACAAAATTTGTCTTTAAAAACTTTGGCTGTAGACTAGGATGACATCAATGTCTTTCTTACGATTGTATACTAGTATATACATACATTGTACATACTAACAAATATTCTACATGTAGGTGTGTATTTATCTACGTAACCATGCGTTTTAAGTTTCTCGAGGCGGTATGCTTGATTCACGGTCAATTAAGAAATAATTTAGATTTTTACTTAGATATTCAAACGTACAAATTATTTATACAATGGATACACAACAATTACTGAATACAACCATTCAATTAAATAAATATCTTTCTATAAATCGGCGAAAATATTTATGTAGGAAGTAAGAAAATATTTATCAATCAGTGTTGGGGAACAGTATGTTACTAATGGTTTTATTTTATCGTTTTACTCCTTAAACAAACATTTGAAATTAGAGAAAAAAGATCGGTCAATTTAAAAGTCGAAGTACAGTATAACAATACACTAAGATAGACCTGTCTAGGCTGAAGTATTAGTAGTCTTGATACTTAACGATATTAATATCATTTGTTTGTAAATAAAATGTTTTTACCCAATTTATTGTCTTGGGGATATTTTTGTTAGGTGTAAAATTTGAATGTCTAAAATAGGCATGACAAAACCAAGATTTACTCGACACTGGCCTGTATTGTTCTAACTAAGCTGTATCGAAATACATGTAGTTAGAAAACTTTACCGAGCTTATAGAAGTCCTTAGTATTTGAGGTATATTTACGAAAATACATGCATAATTATATGATTGTGTATTATTCTTTTGGTTGTGGTAAACCAAAACTTACTATAAAGCCAAACATACATGATTGTTACTTCAACAATGTAAAATAATTTCACAAGCATATTAAAGCATAATGCATATTGTATACACATTTCAGAACACATTGGAGCAAGTTGTTCAAGATGAAATCTGGTGAAACTATTGACAATAACATAAAACACACGTGTTTCCTCTATATTCTAGATGTAACTTGCTTTGAGTGGTGTAAATAGCCAATTTTCTTCAACACTCCGAAATATTGATTGTAGACCTAGTGTCAACAGGAAACAGAATCTGACCATGTTTCCGTTTTATATGTAACGCAATAATGATAAAATCCGAGCAGCTTAAGTATGCCTCGAACTTTCACCCCCTTTTATCGTTCATTTGGTAATAAATATACAAATGTACATGTACAACAATCCTATAATACAATCCAATCGGTAAGATGTTTCTCGGCATACATGTAACAGGCTAACATTATAATTGTGGTATCATCTAACATGCAAAGCCGATGGAATAAATAACGAACACAAATTGATAAACACTAGAAATTGCTTGATGGGTACTTGAGATGATGGTGTACTTATAAACACAGATGCTATTTCTCACAGAGTAATAAAAAGTAATAATAAACAATACAACAATAATTCAGCTTTTACTGGCTTGGAATATTTACACAGCTATTGAAGTTTGTATGAGTTTGTATGAGTGCTTAGCCAGAAAAAATGTTGGTATCTTGAGCCTGATTGTTGATGTTGAAAAAAAGAACACAAACTCAGGAGAAGTTGTTTATTTGAGTTTGTTTAAAAAGCCATTACGGTAAGGGAATATTATGAATATACAATGTTTATAAATGATTGGTATATCTCATCATGTATCCAGAGTGTGACGAATATTTTAGAGTTAGACAGTGGAAAAAACAGGATTTAAGATGTTAACACGATAAATAACAATTGTTCGGCTTTAAAAACTCTTATAGATGTGTATCCTTCCGACAAAATTTCAATTAATTGCCTCGGGTTTCTTTTCCTTTTAAGATTAAATACAGAGAAAAGGTTGTGCAATGGTTAAATGTTTATAAAATTAACAAAACTATTTCGCCATAATTCGGCCTGGGGTCTACATGTGGCAATTATTTCTAGTGGTCAACAATACTACAGTATAGCATTCGCTGAGAGAGTCCATTAATGTGACGATAAAAATCCAGATCGGTATGGTAGAGGTTTTTTATGAAACCAGTAGGCTGGGTATTGGTAATGTGATTAATGTTTGATGAATTGATCACAATATAATCTGACATGCACGTGATCGTTGGATCCTACATAAAGTAGTATGCCACGAAACAAACATCCACATGATACCATCTTTTATTCCTTTAGATTTAATCATATCAATATGGTATCTCAACGATAATTGGTTTTACATACAAACTTAAAACCTCATCAGCGAAGTGTTGGTAAAGCTACAAATTCAACACGTGCGCACGAGAATACCAACTATAATGTCCTTCACGGGCCTCCGTAGTTTCCAAATA